>OX328014.1:19391918-19811918 GCA_946811545.1 Netelia fuscicornis | reverse complement strand
CCGGCAAGTCAAATTGCATTCCACGCGCTCGACTTCTGCCGACTCAGCAAAACCTCGGCATCGTAGTGGCAGCGTCGAGCTCATCTGTGTAAGCCACTCCGAGCGCCTTCGCTTGTGTATGAAAAAAAATAATCGCGGCCATCTTGCGTGTTATCTGTACGGCCTAGACGGCCGTCGTAACCAACCTTCCCGAGGATCCTAGCAATCCGCCGGCGTCAGCACATCGGACACACACACACACACACAGAACCAGGTGAGGTGCGTTACGCCGCTTTAAAAGTGACAGAACCCACAAGTCGAGGCCCCTGACCCTCGACTTTAAATAACAAATCAATAACTTAATATAAAACGAATTAGGCCGTAAATACGAACCTAACAATAGATTATTATTTAGGGGCGCACAAGAAAAATAATGAGCAAGGCAGCAACGGATATATTGGGTCCCAGCAAACTTGAATTAATAAAGCAACTTGTAGTAGAGATAGATCAAAAATAAGTGCGGTAGAAGACATTTTTACAAAGTCAGGTCCCAACTGTCCAGCCAACCGAAAAGAAAAACGTAACGAGACCAGAGAAAACAATAGGGAGAATATATGTACAGACACAATCCCAGAATGTACAACAGCTCAAAAAAGAAAAAAAAAACTATTAGAGCAACGTGCAGACGAAATGATATCGATCGAAAGGATTGAGAGCAAACGTGGTTAAATAATTCTTTCAATCTATATATATGGTTTACTTTATTCTTCCTTCTTGCGATGCGTATCACAGAAATAAGAGCGTGTTATCTTGATGGCGCTTAAGAGCAATGAGCTACTGTTACAGCGTTCTCTCTCTGCTCCTTTTCTCGCAAGACCAAACGCAGCTGTTTTATATCGGCGAGGCAAAACATTACGAGAGATCGTAGCAAAAATGAGAGTTTACGAAGTTGGAAAACCGCGAAGTCGAAAACCGCGTTAACCGAAAAGCTGTTGGCATACGAAGAACAAAGATATGCTATCGAAATGACTATAGCTGAACAAAGCCTCGCTAAGGAACAAATAGAAGCGGAGATAAAAAAAACCGAGCTTGTCATTGAAAAAGCCATTTTAAATCGAGAAATACGTAATGAATATGCAATAACTTATAAATAAAAAATACCCTCAGTTGTAATAGGTAATTACCGGTTTTATTTAAGTGTCATTGACACAATATGTCTTTTAATGACTGAAAAATAAAGTTAGGTATAATATGAAAATCGATGATCTTTCTTTCCTCCCTTTTTTGTCTTACATTATTATTTCGGCAGGATTAAATTAAAGAGTGTTCAAGTGACATGTTCTTGGAATGGTCCGAAGTTTCTCAGTATAATTATTTAATTAAATCCACGTTTTTGTATGTACACATCTTGAAACGCATAACGCTTTCAAAGTATTATTCGATGTCACTTTTCACATAATTCAATATTTTACAAATATCATACAAATAATTGTTTCACCAAATATAATTTTTAGTATATACAATTGCACTGTGCAGTGTTTGAAAAATACCTGGCAATTATAGAAAAAAAATTCCATCAACCGATTAATTCGTTGTATACAAATATTGTAAATTTAGGTACCGGAGTAATTATTTATAATGTTACACATCGTACGAATGAATTTTGCGTCCTCGATTGTTCTAAAATGGATATGGGCATATCACTATACTCAAGAAGATAATCCCAGTCTGAAGGCAAATTGATGTCAAAGTCTAATAACGGACCTGCGTTACGGCGCGCTATATTGTGCAACACTGCTGCAGCAACAATAGTGCTCATAGTTTTTTCAATTGAATATCTTATTCCAAATGATAAAATGGGAAGTCTTGTTTTCCAAACACCAAACAACCGTACCACAGTATTCCCGGTACCGATATGAGCTTCATTATATCGTTCTTCTGTGCATTTTGTGGATACTGAACAGGAGTTAACAAATATGGTTTTAGTGCATAACCGCTGTCGCCAAGTAAAATGGCATCTCCATAATGATCCACTTCAAAATTTGCACAGAGTCGACTGTTGTTGAAGATTGTACTGTCATGTGCCGATTCTCGCCACCGAGCAACAGTATTCGTAATTTCCAAATTGGCATCAGTAACAGTTTGGATGTGCATTGAAAAACATCCTTTCCTATTGCGAAAGAGTTCTGCTTCCGGACCACCCATGTTAGTCAGTGTACGAATAAGTTTTTAAATCTTTCAAATCAAGAGAATCTTTTACTCTACTTTTGGGAAGCTTTAATCAGGGAGAAGCAGAACATATCCTAAATAGATGGAACAAAATGTTTTGTTATTGAAATTTACATCACGATAAATAAAGGGAGTATTGTTTCAGATAAGCGTAATACATCCAATATATCATAACCCAGTGAACACAGTTTGTAACGGTTATATAACCTGGAAATCACATGTAATTTTACAGTTGTTACATGACTGATGACTATAATGACTGATGACTATAATATATTACACGTTAGTGTAATCTTACGTTACATTTCACTTATCAAAGTTACATGACAGCAATGTAACATAAGGATCGCATAGTTATATAATATTTGCTACTTGCATAAACATATCATGCTACATAGCAAAAATATCAAAACACGTGTTTGGAAATTTTTTATTTCATACCGTATATTGTTATATCCTTACTATAGAATAGGGTTGTCACGCTCGGGATGAAAACCAGCTTTTAGCTTTTTAATTGGCTTACGAAAAAAATACAATAGTGCACAATTTGAGACACAAGTGTTTGAATATGTATTAATCAAATCATACAACTTCTGTATCCAGCTGGAATCAAAATAAATTTCAGCATTGAAATTACAGACAGTTGATGAAATGAACGTAAAGGGTTTGTAGCGTGAACCAAAAATAAATAATGTAGACGTGTTATAATCAAATCAGCGTCACTCACCGTATGAGCGGTATGTATTTTCCATAGATTTTTATGCTATTTATACAATTTTTTCAACAATAATAGACAATTTAATTTAAACTACATATACTTTATTCTTATATGTATCTATATATATATATATATATATATGTAAAGAAAGTACACATTCTCCAATTTCGAAAATGCCGCGCTTCCCATGTTCCGCGCCGTTTATATGAATCTCCGTCAGAGAGATAAATAGTTAGTACCAGGCAGAAGATACGCGTGAGAAGTCGTGAACAGTACAGTACGAGTAGAGTGAAGAGAGAACTAATCATAATAGTAAACTTTAATTGCCGTTTCTTTGTTCACAGGTAAATCATGTAAATAATGTAAATATTATAAATAATTGTTAGTAAATTGAGTAATGAATAAAAAAATTTATCCACTTTGTTCACAGAGAAACAAATTCTGGTTTACACTATTAGCCCAAGAATAATTGTCTTATAAAACGGCAATTCTGGTCTACAATGGAAAAAAAACTGCAATTCACATTTAAATATGTGGCATCACCAATCGACAAAAAGACAAGTGTAATCACCGTAACCTCTATTAAAACAGAGGAAAATAATAAATATGTGTTGCCAGAAACTGACAGATCCATAAGTCGCCATAATGAGCTGACAAAAACAGAGAACTATAAAAGAGTGAAAAAAAGTTTCAATCAAAGAGGCCAAGAAAGGACAGTATGGATTACATGCACAGAGGAAATGGAAAAGACGTATTTCGACCAAGATAATAATATAATATTTAATGATTTGTACCTAGAACAGATAGAGGAAGCGAATACAACAGAAGCCACACAAAAAAAAGAGAACCAATTAAATTTGAAACACATAGCGGAGAGGTTTATGATTGAAAGATTTGTATGTAAACACTCAAACGCGAAACAATGGTTGGAGACATTTGAGAGAGAATGTAGAAGATTTGAAATTAGTGGAGATAATACAAGGATTGAGATACTAAGATTATTCCTCGACAAGTCATGTTTAGACTGGCACTCAGCAACTCTAACAACGCTGACAATGGAAGCTGGATGGGCTGACTGGAAAGAAAAATTCTTGGAGTCATTTGCAGATAAAGGATGGAGTACAGGAATATATGCTATATCCTACAAGTATAAAGAAGGTTCGTTGATGGAATATGCTATGAGGAAAGAGAAGCTATTGCTAGATATGGACAATAATATTGGTACAAAGACCCTAGTGATACTTATAGCAGCAGGATTACCTGAATTTGTTAGAAACAAAATAGATAGAGAAAATTGTGAAAATTCAACCGGACTACTACATGAAATTAGAAAGTGTGAAAATCTAGTGAGTAAAAATAGCTTCATAAAAAAGAGGGAGGAAAGACAAGACAACAAGAGGAAGTATGAAGAGAAGAAGCCATGTAAAAACTGTGAAAAATTGAATAAGGGTATTAGGTATCATCCAGAGGACTCGTGCTGGTTTAAAAAGAAGAATGGGAATGAAGCGAGAATCGGAAGCAATTCAGTGATAGAAGTAGATCTAAATACAGAACAAAAAAACGAGTAATCACACCATTGATTAAAATAAAAATATTATTAGAGGAGAAGCTGGAGGTAAACGGAACATATGATCCAGGTTCCCAAATCTCTCTAATAAATTCAAAATTAGTCAAGATAAAGAAAGAGACAGAAGATGTAAATAAAATTTTTTTAAAAACGGTCAATGGTGTGACACAAACAAAAGGTCTAGTAACCATAAAAGTAAAAATTTTTGAGAAAGAGGAATACATGGATGTATTCATTGTAGAAAGAGAGGATTTCGAAGATTTTCTTATCGGTTTAGACATGATAAAGAAATTCAGACTGATTCAGGATGAAAACTTACAAATATCACAAAAAGAAGAAACACAGATCGAAAAAAAAATAAATACACCGGATGAAAATGAAGAAATAGAGGAAGTTAAAATAAACTTTAACGAACATGTGAATGAAAACGAGTTCAAGATGAATTTATATCACTTGGACAACATAAAGAAAATAAAGATAAAAAAACTGATGGAAAAGTACAACACAGTATTTGCCAAAAATAAATATGATATAGGCACCGTTACAGACTACGAAGCTCGAATAGACTTACTAGTTGATAAATATTGTAGTAAGAGGCCATATAGGTGCACTATAGAGGATAAAAAAGAAATAGAGAATCAAGTGGCACAATTACTAGAAAATAATTTAATTGAAGAATCTTACAGCCCGTTTGCAGCACCAGTAACCCTAGCATTCAAAAAAGATGAAAACAGACGATCAAGATTATGTATAGATTTTCGCGAGTTAAACAAAATAATTATACCGCAAGCTCAACCATTCCCATTAATAGAGGATCTAATAATAAAAACAAGAAACTGTAAATACTTCACCACACTAGATATAAATTCAGCTTTTTGGTCAATTCCACTACGCATTGAAGATAGACAGAAAACAGGATTTGTTACACAAGAAGGACACTTCCAATGGACGTGTCTACCATTCGGATTAAAAACATCACCAGCCATTTTTCAAAGAATTTTATCCAATATCTTAAGAAAGCACAATTTAAAAGACTTTTCAGAAAATTACATAGATGACATTTTAATTTTCTCAAAATCATTCAATGAACATATAGGACATATCGAAAAAGTAATAAAAGCAATAGTAAATGAAGGTTTTAGACTGAAATTTAAAAAATGCACATTTGCGGCACAATCAGTGAAGTACCTCGGACACATAATAGAGCAGAATACAGTAAGACCAGTGAAAGATAACCTAATTTCAATACAAAATTTTCCCACTCCGAAAACTCAAAAGAACATTAGACAGTTTCTTGGGAAAATTAACTTCTATCATGAGTATATACCAAACAGTTCAATACTGCTAGATCCATTACACAAATTATTACGAAAAAATGAGAAATTTATATGGTCTGAAGAGTGCGAAAGATCGTTTACGGATATAAGAAAGTTACTATGCTCTCAACCAGTGTTGGAAATATTCGACAAGGATTTACCAATAAGAATTTATACAGATGCATCACTAGAAGGCATTGGTGCGGTATTTAAACAGGTACAAAATAATGGTAAAGAAAAACCAGTAGCGTATTTTTCAAAAAAATTGAATGACTCACAAAAAAGGAAAAAAGCTATTTACTTAGAATGCCTAGCAATCAAGGAAGCGATAAAGTATTGGCAACACTGGCTGATTGGAAGAAAATTCATAGTATTTTCAGACCATAAACCTCTGGAAAATATGAACATTAAAGCTAGAACAGATGAAGAACTCGGCGAGTTAACTTATTATTTGTCACAATACAATTTTGAAATTAAATACATCCCAGGAAGAGATAACGCCGAAGCGGATAGTCTGAGTAGAAATCCAGTACTAGAACCACTCGAAAATACAGAAGAAGTGCTAAAAATAGTCAATCTAATAAGAATAAAAGAGATAAAAACCGATCAAGGAGAAAATAGAACATTGCAGAAAAACAAAACAAAATTAATAGAAAGAGATGGAGTATTCTATAAAAAAGTTAGAAATAAAGAAAAGATAATTTTATCCGAAAAGTTAAGCTTGGAATTAATTAAAGAAATACACTCTGAATGGTGCCATATAGGAATTAGACAGATGACGAATAAGGTGTGCCCCTATTATACAGCAAAAAATATAACTGCAAATATAAAAAAAATGTGTAAAAACTGTGAAATATGTATTAAGAATAAATCCAGAGGGCAACAAAAATACGGACTGATGTCACAATTGGGGCCAGCAACAGAACCATTCGAAATAATGTCGATTGACACCATTGGAGGCTTTGGAGGACAAAGATCAACCAAAAAATATCTACACTTGCTTGTGGACCATTTTACAAGATATGCTTTCATGGTAACATCGAAAACTCAGAGTGCAACTGACTTCATCAAGTTGGTAAATAAGGTGCTGGAAACGGACAAAATTGGAACAATACTTACAGATCAATATCCGGGAATAAACTCAAGAGAATTTAAGGAGTTCCTGAGACAGAATGACGTTAAACTAATTTTTACGGCCGTCAATTCACCCTTCTCCAATGGTCTGAACGAGAGATTAAATCAGACTCTAGTCAATAAGACAAGATGTAAGATAAATGAGAAGGAAGAAAAAAAAGCTTGGACAACGATCGCCAAAGAATGTACCGATAAATATAATGAGACAGAGCATACAGTAACTGGCTTTACGCCTAAGTATTTATTAGATGGCACAGATACCAGCATTTTACCCGAAGAAATGAAAAAAAGAAGCAATAAAGAAAATTGGATAACAGATAAAGAACTAGCTCTGGAAAGAACAAAAAAATCACACGAATATAACAAAAAGATATTCGACAAGAATAGAAGGAACCACCGATTGAACACAGGAGATCTGGTATATATAGAAAATGGCAACAAGTTGAACAGAAAGAAATTAGACGAATTGAGAATTGGACCTTTCGAAATAATAGAAAAGATATCAGACTCGTTATATAGAATAAAAACAGGAAAACGAAAACAAGAAACCGGACTCTTTCATGTAACAAAATTGCTCCCAATATCAGAAGATGGATACGAAAACTGAAAATTGTGCGAATTTTCACCCTGGGAGGGGGAGATGTAAAGAAAGTACACATTCTCCAATTTCGAAAATGCCGCGCTTCCCATGTTCCGCGCCGTTTATATGAATCTCCGTCAGAGAGATAAATAGTTAGTACCAGGCAGAAGATACGCGTGAGAAGTCGTGAACAGTACAGTACGAGTAGAGTGAAGAGAGAACTAATCATAATAGTAAACTTTAATTGCCGTTTCTTTGTTCACAGGTAAATCATGTAAATAATGTAAATATTATAAATAATTGTTAGTAAATTGAGTAATGAATAAAAAAATTTATCCACTTTGTTCACAGAGAAACAAATTCTGGTTTACACTATTAGCCCAAGAATAATTGTCTTATATATATATATATATATATATATATATATATATATATATATATATATATATAATTCATGTAAACTAGACTGTTTAAAGCGTGTCTTTGTTCCTCGGCGGAATATGTATAAATTATGTCTAAAATACGTAAGTATTTTTATTCATCGGAAAAATCGCAATTGCTGTCATGTTTATGAAGAAGCGGGATGATGACATAATAATTAGTCTTAGGATATTTCATTCTGAGGCACTTATTGCTAATTGCTGAACTTTTTATCACCGTGCGTACTATAGCTGAAGTGTCGTCAGTTTAAAAAATATGCAACTTCCTTGAATCACACGGCACGGAAAAAAACGATTGAAGATCTGTTATTGTTTGGCCTTCCAAATATAAAGTCATCCTGCTTTTGAAAATTTTCTTGATTCTTGACGAAGACCGACAAATCAGTCAACAGGCAGCAGTTATTATTTTCTTTTGTTGAGAATAGAAAACCATTATGTTTGAAAGCTGTTATTGACGATGTTCTTTTTGATCGACAAACGTCAAGAGAGACCTTTTCATATTTTGGTTCAACAGACAGTCGGTTCTCACCTCTGCAATTCGGCAGATTATTTGCTCTAAAGGTTTTGGCGACTTTTGGAGCCTTTTCATTAGGAGTCTGATGTAGTTTTCAAATTTGAATAAACTGAAGCTATCTAAAGGCCCTAACCTTTTTGCGTCATCAGCCAAGTGAATAAGATTATGAACATTGTAGGACACATAAGTGTCACCGTATAACGTGATATATTCTACTACGAACCATCTTAATAATTTATTAGCAAAGTCATTCAAATCTGAGAACAAGTGACGATCACACAGGATTCGAATAGCGATGCTCAGAACGAGAAAATGCAAATAAAATTGTCTCGAAAGTACCGGTTTCAATAATACAGGGCCAGTGTATAAAAGAAACTACCGACACTCTGTTGCTTTCCAACCTTCAACCATATCGAATGCCCGTGGTAATCTAGAGAATTCAGATGGCAACATTTTTCGAACAGCTAATAAATTTCGGGAAATCCAGTCTACTTTTGTTTCCGGCAATCTAAGAGTTTTTGGGCCCTTGAACCAAAATTTGATAATGCGTTTAGTTACTCCTAAACAAATTAAATGCATATAATTTATAGGAATCTCAGAAACCATTCCAATATTCAACCGTTCTAAAATCGATCGTCCGGTATGATGTTCTTGTTGTAATCTTTGAAGGAAAGACTCGTTCGTTCGTAGTGGGCAATCAATTTCAGGAAATGTCACGCTTTTTATGTATGTTCCCTCTACAAAACATCTGCTACACCCGAAATAGTCACTGTGATTTTTTGTATACGTAATAAAGGATCTCGCTGGCGCATCACAAATTATCACATCAATAATAACCTCAATTCGATTTCCGTCGACGATTAAACAAACCGTGGCTTTGAATACTCAACATTTCCCTTACAAAGGGAAGAAGGTAGATATTCGCACTCTCAAGCTTAGAGTCACCATGATACAGAGCTACTAAAAAAGGCCGGGTCGTACAATGTGATTTTATAGTAGCTAATAATGGCCAAAATTGACTACGTGAACTAGTAGAAATCGACGCCCCATCACAATTTAGTTGGATTCGAACTTCTGGTGGACACTGTCGATAATATTTTTTAAGAGAACGCAATAAGCCGTTACACAGCCCGAAGTATACCGTGGACCCGCCGTTTCCTTGGACAATATGTTATTATCTTTAACGTTCCTCGGAGTTTTCATTAACGTTCGCACATCTTGAGGAAGATTATCGTCAACTTTTGTACGTAAGATTTTTAACAAACTATTTACATTTCTGTGCGATATATTACCTAACAATACCCACGACCGTAAATAATTTTCTAAAGTTTGGGAATCTTCATCTTCTGATATGAAAATGGAGTTATCATTTGATTCCAGTAAGTCATTATCTGACGAAAACTCCCTCGACATGACTGATTCATTCGGATTAGGATTTACAGCAGCAGTGCCGCTTTCATCATCACTATGAATAATTGAATTTACAGTGTGCTCTACAGGCTCGCATTCATCATCCATTCTTTGTATAACTGATCGTTCGGCAGAGGAATAAATGTTTGCGCACATTGCATATTCTCGTCGGTGCTCGTCGCGTGTTAGATGATCCTGAGTTTGCAACCATGCGGCGATAAGCTGTCTTTTTCGACGGGACGTTAAATATCTGATGGGTTTTGGCATCTTGTGAATCTTGTACAGAACCTTTCTCCATTAAAAGATGCGTAGAAATTGTAGATGTTTTGTCTACCACCTAAACATATAAAATTACGGGTAAGGTTATGTTATTATCATCGGCGCGAAAAATATCTCGTTTTACTGGTCTTTCAATATTTACCTTTTATTTTAAGTATTCTCTAATACAGAATTATTGATTCGGATACTCTTATCATTTTAATATAATAAAATTGATAAAATAGTGCATAAGTATACATCTGTAAAATTATCGCACTTGTGCAAGCATACCTCCACTTGAGCGTCGGTGTTTATTTTGTTTTATTTGTTCCTTGACGTTGGCTCCAGTGCAAGTGCAGCCAGATCGCGCGTGCAGCCAGATCGCCTTTCTAGTCTCTTATGTGCCCATCACACAATCCAAGCAGCGCGTGTCCGTGAACAAGCGACGCACGCTTGGACATCTTCGGAAAGAGCCGAGCGCGGTTGAAGTTTACCAACCGTGCCTTCGGCAGCTACAAATGACATGGCCGTATACAGCGTGAATCGCATAAAGTTACGCATAGCGAAATCTGAGGTAGATGAGGCCATTACGAACAAAAGTTGCAAATAAACATTAGGGATATTGTTAATAATTTAGGAGATATAAATATTTAAAGTTGGTCTAATCAGAGCGCGCCGAGAAGCGTTGAAGCCGCCCACCCCCATCTAGCCGTAGATATAGCATACTCGTAGATTAGGGCGTTACATTTGGGTTTGCAAAATTCAGAGCAGTCAATTAGATTGCTTGTATTTTGCCGCAGTCATTTTTTTTCCTCAGGCATTGGCTGCTCTGAATTTTGCCCAACGTTCCAACAAGCGTTGAAGTCACCCACCCCCCGCCTAAGTTCATAGCAGCCAATGCCCGAGAAAAAAAAATGACTGCGGAAAAATACAAGCAATCTAATTGACTGCTCTGAATTTTGCAAATCCAAATGTAACGCCCTAATCTATGCTATATCTACGGTTAGTGTGGGGGTCGAGGTGGGCAGCTTCAACGCTTATTAGCACGCTGGGCAAAATTCAGAGCAACCAATGACCGCGAACAAAAATTGACTGCGTACTAATACAATCAATAAAATTGACTGCTCTGAATGTGACAAATCCAAATGTAACGCCCTAATCTATGCTATATCTACGGCTAAATGGGGGTGGGCGGCTTCAACGCTTCTCGGCACGCTCTAATTGGACCAACTTTAAATATTTATATCTCCTAAATTATTATCAATATCCCTAATGTTTATTTGCAACTTTCGCTCAGCGTTGATGCATCGGTGTAGCTGCCGAAGGCGTGATCGGGAAACTTGGACCGCGCGCGACTCTTTCCGAAGATGCCCGAGCGTCGCTCGTTCATGGACACGCGCTACTTTGATTGTGTGATGGGCGCGTAACGCGTAAGAGACTAGAAAGGGGATAGGGGATCACTTTTACGCGCGATCTGGCTGCACTCTGCACTTGCACTGGAGCCAACGTCAAGGAACAAAGAAAACAAAATAAACACCGACGCTCAAGTAGAGATACGCTTGCATAAATGCGATAATTTTATAGAGGTATATGCATTATTTTATCAATTTTATTATATTAAAATGATAAGAGAATACGAATCAATAATTCTGTATTAGAGAATACTTAAAATAAAAAGTAAATATTAAAAGACCAGTAAAACGAGATATTTTTCTCGCCAGTGATAATAACATAACCTTACCCGTCATTTTATACGTTTAGGTGGTAGATAAATTTATCACAATTTCAAATTGCCGAAATAGTGTAGGTACGTTTCAACATCATTAGAAACTTATTCTACATTATATGGCATTTTTTATTTTTTTAAATCGTGTTGATTTTCTGGTAAGGCGTGTGTGGTGTGTTTAACCGTCGTTTATCCAAACCTCGCACATTTCCCTTGTACTTATCGCTGGGTGTATGGATGGGCTTTAAATTATTTTTCACCTTCGATAATATGAAAAAGTGCATATAATTAATCACTTAAAATTTGTTCCCAAGCGTGATATTCCGTTAACATTTTCTTAAAACGTCTAATTTCGTGTTTTTATTCTGACAACTCTCCTTTTTTTGTCACAGCTTTATTGCATGATTTGCCGTATGCAAGATGTCATTTGCCCTAGTTGATTTCACTGATAATACTACATCAGAAGTGCCTATGGCATGGCTTATAAAGGATAATGATGGAGAATCTAGAACTTGTTGGTGGCCACCTTTGGTTTTAAAGAACAAAACTTCTCTAATAGAAAAATGTGCTCTGCCGGAGCCTGAGAAGTGGCAGAAAGTTCCAATCATCTTGGAGAGGACAGATGGTGTGAAAAATGTTGTCCAGCTTTTGCATGTTTGTGTATTATATTTTATTATGATTTACTTTTCCGATTATTTCATCTGATAACAATTTTTCAGTATCATTGTAAAAAGCTCGTTATATTGGCAACGATGCCAGTTATACGACCTCGGACAATATGCTTAGGGGAAGAGGATATCGAAAACCTCGACCGAAGATTTTGTCCAGCAGTGACTCCGAATCAGAAGATACGCCTCAACCTTCTCTTGATACGAAAGGCAAGAAAAGAATGAAATTCATTGGTAAGTCATTTACGTTGCCATTCAAATAAATTTCAAGCAGTATGAAATTCGACTTTAAAATAGTGTTTTTTTTTTAATCGATTAACATGCTTGCAACGAAATTCTGCTCCCTATTGTAATGGCCACACTATGCTCCTCGCGCTGCTGCTCGTGCTGCTCCTCGCGCTACCGCAATAGTTTCGTAGGTGGCCACACGCTGCTCTATTCGCGCTACTCCTCGCCATACTCCGCATTCAAATATTCGCGTCTCGAAAAAAATGGAGGACGATGTTGCAGCAGCGTTCGCACTATGTTTGTATCGAACGAGGCAGTACACCAAAAATCTCGTCGGTGCGTGACCATACCCAACGAAGAAATAGGAGAATAGAAGATACGGCATCCCTACAAAATCCAATGTCCATTTTTCCTATAAATGTAGATAGAGAAAATAACGGTATATCGGGTGAGCGTTGCTATTTACATGCCAATCTTCTCGTCGGAAGTTTTGATGAGCTAAACAATTTTGAAGTCAACAAAACATTTTAGCTGGACGAGATCATACTTCAAACTGTACAACAGATGACATGCCATCTAGATTTTCAAATTACCCAAACACTTCAAAAAATAATCTGAAAAGATGTTTTCTCCATTCATTCCCATCAACATCAAAAGAACGCACTCATGCACCGAAATCATCAGAATGTGAGCACTCGCTGATTGGACGAAATGATTATGTACAATCCAGCTCATCAAATGCTGCAGCTTATCGGGAAAGAAGTTTCTTGGAATCGAATGAACCGATATCAAGATCTTGATCCTCGCAAGAATATCGCATCTTGTATGAATCCACAGACAGGGAACTTTTGGAGAAAATATTCGGTATGTACCATAAAATTTAGTTTCTTTTATATGTTGATAGAAAAAAATAAAAGACAAAGGAAATATGACCACAAAATAATAATCGGTATGTTATTTATATTACAGATAAAGTCAGATCGCTGGAGAAAACAATGGCAACGTCGTCCTTAGATATCCGTGATATAAAAGAAAGAGTGGGCACAGTGAGATCAATTCCTGGGAAGTGTCGACTATCAAAGGAGCTGATCAAACTTTTGACTCTAAAGACCACAGATGACATTAAAACTTTTAATGAACGTTTGAATGATGGAAAGTTTCAAGATGATTTCGTAAGTTCATATTCTATAGGCGAATATCTATTCTTTCCGAATATCTATGAATTTTATCAACATATTCATTTTATAATGTAATAATCAGTAATTAAAACTGATTCTTTTGTTAAAGAGAATATTCGTTTGTCAAATTGGGGGCCATTCACCGGAACAAAATACGAGGAATGTGTTACCGAGAATATTTGAAGACGAACTTGCTATGGAGTGCTAATGGAAAGGCCGCAACAATAAGTTCGGTGTTTGCGATTTATTGATTGTAACTATAATACGAGGTGTGTTTTTATTATGGTAAAAAATGGTTACTCAGCATAGCCAACAGAAATTTACCATTTTTCTTCTTTCAGAAGAATTATTGGAGACGCAAGCACCGTATCAAGAAGTGAAATTCAACGATGTATGCCCGTCCTGGTTTATATTCGCCAAACAGCGTCTTGCGCGAACCGAGGGGAAGAAATGTAAGCAGGACTATCGCAGAAATCACGTGCGAGAGTAAGACATGTACAGCTACAGCTATTCATGTGCAATGTGGCTTCTATTACATTTTCTCGATATTATTCATGATAGTTCTTATCCGTCCACTTCTCTTTGATAGTTTATTGTGTCATTTCCAGCAGTTTTCGAAATTTCTTGAAGATTAAAGAAACTCGTGTATTATCATTACTTTTCATATATGAAATTCAATAAATTTTAATTATAAAATACGTCGGTGTCTACCATTTCGTACCGTTCCATACCATACCGCCATACCGTTGATATTCGAATTTAAAAACGTACCTGCAAAATATATATATATATATCATATTATCAGAACTTCGTCAGTTATGTTGCAGTAATGTAACAATATTATGTTACTTGTTACATTCCTGAAGCGGAAATAGTAACTAACCAGAAAACTACATGTAACGTTCATGCAACATTACCGGTGATTTTCGTTACATTGCTGCTACGTTGTAACAACATAACTGTGTTCACTGGGAAGTTATATGTAGCTACTCTGAACTTTCACGAGTTTATTCATTCATAGAGTAAATTACAATATTCTTGAATTTGAAAGTATATTGATCGTTAGGATTAATTCAAACTGTCCACGTCAAAGTGATTCAGTATGCACTTCGGTGTGGGAAAAAATTGCAGTGCTTAGCGAATGATTGTATCCGAATGTGTGTACAATGTATGCAACCAATGACTTTTGGAAAGCCAGCCATCGTGTAAAACTGTGCTTGCTGCTGACGAATATCGAATGCGGTATGCAGTGGTTGTGCTTACACCCATAAAATCTCCCAGTGATACATAAAAAGATCCTATTGCAAATAATCTCAAAGCAAGCAGCAACTGATTCATTGCTAATATCGGAGAGTTTCTATGAAAAAATTGTAATTCATTATAGTTAGGATTTGATAATTCTTTCATCACTAATTATCACATTATTATAATTACTACCTATTTTATGGAAATTGTATAAATTGTTGTATTTCGTTGAGCATTGAGACAACAGTTTGTTTCTGCAATCGGAATCGTATTTCAAATTCAACGTCGTCTAATTCCTTAAAGTAATTTCTTAAAGTAGTCTTTCTACCTCCTCGTTTTCTTCTTTGTTTGTCTCATTATGCTATCAGTGTATTATTAATTATTTCATAATAATCGAGGGGCGATTCGGGGTAAAGTACTATTTAATTGTATAAAATAAAATATAAATTTAAAAAATATTTCAACGGATATTCGCTGTTTTGTGCAGGTAAGAAGGCAAATTATTTATTACTGATTATGTCACTAGCATGCATATTTTTTACATATTTATTGAATTTTCATTATTACCTTATGCATACTTTGTTTTTATTAACCTTGCAGCCGGTAGTTGCGTTGAACGCAGACGCAAATGCGAACATTTAACGCGTTATAACTTCAAAAATATTAACTTTAGAAAAAAAAGTTATAAATAAAAGTTGTAGAATATTTATCGCTTTAAAAGTTTGATTACTAGCAGTTTATTGTTTAAACAATTATTAGAAGGGATATCAGTCAATAAAAAAGAAAAAGTCAGAAAACAAACAATAATAGTCATATAAGTCGTAAACGGTAAGTGATACAAAAGAAATTATTAAACGGAAAAGATAAAAAATTTCATTATCTATAATAAAGATCATGACCATTTTTAGCCTCAAGTGCACGGTTACGGAGATATATGCCAAAACGGTTTATGCAAAATGGCGGCATGTCCTCACTCGTAATTTGGTAGTATGTTGTTTATTTATGTTCAGTAGGTTATACTGAACCTGTTTAACTGACGGTGTTTTTTCATGTAGTGGTATACGATTGATGTAGTCACGATCCATGTATATTTTTAAAAAATCAACGTACGCACGTGTCTTAGGTTGCGCGATTGTGGGCATGTTTATTTTTTTCGCGAAGAAGGAAATGCTTATTGCACGATAAGAAAGTCGGACTTCCCCGGAATAGTCATGACTCCACAACTGTTTTGTGCAGTTTGCCTCACGGGTCACTGTCTTCTACCAGGAGAAATTCACGTCAGCTGTTACTCTTGGTATTCTTTATGGGTTTATTAACTCTCAGCCCACAATCGCGCAACCTAAGGCACGCACACACAGATACATGCACACTTTTTTATGGTACCTTCCGGACAGCGCTAAATAGTCAAAAATGGAGTTCCAACATGAAAACTACAATCTGAATCGAAAAATGTTTCCTACAAAAGTTGTTAGTTTTAATGCAATGCATTGTTTTGTCATAAAAAAAGTTAGGTTTCCTTAAAAAAAACATGTCAGCTATCGTAACGTCGCCATTTTGAATTTGCGACCTTCAACAATATTTTTTTGGAACGTCCCCCTTCGAACTCTAAAACTTTTGTTCCAAACAAAATTTGATCAGAGCAATATTTTTCGAGATAATTTAGGTGTAAGATTAAATCTGGACACTCTGTATAACATTGCTACATTTACGTTATATTGCGTGGAGGTCACCATGTTATATTATCAATATAACAGTTGTAACGAAATGCTTCGCCTTAAGTATTCGATGATATATTTAAATCTACGCGCACTTTGCCGGGTCACGTGATTTTCCCCGTTCGGTCGATGGATCAATGCGCAGGTCCATCGATCGAGGGGCGAGTTACGGCTCCATCGACAAAGCTCTGCCTCTTTCGTTCCGGGTCGTCGTACCCGTCGTACCGCTGTTACAATCTAAGCACTTTTTCACTTCACGAAACACTGCACCACGACTAGACCTAAGGTTTCCGCGCTACCCTTTTGAAACCTTGCCCCCGCTTACTTTACTCGTAGGTTCAACACCACCCATCAATCGGATTCCTTACAATTTCTAAGGACACCAAACCGACTAATTAGAACATAGATCCCCTTCTTCCCTCTAAAACGCATGCGCTGTCGAGATATAAAGAAAACTCAGCAGCCTTATCTAAGAAGAAGGGCACGAAACTGACTAATTAGAACATAGATCCCCCTTCTTTCCTATAAAACGCATGCGCAGTTGAGATATAAGGAAAACTCAGCAGCCTTATCTGAGAAGAAGGGCACGAAATTGACTAATTAAAACATAGATCTCCCTTCTTCCATCTAAGACGCATGCGCAGTCACAATATGGAAGCCCTTCTTTAACATCACGAAGAGGCACGCGACACTTTTCCATGGTTCTAAATTCCTACAGTGCCCCCACTACAGGGCGACACGAATCCCAACGCCTAGATCTCTTAAACACTTATTACCAAGCTAAGAACACGTGTCCCCAAAACTTAACCTTCGGGGAACTGGGTCATCACCCTCGAGGACGGCATACGCCTAACCCACCGCTATGCCTCCTAGGAGGGATCGAGCCCCCTCTCCTGTTCACTCTATTTCTTTGTTCTTCTATTAAGAATGCAGAGATTTTTATATAAAAGGGCCAGTTTCTCTAACAAGCATCAGTTACAATTATACTCTGAACTACTAACGGTTCACCACCGAAAGTCAACATCGCTCTGCCAATAGTGCCATAAGAATCTGCGGAGGATTCACGATAGTTTAGTGTACGATAAGTCTAAGTACAAAAGTTGTAATTCATCGGGACAAAAACTTGTATACCATAGTAATGATCTTAGAGTCAGCGTATTGTGTTGAAAAAATAAAATTCTGTGTAACGAATACTCATCTTGTTCTTCACCGAACCTCCAAGAATCTCAACCTCACAGCGTTGAGTTTATTTCGATTATCGGCAACACACGCTCCAACGAAAGAGTGAGTCGAACATATCATCCTATAATCTCTCGTAAGAGCCGAACCTGACCCTTGGACGAAGTCGAAAACGATGGTACCGTCCTAGTATAAAACCCCTCCGAACTACTCTTATAGTGATATTTAGGCGAGGCTTTCGTCCCTGAGTAAAGGACTTAATTGCCCTGACTCGAAAAGAGAAGTCGACCGTGTTTACGCATCCTCACACTCCGAAGAGTCTAGCGGGTCGTAACACCGCCAACACTATTGGGACTTCTCCTTATCAACGAGATATCATAGTCCTATTGCTGCATCAATATCGGAGTGGGCACCGATTTGAAGACACTGGACAATATTATCGAGTTACGAAGAACCCCCGGAGCGGAAGAGCCAGCGAGGGATAAGTACACCCGAAATTCAAGATAAGAGCTTACATTATTATCTCTATTTGACAAGATCACCAAATGATCACATTCGACTATCTACATATGTACGGTGCGTGATATAGTAAGTGTGCAAATGTGTGTGTGTGTATGTATGTTGTGTGCGAAAAATATAATATCATTCTAAATTGTATTCAATAACAGATTGTTCTGTATGTATATCCGAAGCTTGCTCGACACCTATGAACCCGTCAAATATTGTTTGAAAAATTAAGTATATCCGAATTGTAAAATAATCATTCTTAAAAAAAACCGCAATTATTACACAGTGTTGCCTTCGTGCAATATTGCATTGGTTACATCCAAGTTATATATAAGTGATATAACTTTTGTGACGTAATCTTTATTTTAAAGAACTGATAAAAAATTATTGGATAAAAAGATTGATATCGTTAAAACATTAATACAAACAAGTATTTTCTCGAATCACTCCAATTTTATTTGATACAAAAGATTTTATTTGTTGAACTGATTTTCTTGCTCAACGGAAATGAACTTTACTGAAAGAAAATCCGTATTGAGTGAGATTAAATAATTATCTATTCAGTATTTTCCTATTCGTTTATTCAGACTAACATTTAGAAAGACAATTAAGTTTATTTTAGAAAATCTTATCGTGTTTCCATTAGCGATTAGGATAGTAAACTATACCCAAAGGAAGTATGCGATTTTTGTTATTCAAGCTTCGTTGTATTTTACATATATAATATTTCTTTACAAACCGAAAAATATGAATACAACTGGAGCAATGAAGAGGTATATAAATTTAGATTAAAATCAAGTAGGCTAATAATAAAATATTCTTTATAACTGTTAATTATTTTATATACGTATTTCTTTAAATTTTATTTTAATTTTTAAAAATAAAAAAATCTTCTTTTCATTCATTGTTTATCATCTTTTCTGTTCTTTATTTAATATTATTAAAACAAAAATTGTTTAATGTTATTATTTATTATTTTTTATTTGGTTGAATTGTAATTTATAATTCTGTTCTCTTTATTGCAGACATGAATGGTTCATGAAGTGGAAAAAAAATAAATCCAAGAAAATAACCACAAAAGCATTGCAACCGGTTATCGACGAACGAATGGAGCAGTCAGAGATGGATAATCATAATGATACTGGAACAAGTCAAAATGTTCATGGAAAAAAAATTGCAATCAAGGGTGTCAAGTGGATATTTTTTTCATTCAATTTTATTCAACCAGAAAAAACGTTCATCCGCAATAGATAAATCAATAACACAATTTCTTCCAAAGATGCTGAGATCCAAACGGAAATAATAAATTCAAGCTCCATTACTGTGCTTAACAAAACGCAATTTAAAGAAAAAAATGTGGTTCGCCACAAAAAATATATGTAGATGAATCAGGTGGACCATATAGTCACAATCAGAATTACGAATGTACTACTACGAAAAGATTTGCTGGGATTTCATCAATTACTCGTAAATATAATGAGCGGTGTCTACATCGTACTGGTCTAACGCTTGAACATTTTCAATTTTTATTAAAAAGAATAAATAATATTGCAGAATATTGTAGAATGTCCTAAGAAGATGAATTTTTCATATTTTTGGTTGAAATGAAAACTGAGTTACCTAGCCTTTTCGGCACTCAGCTGTTTTTTTTTTAGTACATCGAATGACAATTTCAAGAATTTTCCTTTCAACCGTGCAAGACTTATCTAGCGCTACAGCTAACTTGATATTTTGGCCAAGTAAAGACGTGGTACAAGGGACAATGCCTGAATGTTTTCACCTGAATGATTACAGTAACACTCGTGTTATAATTGATTGTATCTAATTCAGAATCGAAATACCTGTCAAGGTTGATCACCGGGTTCGAATTATTCACATTACAAAAAAGATTTCACTGCAAAACTTCTTGTCGGAATCACCCCAGCAGGTTTTATGGGTTTTAAATAAAAAATGGCCAATGAAAGGAAAAGTGGTTCTCAAATGCCAATTGAATCTGGCTTACTTAATCTATTAGAAGATCGAGACATTGTTCTGGCTGACAAAGGCTATCCAGAAATTCGAGGAACCATTGATCATATTGGTAAAACACTTGCACTCGTTATGCCACCATTTTTAGAAAAAAAAAATCTGAATTTACACGACAAGAAACTGAAAAAACTTACAATATAGCAAGCGTTCGTATAAAGGACTAGAGACACGATCGAGGCTAGCACACGGCCATGTCTATTGTTTACTTACCAAAAGCTCAACTTTTTTAACCTCTGTACCAAATATCTTTTGATACTCTTTTGCAGCACCTAACTCGTGATACCTTCCATATCGAGTAGAAGCTGTACCAAAATTCTTCGGATAAATCATTTCCGAGATTAGTCACTCCACAGATTTCGTCATTTTAGTTTTAATACTGGGAGCATTCTTACTCGCAGATACTCTTAAATTTCAAGCTTCGAACCATTTTTTGTATTTCGATTGCTCTATCGTATCGCAGCATACTCGTAATTGAATAATTTCTATTTTCAACAAAACAATAACTCTCGTATAAATCTCTTTCAATTCTTCTTTTACGACTCGAGAATTTGTGTGTATCGGCATGCTATCACATGAAACGAAGCAAGAGTTTACGCACGATTAACATTCGTCTTTCTGTACAATGACGCCCTGGACACGTGTTATCCTTGTTACATTTGAGGATTACTATTCAGAAAGAAGACGGTTCTGTCAATTCGGAATTCAGTCTACGTCATATGGCTGGCATTGCGCATTTTCGTGTGGTGAGAAAGTTCAAAAAAATATTTGGAGTATTTTTCTTCGGAAAGTTGCCGAGCCGTTGGTTTCCCTCACTGCTGCTCATAACCCATTTTAGACAAACTCTCTTCATTGTTTATGTAATGGATCAGATTTGCATCCTGTTTACATTTTTCACTTTTATTGTAAACACAATTACATGTAATGCTAGTAATTTTGCGACTAGTGTCAACCTGTAAAAACGTATATCATTTTGTTGTGGCCCTGCGACGGCTCTCGTGATAGCCACCGCATGGTAACAACGACGTCGCTGATCACGGAGTCACACGCCACCACCTCCGAGGCGTCAAGTTCCGGGTCAGCGAAAACCCTGCACGCGGTGCTGACGCAGGACCAACGCGGCGGAGACTCCCCGAAATCACGCCATACTTTAGAATATGCGCGTGATTAGTGGAAAATTCCGTGTTCGAAACACCGAGGTTCCGCGGAACCTCGACGCGCGATACGGAATCGATACAAGTTTAGTTCTGATTAAACTTCGATCAGGGAAGTTCCGCTGCGTGCGCAACGTCGGGAAGTTAGACCGGGAATAGGTTGCGGTCCTTAATATAAAACGAAAGCGTTTGGTGGACCCTGGCTCTTCGCGGCTACCCGACAACGGGATAAATCGTCCAGTGTTAATAATTCCAATATTACCTATTTTTATATCAAATATTTCAATCTTGTCTGTTTCATATATAGTATTATTCATTATAGATTACTTTATTATCATATAGATTTTATATAACGATCCTTTACAGCAGCTATTGTCACTCTCGAGTTTCGCGAAACGATTCGCCGTAAACACGGTGAATAGAGACAATAAGTGTAGAATTAAGATAATCGACGATAGTGCGCCGGCCGGCAAGGAGCAAACAAAGTAGTAAGTCGACGACCATAATTCTTACATGTATTGAAACCATTTTTGAAAGCATCTGAACGAGGTGCAATAAAATTGTATTAATTCGGGTATATAGTATTAACCCATTTCTCGACATTCCCTCTCTTCCCAAGTCCTGGACGAATAACGGGCCCGTACGGGACGAGCGGAAACTAAAGTCCTTCCGACGCTTCCGCACGCTATACTTGAATTTATCTCTCAGAATTCTCTATTATTACAGGGCGCCTTCTGCGCTCTGTTGGTGGCAGCAAATTACCCCTTTGTTGGATTCAGCATAAGCTGATCCATAACAATTTCAATCACTTATCTATTTTTTATAATTATAAATAATATCCATGCAAAACATTAATTCAAAACTCATGTTCAGCTTTGTCTTATATGGCTCATTCGTTACAGAAGCTTGCCTTAATATTTTAACTTATGTCAGGTAGCTCTGTGCATTTTCGTAAAACTCTTCAACATTATACCTACACATGGATGGCTTTGACTAGCTCTTTACCATTCGGCACCCTCTCAGGTTGAAATTCTTTTGCATTGTGTATTCTTTTTTCAAATCCCGCTACTTTATGACTATATCCATGTTTTCTCAAATAAATGCCTTTTTTTAACTGAAAAGAAAAAAGCAATATACATGTTTACAAATTTTTTTTTTTTCTTATAACTACTGTCTATGTAATATATAAGATATCACATTTTATATTCAATAGATTGATTATTCCGAATTTTTATTATAAATTTTCTAAACACTATCCATATAATTCATTTTGTTTAAATATAAAAATCGCATATTCATATACGTAAACTGCTCGTGAATAACCTGATAGGCATCGTACAACTGACAAAATATATGTATTAATTATAGTACACTTACTTGTTTCTCTTATAAGGTTAATTATCGAATAATGCCAGCTTATAACTACGTATAAGTTATTGTAAAAAAGGCATTGATTCGATTATATAGTTCAATTTTTATAAAATTTTAATAAACTTTTAATAGAATTTTCAAATAGCTCACAGTTCCTTTTTCCAGGATTTTTGAGGTTTTGAGCTACAGAGGTCGCCACCGCTGACTTGCACGAGAGCGAATAGCATTGAATGAAGATGAAAATTGCAATGTTCAGGTTTGTTTGATATATATTTTTTCGGGCTTCGTACGAAGAACAGTAAAGAGTAAACGCTATAGTGCAATTGATATGGGGTATGTAGAAAAGAGTTCGCGTAGAACCCCAGATTGCCCTATTGTTTATATTATCTATTGTTTGAAAAAAATGACTTCAAGTTTCAAAAACATCCTTATAGTGTTCGGGGGAGATTTTTGAAAAGCCCATTACCTTCATTTTTGCGTGATAAATACGATCATGTATTTTTATGATACGCATAGATACTTGTTCATTGGGACGATTTTTTAAAAATTCGTTTTCAAAAATGATTTTATAACTCATTATTTAAAAGGTATATTCATTGCTACCGCGCCTACTTTCCTCATCTGTTTATTTTTTCATTTGCAATTGGATTTGCAATTAAGAAGCAATTAGAAGATTAAGCCGTTCCAAAATTGCGATTCATATAACTCTCGGCATGTTAATGGGAAAGTGCTATTTGTAAAACATTTTCGAAAGAGTCGGTTATGTAATTGACGAATCAACAGTTGATATTGGTTTTTATCAGAAGTGATAGTAACACAAAATCATGACCTCGAACAATGATAAGGACATTTATTACTATTATACAATATACCGACGTACTAATTCGTTACTTGCCGAATTTTTGTATTATTGTATCGGTCTTTCGGCCGTTCGTAGCCATTATCCATTGCCGATGTTATTGTTGTACCCCAGTATAACGAAGGAACATTCCAATGGAATATTCCAGTAGACTAATCGAACGGGAAATAAAAAATCCAAACTAATCATTTATAAAAATAAAGCGTGAAAATCACGCCACTGAGAAATTCGCCGTGACCATATATGGTCACGTCGACCGTCACAAAGTCAAGTAAAATAGAAATTCCTAAAATGCACAATAGGCAGTTTAGTCTAAAGGCGAATTGCGCCATCGAACGCATCGTTATGACCATAACCAAAATGTCGAATTGACACTTTTCGCATAGCGACAGGCGGGAGCGACCCACGATCGCCACAACAAATAATTAATTCAGTCTTAATTGACGAGCGAAGCTAGTCAGTTGTTGGTCCTTGATTAAAGCTCGCATCCTATAACTTTGCCGACACTTGTAATTTGTTAAGCTCTTTACAATAAATTGTTATTTCTTTTACTTCTTAAAACTCGGGTTCTACTCCTTATTGGCTCACATCCCTAAATAATATCATATCGCGCAATACTCACGTTTTGCCGATATAACATTATTCCTAATATATTTCGAAATAAAGTTTGTAAAATATTATACACGGCCATATCAGATATGAAATATGTGTATAAATATGTTTGCCTTAGAATACTGTACGCATAATGGGCTCATATCGATATTACCGCTTGCTGCTTTACGAGCGCAAAGACGTGGGCGTTTGATCGAGCATAGTAGGTATACACTCGTGTTAGCGGACCTCGACCCGTCTGAACAGAAAAGAAATCAATCGTTGAACGATCCGGCTCAAATTATATCTGTATCGTTAATTCTGAAGGCCCACGACCGTAACCGCGAATATCCGTGCATAGGAGCATCGGGGAAGTTCAAATGTAACCATGTCAAGGCGTTTAAACCGTCCAACCGATTGTAGTAACGAACGGCTTATTATTAGCATGGTCATCTAATATATTAATTTATCTAATTGTCCCAACAAATATCTTCGATTGCCATAATTGAAATATTATGTAAGATGAAAAAAATAGTTTCCTACTTTATTTCATTCATATTAATGCCTAATGGTGGGATAAACTAAATTTTCTGTATAAATTAGAAACTATATATTGTACGCATTGTACGTAAATTAGTGAGACGGTTAAATGCTTAACGTTTCATTTTCAATGTACCTTAATTTCTAAAAAGAGTGATTTAATCGCTATTCAATCAAATACTTTTAGTATCCCATCATAATCTCGCGGTTTCGCAAATCAATGGAACATACATGCTTTGTACTAACTAAAGGTATATACAACTGCCGGCGAACTTAAATATCTACATTGTCGGTAAACACGAAGGCAATTGTAATATTAACTACTGATACCGTGTGTTCCGCGGTAACACCGGTAAATTAGAATTGGCGACATCCCCCGAAGAAGGAGCCAACATCGAAATATCCCAGCCAACTAATATCACGCGCTTTTAACTTGGCAAGGGCACGTGAATCGTTAGAAGTAGAATCGCGTGCACGTTCCCGCGCCCGGCAGGTCACCGTCGAACGAACAAAAACAATTAACCGATGTCGCACTACAAAAATTCTTTTTTCTCAAAGTACAAGTCTTTCTTGATATTTGTTACAAACCATATGAAATTCTGAGCAATGGAAGTGTGTTAAATAATTCTTCGAAGAAGGCTTTTATAGAGACTCCCGTTCTATAGAAAAACAATATTTTTACGATTTATGACAAATGAATAAATAATCGTATACTCTGGATAAACGATTTATCAATTATAACTGAAAAAATACTTTATTATTATAAATAGAGGAGTTAATAACGAAAAAGCTCCAGAATCTTAAGACCCATACTTCACTCTTCGCAAAAATCCTTAATGCACTTCGGGTCATTTTAAAAACAAAATCAAACAAAAATGTAGCGAAATGCAAAAAAATGGGCAGAAGCTGCTTTGCACTGAACGATTTAAAAAAGTAAAATACGTTTAAATAATAGTTAATGAAGGTAAAAAGATTCCAAACTATTTATATGATCTAAGTACTGATAGTTATAATACTTCGATTGATTCCGATAAACACCTCGGAATTCCTTGGAAATTCAAACTTTTCAAGAAAATCGCGGTTCCTAAAGAGTTATGTTTTTTTTCACCTAAAAATTCTTTTCTTGGAATCTACTCATGGTATTAGTATAAGTTTCTGTATGTAAGAAGTAAATTCAAATAAAGGGTGTGTTAAAATGGCGTCAAAAAATATTCAAACGAAATATCAAAAAAATTGCTCGACACAATGCTGATAATACTTTAATAAACCGACAAAAAATAGTAAAAATCGAACATATGGTTGCTGAGAAAAAAGGTACCTAGAAAGTAGACACTTTTCGAATCAAATTTTTTTGAGATTACGTTGACCCCAAATCTTTTCTAATTGGGAGATCCTCTAAAACCATATAATATACATAATTGCCAATAACGTCCTTCGGAACAAAACATGAGGAATCGTCGATAAATGTTGAATAGTTTTGGGTATTACCGTCTAGAAACTTCTAAAATTCGATTCTTTGGCATTTTTTTTTTAAATTTGAGTTTTGACAATATGTCTTTAAAATATTAATTTAAAATTTATAAAACTCCCACAGTTACAGAGGCTTAAACGCTGCGGTACGTTGGGGCGCGGCAGGTAGTCATCCTCTCGACCATTAGTCCATTGAAATGTTACATTGACCCTGCATTTATCAAAGTCAGCAATTTTTTTTTCTGGTGCATAGGGGGAGGTATGAAAAGCTTAAGTCCAAGTTTGTGGGGTTGTACCTTGAGGAAAATCCGCCATCTTGAAAAAAGGGGTGAAATAGTTTTTGCAAAATAACTATGAAACTATCCACCGCGCAAGAAAATTATATCGTCGTTTTTTGTAGGAAATTAAACTCTCTACAAATTTACTCTATTAACTTTTTGTCGTAAAATCAAAAATATCAAAGTTATTAACAAACAACGACAAAAAATGAAGGAGTAATTTCCTTTAAGTCGTTCTAACTTTTTTTCTTTTCATTTTACAGAAAAATATGTTCAATGCATTTCGATAGAACACCTTCTGACGAATAAGTTTCAATATAAATGTGTCAACTTTTGTTTATTTATAAACATTTAACAGTGCTGCAAAGGTAAGTGTCGGAGTACTCGAAAATAGACATAAAAATGAACGATTATGCGTCGTTTCTTTGCAAATTTCATTAATTGCGGCGGACAAATTTTATTTATTGTTATTGCAATATTCATAATAATTAGCTATGAACTCCTCGTAGGTAGAGCGGAAAAGAGTTCATAACTAATTATTATTATTAACTCCTCGTAGGTGGCGCGGAAAAGAGTTCATAACTAATTATTATGAACATTGCAATAGCAGCAAATAAAATTTGTCCGCCGCAATTAATGAAATTTGCAAAGAAACGACGCATCATCGTTCATTTGTATGTCTATTTTCGAGTACTCCGACACTTACTTTTGCAGCACTGTAAAATGTTTATAAATAAACAAAAGTTGACACATTTATATTGAAATTTATTCGTCAGAAGGTGTTCTATCGAAACGCATTGAACATATTTTTCTGTAAAATGAGAAGGAAAAAAGTTAGAGCGACTTAAAGGAAATTACTCCTTCATTTTTTGTCGTTGTTTGTAAATAACTTTGGTATTTTGAATTTTACGACAAAAAGTCAAGAGAGCAAATTTGTAGAGAATTCCATTTCCTACAAAAAATGACGTGATAATTTTCTTGCTCGGTGGATAGTTTTCCTGTTATATCAATACAACGATTTTAAACCCAAACCCAAAGTATGATGTGCCGACGCACATTTTTCCCTTTGAATGAAAATAAATTTTTCTGAAAAATGAAAAAATAAAAAGTTACAGCGACTCAAAAAAACGATGTTTTTCCATTTGTTGTCATTTATTAATAACTTTGCTATTTTCGATTTTACGGCAAAAAGTCAAGAGAGTGAATTTGTAAAGAATTTAATTTCCTACAAAAAACGACAACATAATTTTCTTGCGCGGTGGATAGTTTCATTGTTATAACGCAAAAATTGTTTTAACCGTTTTTCAAGATGGCGGGTTTTCCTCAAGGGTTACAACCCCACAAACTTGGACTTAAGCTTCCTATACCATCCCCTATGCATAAAAAAAAATTGCTGACTTTGATAAATGCAGGGTTAGGCCTTATTTTTGTAAAATTTCAATGGACTACATAGTACCTCGACCTAACGGTTGAGGTACCTACTACGGAGTACGGAGGTACTTTATTTAAGCTGAGGAAGGTTGTCTATTTGGTCCCCGTATAGCTGATTAAGGGTAAGTTACTCAAATGAGTTGTTATCCACCGTACGTTGAACCGAATTAATGCTAAATGTATAACAAAATAAACACGTTTTTCTCGAAATGAAATTTTTCAAGTCGGGCGGACGTTTATCTCAAAAACTATTAGACCGATTGACTTCTGGGTTTGTACACATTTCGAGGAAACCTTCAGGTATAGTCAGAACTAGAATTATATCAATAGCTTGAATATTTTAGCTCTGCTCTAATGTTTTGGTTGACAATTTTTCGGGAAAATTAAACCTTAATTTTCAGTTAGCTGCAATTCCGATAAAAATTTTTGTACTTACTTAGTTTTAGTTCAGACGATAACTACATTCATGTAGATTGAAACAAAAATTATTTTTCTGTTTCAGTTAAGCGTGTAGCTTAAAAACAAGCTGGACAACCATCAACGTCAGAACTTCAATTTTGCGATTTTAAAAATTATTCGCTTCGAGAACCTGATGCAGTGACATTCTGTATAGATGGAAATAATAACATTTGAGGATTCTCCACATACTTAATTTCGAAATCGGACATTGCTTACACAGAGTCCTACAACTAACACGAGGGTTTACATAAACGGCACCCAACATAGTAGTTTCGGCACTTTCCGTGGTTCGCGTTTTAGCATGGTTTTGGTCAGCAAGATTAACACTGCCCGTCGCGCGAAATTACGTGACTACCGCGTCAAACGTTCGCTGTCTTGGACACTGCCGATTTAGTAATTGCTCAACTTATAATAAACGCGCTCTCGTTCAATTATTTGTTGCTGCACCGTACCGCAGTATTATGAACACTTTTATGAATTGTCGGTATATTTCCAAATTATGAATAGCCCTTATCGAAATTCGAAATCAAACGCTACATGAGAATTTCACCTGCCGTATGAGGGAAAATACGGCGGGTATGAGAATTTTAGCCTCCGAACGGACAAGAAAATTCGGAGCGTTTAGGGAATTGTCCAATTTTCAAACTTGATCTATAAAGAAAATAGGTCATCACGAGCGCCGTACAACGGCAGAGAGTCATCTGCCGCTCCTGATTTGCTGGCGTATGAGAATTTTGTCTGTGGTATGAGAATTTCGTGACGCTGGTATGAGTGTAGGCACGCTTACCGTCGGTACGAGCACTGCCGACTCTGCCAACGCTGCAAAGCATCTAGTTCGCCTTCGCCACAGCTGTGGCGCTGTGATTCCTTTCCATATATAAGTTCTCCTATCTTGTATTTTTGTACTTTCTGAAACTAGCTTACTTATTCTGTACTTTCCCGCTAAAATGGTTGTGACGAAATCTCCTAGAGTTTGGTATTAACAGTCAGTGTTACATGCGACGTACACATCGAAAATTTGATCAGTAAACATGTTACGTCCCAACATGGGTGATGCGCATCTCCAGTCGATAAATAAGAACATTATCTTGCCAACCTTCAAAGTAATGTAGCCTTCCGGCAAAATTCAAATCCAATGTATATGTTTTTCCGTATTACCAACTATTTATTTCATTTACGTAACTATACCTAAGAAATAATTAATATTTCCAGATTATTTTATAATCATTCGAAACTCCGAACTCAATCTTTTCTATGTAAACAACCACGCAACGCGATAATGAATATTTTTACCATCACAAAAACTTCCCCACGAATAAACACTCCTCTTATATACACTCTAGTAATAATAAACTCTTCACTAATAACGATAGTATTCACTCTTAGTCTTAAACTGGACCACACACGAATTCATAATTATCCAGCCCGAACAACTTTTCGTTACCTTCCTTATTCACGTTACATTTCAATGAACGCCTTGTCCGATATCACCGCTCGTAAACTCAATGGTAAACAAAACTCTGTATTCCTCCGAACTATAATTCGAAAACACATCTTTCTTTCTCACGAACGAGCGACACTCTCACGACACCCCCACATCTCCGAAACAACTCCTTTCATAGGAAAGCTTAAAATCTCGCTAAAGAGTTAGACCAATCAGACTTATTTAATTTTTATAACTCCACCCAAGCCGAGACGAAATCGTCAACCGGCTTCGACAAGAAAATCAGAATTCGATCAACCTCGAAACAGTCAATATCTTACGGTCGTAAAACCTCAGTCTCTCTACGAATCGATCTAAGTATAAGTTTCGTATTGTAATTTCAAAGTTATAATCTCAATCTCGAATAAAGTAACAGTCGATTTTCTTAAGTGTATGTGAGTTGTTGGTGTTGCAATTAATAGTTTCCCAAGAAACTCATCGTCACGAATCGACATCAAGAAGTCTGGGAAACAATCATCAACCAAAGAACGTCTTCGAAGAGGAATCAACCTCGACGATTAATCTTAAATCGTTGAGTTTGTATACTGAGCACAAGTAAGTCCCAGGCGGCGAGCTCACGTCCAGCCGAACAGCGCAAACCTATTCAAATATTGCGCGCACATCGAATTATCGACGGAGCTTCACTCTCTTCCCCACTTGGGACGTAACAAACATACGAGCACTAAACGACTGATCGACTCTTGGCATTTGTTTTCCAAAATTGTTGCCATAATTCTCTAGATACCCTCAAAACTTTAACGCTCAATGCCGGAAAAAGTACGGATAGTGTTTTTGAATCGCTCGTCGCCTGCAACCTTAATTCCAAAATTTTGGCAAAAAGATACTAATAGCCACTTTTTGCCATAACTCCCTGTGTATCTGTCAATTTTTAACTCGATCCGTTGTTCAGTGCTTGCTGGAGTACTGATCGAAATTTCGAACCGCAAGTCGCATGTAACACTGACTCTTAATAAAGTTTCGACTTTAATTAAGTGGTGAACAAATCACTACATGAGAACAGTTTCAGAGCCATCTACCATCCCTGGATTAAGGTAGTTCTAGCACGACTGCATAAATCAAAAGAAAACTGAAGCGAAAATTCTCAAAAGATAGTTATATGGCCAAGTAAAAATAATGTTATCAGCTTACATAAATATTCCAGACCATATGAAAATATTGAACGTAAAAACAATTTAAATAAATTAATTTGAGGGAGCTTTCCAGTGTGAAATTTTCAAAAAATCGATTTTTTTTTTGCTTTATCGAATATTATACACTCTTTTCGAAGAAGCAGAAGGGATATTGTATGGACCTGGCATCGCTGATTGACCGTAAGTAAACGATTTACCTAAAATTTCCTCACTTGAAACTTTGAACGCGTTTTTCTCGAAACAGCATTTTTCAAAACGGTGTCCAACTTGGAGGGCAGAGTTTTAAAGCTATCGAGTTGAATTTTTTACACAATATTCTTAACGTCATTGTTTATCGTGCTATGGAAGCTTTTTTTTTTTTGACATCTTCCTATTTTTTTGTAAAAAAAACTGCCAAAAAAAATGCTAAAATTGATACTTTTTGTTTAAACATTTTTGCAAAAAAAAAAAAAAAAAGTTGCATTTTCTGCAACAATTGTTTCGTCATTTTTATAGATATTAATTAATAAATAAATCGATCTTTAAAAAATTGTTTTGTATTCTTCAATACCCAATTAATATACAAAAAAAACCCAGACCGATTAGATTATTTTTTCTTTACAAAAAAAAATCGCGAAAAACAGCGATTTTTCGGGCTGTCACACTGGAAAGCTCCCTTAAGGTAGTTCTATAGTCTTTTTTGATATTTACCAAAGTGTTGAAATGTTAATATGTTGTTTACTAGCTTATCACGCATGAGTCCTGAAATTTTTAAGTCGATTCACCATCTACTTTCAGAAATTTTCTCGATTGAAAAATGTATTTTTTAACATATTTTACATGGCGTATATGTGGAAAAATACGTTTACGATGGCATTTCAAATTGTAATTTCTAAACTAATCTTACCAGCTTGATAACAAACTAGAAGGGTTTTAAGGAATATTGTAGGATTTACATTAAAAAAAAAAAATTATGGTTTACCACATAGTTTCCAAGAATCTGTATTCTGAAAAATATCATTTTTATTCGGGACCAAGCCTCGAAACAATCGGCTGCAACGAACCACGTCCAATACATGTGAAGATCGCATTCATACACACGGTACGTGTATGGGTGGCGCTTCGAGCGGTACAGGTCATGTCATAAGTTTTCATAAAATGCTACGCTGCAGAAAGTGTCCCCGGCTATCTGATAGGAGGGAAACTTTTTGCTCGTACGTGTACCTATAGAACTACCTTAATAAAAATTTGTTTCACGTAGACCCAGTCAAAAATTGCTACGTGACAATGTTGCTCTACTAATATATCCGTGTGACTCAATTATCTGCGTGTATGCGTGCCGAAAGTGAGGTTATGGGTATCAGTGATCTCTCTATACCGTGCCCTACACGTAGCCCAATATATCCTCAAATATTTCATACTAGTGAGTGCAAATCAGTGAAAATTGTGACCAAAATAAAAAGAACATCGAAAAGATGTCTGAAAAAATATTAAAAGTTGTTGCGATTATCGAAGGAAAAGGGGAACGGTAGGGTTGAAGTGAAAAACAACTATATATAGATATAAGTACGCTTTATTTATATTTCTAGATATAAAGGGACTTCTTATTTCACACGTCTCGTGGGCAACGGTCACGGACCAACTAACTAAAATTGCCGGTAACGCAAGTAGCGCGCCCCGGTGCCTTAATACTAAGTTTCGCTCATGCATGCGCAGTGAGCTTATCGGCGTACGATAACTTTGCTTCTCAACAAAAGTGAAATTACTAGGAACGAGAGAGCTGGTCAGAAAGGAAAAAGTTAGCACTGTCGTGAGCGAGCGTTGGAAAGAGAAGTGCACCAAATTGATCGACGAAAATTTCAAACGTATGCGAAGGAAATCTCATCGTCAATTTATCTGCTCTAGCAAACAATCTGCAGTGCACAGTTTGCAAAGACACACTCATTTCAAAATGTGGTTCAAGGGATAAGGGAAGCACTACATTTAACATTTTTAATTAAATATTTAAAGTACGAGGTACGTAATCAGGTTCATTCAGGCGATCATCGTGCAGTGAACAAAGAGCAAACCCAATCACATCTAGCTGGAAAGATGCACAATGACATCACAACCAATACAGTTCTTGGTAAGTATGTATATTTAAAAATAAACATTTTTCCAAGTTGAATGATAAATGATTGAAACGATTTATCTTTTCTAGGTACAGTCAATGCTGGGCTAGGGTGCACCGAAGTGAATAAAATTCTGATGTGTCTCGATATTCCCCAACTGAATTACAGCATCTTCTAAAGGTAGGAAAAAGAGGTCAGCCCTGATATCGAAGCAGCAGCTGGACAGAGCTGCAAAAAAGCTGCTGGCGAAGAAAGAAGTAAATTAGACGAACTGCATGAGTAGTTGTAAATATTACATACGTTCATAGCCCTTTCATATGAGCATCTAAATTTAAATTTGTAAAGTTATTTTATACAAACTAATTTATTTGTAATCAACTGTCGCGAGGTCTACTTCCCTAATCATATTTAATCGCATTTTGGTCGATATGTTTAAGGGACTTTTCATTAAAATTTACGTTTTAATTTAATAATCAATTTTCTACGTCGATGTTTTCAAATTTAGTGTACGATATTGTCACGGTTTAACTGTTCATTCTTTTTTGTATTTAATAACGAATTTTCCACTTCGATTTTTCGAATGTAGTGTATGATATTGTTATAGTTTTGCTTTTTATATTTTAATAGTTTTGTCGCTATATTCTATGAAACTGAATATGGCTGTATGACAAAATAATTTTACATATTTACAAAAAAAGTGTTATAGAAAAGTAAAAAAGTTCAACGAATTTTGTTATTTACTTTCATTTATGACGACTTTCATATGTTATTTTCAGGCCTGTAGAAATAAGAGTCAAGTTCGTAGGCGTGCGATCTAATACAAAAGTAGATAACAATAACAATTTCGACGAAACCTTGGGTGCTATAGTAAATGTTATTGTTTCATACGACATGGATTGGTCGAAGATGGGTAATGGGAGGAGCTACGATAGTCTCAATGGCTATGGGGCTGTAATAGATTTCATATCGAAAAAAATATTGGATTATCGAACACGCAACCGAAAATGTTGCTCGTGCGATTTAGGCCGACCCCCAGATGAACATGACTGCAGGAAAAGCTTTACAGGCAGCGCGAAAGCCATGGAGACTGATACTGGTGTAGAAATGTTGACAAAAACCACAATTTTGAAAGAGTCAAATCTGAATGTTAAAATAGTACTCGGTGATCAAGACAGTTCTCTCACATCTGCTATAAAGAAATCAAACCATGGAAGCAAAATGTACAAATTAACAGACATGAACCATGTAACAAAAATTGTCAAAAAAACTATACAGTCTGCAGTCGAAACACAATAGCTTGTGCAGAAAAGGTTTGATTTCTCACATGGAGAAATGCTTCAGTTACGCCATTGTCCAAAATAAAGGTGACAGGCGAGGATTCGCAGAAAACATGCGCTGTATCCCTTATCATTTCTTCGACAAACGTAACAATTGTCGTAGATGGTGCAAGTAAGTTGGTAATACTAGCTCGTGATTATACCAACAAAAAATTATTATCTAAGATGAAATTATTTATCGTGATTTACAAACGATTTTTGATTCGTACTCGGACAACGCCTTCAATGAGGCGTTTAATCATACTGTCAGCAGGAAGTTCCCAAAGAACAAAAGTTACAGTACAAATACATCAGGCGATACCCGGGTCTCTTGTGCTGTTCTGGCAAAACATGAAGGCGACAGCTATTGAAAAGATGTTAAAAAATCTCTCAATCTGTATATTTCCAGCAATTTGATAAATTCTTGTAAAGCGATTGACCAAAAAAGAGCGCACAAATTAAACAAAGTACTGACCATCGAAAAAAAGACAAGAATAGACTTGGATCTGCAAAGAGAGAATGTACATAAGACTGTCGAAAAAAAAGGAAAGACGAACTTACTAATCGAATATAGGTTTCGAGAAAGTCTACTCAAACATGGCTATCCGAAAAGACAAAAAAAGCAAAATCATGGTTGTAGTTTTCGATTTGGAAACCTCTGGTCGTGGGAAAAATGCCGATATCTTACAGATAGCTGCTACAACTGAAAAGAAAATATTCTGTGCATATATTCATCCAGATGAAGCTACTGATGAGGCAATATGAAAAGTAAATGGCTTACACAACATCGATGGCAGAGCTCTATCTTCATAACAAAAAAGTATTGACAATGACGATGATTGAGGCTCTATAATCGTTGTATGCTTTTTCTAAACGCGATCAGTGAAACGTGTATATTAATAGCACATAATGCGGCATTCAACATCTCATTCATATTAAGAGAGATTGTGAATCATTATCTGGAAAATGAATTCGTCAAAAGCATCTATGGATTTATAGATTCACTGAAATTATTACGGCGAAAATTTCCTGAGCGTCAAGGCAAAGGAATGTTTACTCTGTTCATGCTAGCGGAAGATGTAAAATATATATGTTATTCATCATGCCAGGTGTGTCGGTAATTACTTTCCGATTTTTGTGACACATGTCACTAGCCATAGGTATGCAATGTTATGGTTTGATACATATGTCATTGTATTCTTAAGTTACGTTCCGCCAAAATAACAGCGTTATAGATTTATAATTTATTGAAAATGTCGAGTTTTGTGCCTGAAAACGTGCATTTGCGGCACGCATTACTTTTCTTGTTTAATCGAAAGAAAAAATCCGCTGAAAGTCATCGTTTGCTGGTAGAGACTTACGATGAGCATGCTCCAACAATAAGAACATGTGAAACGTGGTTTCAACAATTCAAGTGTGGTGATTTCAACGTTCAAGACAAAGAACATCCTCGTAGGCCGAAAACATTTGAAGATGCGGCATTGCAGGCGTTATTGGATGAAGACCCAACACAAACTCAAAAACAATTGGCAGAAAAGTTGAATGTGAGCCGAGTAGCAATTTATAAACGATTACAAACAATGGGAAAGATCCAAAAAATGGGTTGACATGATAAGGTGATTTTGCAGCACGATAACGCGCCGTCTCATACAGCAAAATTAGTCAAAGAAGAGTTGAAATCTCTTGGATGGGAAGTTTTATCGCACCCGCCGTACTCTCCAGACCTGGTTCCATCTGACTACCACCTTTTCGCGCATCGATGGGGCACGCGCTTGCAGAGCAGCACTTCGCCGATTTTGAAGAACCTAAAAAATGGCTCGATGAATGGTTTAGCTCAAAGGAGAAAGAGTTCTTTTGGAATGGTATCCATAAATTGCCCGAGAGATGGGCAAAATGTATAGAATCTAATGGCCAATACTTTGAAGAAATAAATTTTAACTTTGTATTGTAAATAATGTGGTTTCTTTAGCGAAAAACCCGGAAAGGAATTACCGACACACCTGGTAAGTATACTAACTACTTGTGTAGCAAATTTCAAGAGCATAAGTATACTAACTCCTTTTGTGACAAATTTCGTATTATTCTTTCGTACATTTTGGGGACTGAATATCCGAAAAGTGTTCATTTCGTAGCGTATAAGCCATTGCTCGTATGCAAAATTTTCTATTTTTGATAAACGATATTGTGGGATCAGGGTTAAAGGTACCGGGGTGTTCTGCGATTGATACGAGCTACTAAATTGGCTAATCTTCAAAGTCGTATGTTTTGTTTGTGTTGTTATTGTATGCTTACAGATTTATAGTTTTTACGTTATGGTGTGCGAACAGAATTGTAATGGCTACATAATTGTATGCGAACATAATTGTAATTGCTCCGTCGTATGCTGGTATCTCCGCTATCCGCCGTCGTCCATCCGAGTGCCTGCTCGTTTTTCTTTTCAATTTAACAATTCTCTTTATTCATTTGTACAATAACATCTACATGTAATATTTATATTTGGTGCTGCTATGCCTGTACATATTTGCGTACTTACTAGCTGGTTTTTATTTGTGACAGTCTTATTTTCCGCTGTACTATTTGTACTTAGATTTATTTTTATACTAGGTAAAAAGTTGAAAAAACATCCTGTTGGAGAAAAAAGGTATAGGTAAGGATTTTTCTTGTTTTCATTTACATATTTACATATTTACATATATACATATTTACATTTTTCTTTTCATCCATTTATCTATTCATTATTCACTATCCATTATTATGTGCTGTGGTAGTTTATACTTGATTCTGTAGGGTAAGTCTTGTTTATTTTTCTTTAATTCTTGTAAAAGAATATTATCACCTATTTGTTGTAAATAAAACTTTTTGGTGATATTATATAATTCTGTTTTAAAGTCTATTGCTTTGGTTTTCTTTCGTATTTCTATGTTTTTATCACGCGGTTTTGCGGCGGCAATCATACGCAATGTTTTATTTAATGTTCCTTCCATTTTGTTAAGGTGATGTTTTGCTGCGCAACTCCAGACAGGTGCCGCATAAAGTGCAGTTGGTTCAATAATCATATTATATAGTAACATCTTATTTTTTAACGATAGTTTACTACGCCTACATATAAGGTGATGTATAACACACTTGACCATAATGATGTTTTGTCGAACTTGTTTTACGGTAGTATATGTTGGTTGAATGATAGTTTATTATCGAGTATCATTCCAAGATATTTGGCTTGGTTTTTGGGTATTTGCGTTTTCAATTTTTAAGCGTACATTTAGAGTTTTTGCTTCTTTACGTGAGAATTGGACCTTTTCGGTTTTATTTGAGTTGATTTTTATTTTCTATTTGTTAAAGAATACGAGTATGTTATTAATGTGATTTTGTAAATTTTTTTAAGGCCGTTTTCTTTTCCCAGGACGTAGAAAAGATGGATGTGTCATCTGCAAATAGTGCTATGCTCGTTTTATGGTTTTTAGGAAAGTCATTAATGTAATACAAAAATAGGGCTGGTCCCAATATTGATCCTTGGGGTACACCTGCAGCTATGTTTTTTTTTATTTCTGAGTTGGTGTTTTCATTAGTAACTATGAAGGTTCTATTTTTTAAATAATTTTTTATTAAATTAATAATGTAAGTTGGGAAATTTAGATTTATCATCTTGTAAATGAGCCCTTCATGCCATAACAGTATCAAATGCTTTTTCAATGTCGAGGAACACTGTTATGGTTGATTTTTTAATGTTAAAATTGTGGGTTATGTGAGACGTAATTCTTGCTAATTGTATTACAGTACTATGACTATACCTGAATCCGAATTGTTCGGGGATTATGATGTTATTTATTTGTTCGAATTTTTTAAGTCTGTTGAGGATGATTTTTTCAAAAATTTTACCTGGTGTTGGTAAGAGACTTATTGGTCTGTAGTTTTGTATTTGACTGGTATTTTTACCTGGTTTTTGTATACGTATTATTTTCGCTGTTTTCCAGGCTGTTGGAAAGTGTGAAATTTTTGAACAGAAGTTAAGAATATTAGTTAGTTGTGCTATTGCTTTTTCTGGTAGGTTTTTTAGAGTGATATTTTTTATATGGTCTATTCCTGGTGCTTTCTGTGGTTTTGTGTTTTTGATTGTATTCCAGACTTCTCTATTGTTTGTAAATTTGATTTCATCTGGTAGGGCGTTCGTGTTTTTGAGTTTTTCATTTTCATCCCATACTTTTTTAGTTACTTCGGGATTTCCATAGTTTTCTGTGATGCGGTGTACCCCTTCGAAGTGAGTTGCTAGTGCTTCCACGTTTTGTTTTAAATTTGGTGCCAGAATGCCTGGTATATTTATTGGTGGGAGAGTGTGTTTTTTGTATTTTGTGAATATTCGAACCATTTTCCAAATGGATTAAATCCTGCACTTTGAGGCTTTTTAATTTATTTTCCCACTCTGAATTTTTTTAATTAATTATTTCATGTTTTTATTCTTTTGTTTCGTTCGTTGGTAATTTAGAATCGCGAATATCATGGTGTGTGTGTCTGTGTGAGGAGCGGAAGTGCGGCCGAGGGTAGCGCCACGGAGGCGCGGCGAAAATAGAAAACAGAGGGGCATCATGCGAAAGGAAGGGGCAGTCGAGAGACAGTAGTTGTTGGACAGCGACGAGGAGAGTGTGTGTTACGAAAGTAAAAAAAAAAAAAAAGCGAAGCCGTTGCTTGTTCTGTAATTTGTATTTCTTATTGGTTTTTATTTGTGTATCCACATTTCCATTTTCCTCGCAGGATCTCTAAATTAAATAAAACACATATTGAAAAGAATCCCACAGTAATGCGTTTTATGCCTAGTGTTCCTGTATTCTGATAAATTCTTCTTGTGCGGTTTCTTAGTCTAACAACGAGGGGTTTTTTTTTTGGTTCGGGAAGCGAAAGTGTGTCTGTATTTATTTTGCATAGTGGTACAGAGTCTGCGAATGCTTTGGTAATGCAATTTGTGAAATAATTTACATTGTTGCCTATTTTTTGTGGTGTGTCTAGGTTTTCGTTTATGTCGAGTTTTTGATTTATTTGATTTCTGAATTTTTCCCAGTTGGCGTTTTTGTAGTTTGGTTTATAGATTTCGTTTTTTACGTCGTCTCTATTGTCAATTTTGAATAGTATTGGTAAGTGGTCTGATTGTATTTCTTGTAGGGTGATTACTTTTGTTATATGTGTCATGTTTTTAACTATTGCAAAGTCAACTGTGCTTGATGGATATCCGTTGTACGGAAAAACTGTGTCTGTATCAGGAGCGTTTATTGTTAATATCGTGTTACTAAGTATTTCATAGATAATTTTAACATTTGTATTTGCACGTTTGCAATTCCAGAGCATGCGTTTCGCATTAAAGTCGCCTGCGATTAAGATGTTTTGCGATAATCTATTTATTTCCTTGAAATCTTTGATGTCTATTTTGTTTTTGTTATATGGTGGAGCATAGATAGATATTATTGTTAGATTATTCTTAAGTGTTATCCCTATTGATTCAAGTGAGGTTGAGTGTGTGTGAATCTCTGTACAGTGTATGTTATGTTTTATATATATGGCTACTCCGCCTGCGGGTCTATTGTTAGGCCTGTCTTTTCTGTAGCATTTGAATCCTTTGATGTTTGCTTTAGTTTTGTGAGCTAATTTTGTTTCACTTAATAATAATATATCTAGGTTGTATTGCTTTATGAAATCCATGATTTTATGTAACTTCGTTTTGACACCATTCGCAATTCCAGGATCCGATGGTTAATTTACCTTGTCTAATGTTATTCGTTGGGAACATAGTTTAGAATGACTTCATAAAAAGCTTGGCAGCGGGCAATGTGATAGTTGCAATTTGAGAGTTTTTTATTTAGTTCTTTGAGTATTTTTATTATGTTGTATTGATTTGAGATTGTTTTTCTATTGTTTGTTACATTTTTGTTGTTTGGGGTGTGTGTATGTGTTTGTAGTTTTCTTACTGTTGTAGCTATCGCGTATGTTGCTTGGTGTTGATTTTTGATACCGTTGTTTTTGATGTTTGTTTTTGGTTGGTTTGGTGAGGGTGATGATGATGTTCCTGGTTGTTCTTCACTGGCGTCGTAAAAGGGCTGCAATGGTGTTCTTGGAGCGTCGATGTTGGTGGTGTCGCCTCGGCTGATGGTCTCTCTGCGACGTCTTACGTTGGAGGTTAGCCAAGGGTAGGCTTCGGCGGTGACAGTTGGTGGTGGAGTCTCGCTTCTCTTGTTCGTTCGTCTGTGTGTTTAAGAATTTGTTATTTCTTCGGTTGTTTTCAATGGTTTTGATATGTTGTAAATAATAAGTACATTCCATTGAGTGTGCTGGGTGCTGTTTTCCACAATTTGAGTATTGTGGCGATTGTTCCGTGGATTTATGGCATTCCGTTGTTAGGTGTGGTTTAGTACACTTAACGCATTTGGGTGGATTAAAACAGTGGGAAGTGCCGTGTCCAAAGCTCTGGCAGCGGTAGCACTTTGTTACCTTCTTTTTATTTCTGTAGGTTTCCTATTTTACTTTCACTGCACATATGTGTTTTATGTTTTTGATTATATTTGTATCAGTGTTTTTGTTTATGGCCACGAAATAGAAGGGGTTATGCGTTGTTATGCCACTTGCGAGTTTCATTTTGGCTATTTTAATTATTTGAACGCCATTGATTTCTAGTTCGGTTTGGATTTTACTTGTGTCAATGTCCGGTAGTCCTTCGAGTACGTATTTTTTGGTTTTTTCTTCTTGGATGACATACGTGTGGAAGTTGTAATTATTTATTATTAGAAATTTTTTGAGCTTTTCATGCGCCCCTTGATCGCGTGGTTTTATAGTAATTGCTTTATTGGAGTATAGGAGTGTAGTTCCTTTATAGCTTTTACTGATTTCGGTGTATATTAATTTTTTATTTTCTTCAGTTAATATATCACTGTTTATCACTATCGGTGGTGTTTTAGTTTTGAGTGTGTTTTCTGTATTATCGTTGTTTAAATTTTCAGTTTGATTTGGTGTATTATTTATTTCTGGGTCTTGTTCCATATTTGATATTTTATGACCTAGTGTTTCAACAGATACTGTGTCGGATTTGTTTGTGGGGTTTGAGGAGTCTAGATTAGTTATTTTTTAGTTTTTATGTTTATTGATTTTTTTGGGATGCCGTGTTTCCTAGTTTTCTTGCTTTCATGTGGCATTTCAGCCGCAGTATCATTTGGTCTTTTGAGCAAGTTTCCTCTTTGGCCGACTCCATTTTTTGTTGTGTGTGTTTTAAACACTTTGATTTATTGAGTGCAGTTTTAACATATGTATTAGTGTTCTGGTTTAATTTGGAGCACTAACTGTTTTGGTGGTGTTCACTTATACAATTGATGTATTTGTGTGTTTTTATTGCACTAACTTCTTTCTTTCACTGTATGCGAGTTTGGGTAATATTAGGTTTTGATAACTGACTTGGAGCGAATTTGCGGAAAGACAGAGCATTCCTACGGCATGTGCCTGCTTCGTTCCGTTTCCGTTTTGAATATACTTTATTTATGTTATTTATGTACATAATATATACAGTTTAGTGTATTTACATAGAGGTCATCCATACCTGCACTTTGTGCTTACTGGATGGTTTTTCTTTTTCTTTTTTTTTACATTTGTTGTACTGTTTACATTTGTGATATGTATATAGTTTGTGTTTTATAGTTTTAGGCGAAAAATTTGAAAAAACGCCTATTAGAGTATAGAAAGTGGTAGTAAGGGTGAGTATTTGTCTTTTGTTTGTACTTAGTAGTGGTACATATCTTTGTGTTTTTAATTCATTATTAGGTAATGTGGCAATTTGTATCTCATTTTATATGGTAGTTCTATAATATTTCTGTTTGGTTTGGTGAACAGTGTGCTAGTATTTGTTTGATTATTATAAAATCTGCTTGTAATTGTTTTTAGTTCTTCTGTGAATGGTCGTAATTTTGTACGTTCTAGGATTTTGGAGTTTGTATCTTTACAATCTTTTGATGCTATCATTCTTAGTGTTTTATTTAGGGTGCGTTCAATTATGTTTAAATGACATTTTGCCGCACTGCTCCATACTGGGGCAGCGTATAGGGCTGTAGGTAAGATAATTGTTTTGTATAGTAATATTTTATTTTTTTGTGATAGTTTGCTGTTACGGCAGATCAAGTGGTGTAAAGAATATTTGACATTATTAATTTTGTTTGTAGTGCTTTTGATATGTGGTTCATAGAGTAGTTTTTTGTCCAATATGAGGCCTAGATATTTTATTTGGTCTTGGGGTTTGATTTGCATGTTGTTTATAGTTAGAGTTTTGTTAAGAGTTTTGAGTTCTTTTTTTGAAAAGTGGATCATTTCTGATTTGTTTTCATTTATTTTTATTTTCCATTTGGTGAAGAATTGTGTGATTAGGTTTATATGTTCTTGTACATGCTTGAGCGCATTTGATTTTTGCCAGGATGAGGCGTAGACAGCAGTGTCGTCGGCGAATAATGCTATATTTGTATTTTTGTGTTTAGGAATGTCATTAATGTAGTATAAGAATAATATAGGTCCTAGGATGGAGCCCTGGGGGACACCGGCGCATATGTTTTTGATATCTGAGGAGATGTTTTCGGAGTTTACTGTGAATTTCCGATTTGTTAAATAATTTTCAATAAATTTTATAATATATATGGGAAATTTTAATTTTATCATTTTATTTATTAGTCCGTTATGCCAGACGGTGTCGAAGCCCTTTTGTATGTCTAATAGCGCCATTACCGTTGATTTTTTAGATTAAAATTGTGTGATATGTGCGTGGTGATTCGTGCTAGTTGCATGATAGTGCTATGGTTTGGTCTGAATCCAAATTGTTCAGGTATATATATATTTTTAGTTGCTTCAAAGTGTTGTATGCGAATTAGTATGAGTTTTTCGAGGAGTTTTCCTAGCGTTGATAAAAGACTGATAGGCCTGTAGCTTTCTACGTTGAGGGTGTTCTTGCCCGGTTTAGGGATTGGAAGGATTATGGCATGTTTCCATGTCGTTGGGAAGTAGGCTTGGGTGATACAGGCATTAAATATGTCGGTTAATTTTTCAGTCGTTTTTTTTGGAAGATTTTTGATAATTATATTTTGGATGTTGTCGTGTCCAGGAGATTTCTTGGGTTTAAGATTTTTAATAATGGCTGTTAATTCTTTGTGTTTTATCTGTTTAATTTCAGTTAGGATAGTAGGTGATCTTAGAATGTTTATATTTTCATTGATTATATTTTGTTCGTGTTGGGATGTACCAAGATTTGTATTTGTTCTGTGTACTGCTTCAAAATGCGTGGCAAGTGCATTTAATTTTTGTTTGATGTTAGGTAGAGGGTTACCTGGAACTATTAATGGTGGTAGAGTTTGTTTTTTATTTCTGGTTAGGACTTTAGTCATATACCAAATGGACTGGTCTTGTGTCTTGAGGCTTGTGATCTTATTTTCCCATTCTTGGTTTCGGTGGTTTGTAATTTCATATCTAATGGTGGTGTTGAGTTTGTTTGTTAGTTTTTTAATATTGGGATTTCGTGTATTTTGATATAGCCTTCTCGTTCTGTTTCTGAGTTTGATCAACGTTTTGATGTATTCCGGGAGCATCAGTAATTTAGGCGCTAAGTTTTTTGTTGGTATTGCCGCTTTAATTGCTTCATGAATTTTTTGTGTTGTGTATTGCACGCTTTTATCTATATCATTGTGGGTAACTAGTACATCCTGGCTTTCTAGTTTATCATTTAGGTATTTGCGGAATTTTTTCCAGTCCGCTTTGCGATAGTTTAGTTTGTTGTTTTGTATGTCGTGATTTTCTCTTTGTCCGATAGTAAACAAGATTGGTAGGTGGTCTGAGTTCAGTTCATATAGTGAAACTGCTTTAGTTATGTGTACTATGTTTTTAGTGATTGCAAAGTCTACTGTAGTCGGTTGGCTATTTTGTGCGTAGGGAATTAGTGTATAGTTGTCTGGTGCATTGATGTTTAATGTAGAATTGATAAGTAGGTCATATATGTATCTTCCATTTTTGTTTGATCGATTACAATTCCATAACTGATGTTTCGCATTGAAATCACCGGCCATGATAAATGAGGGGGAGAGTCTGCTTATCATTGTGATTTCGTTTGTGTTAATTTGGTCATACGGTGGGGCGTAGATGGCAATTATTAGTAAATTATTGGCTAATTTTATGCCGACAGATTCGAATGTTTTGGTATCTAGATTTATTTCAGTGGCCGCGATTGAGTTTTTAATGTATACGGCTACGCCTCCTGCTGGCCTGTGGGATAGTCGATCTTTTCTATAGCACTTATATCCTGGTATGTTGGCATTAACTTTAGGATTTAGTTTTGTTTCTGAGATGAGAATAATATCAATGTTGTATGTATTAATAAATAAGGCAAGTTCATGGATTTTGGTTTTGATTCTATTTGCGTTCCAGGCGGCAATGTTGATTTTCTTAATTTGTTTTTGATTCATTTGGATCATTTGGCAAGTATTTTAGTATTACGTTATAGAATGTTTGGCATTTATCGATGTGATTTGTACATGCTTCTAGTTTTTGATTTAGCTCTTTAACCATTTGTAACATAATGGTTAAGTCGCATTTCTTTTGGATTTCTGTGATTTCTTTTGTGATTTCGGTTAGTGTGGTAAGATTATTTATGTTGTTGGGTAGGTAGTTTGGTGGGTATTTAATTTGTAGTTCATTTGGTGTGTTTTGTCTTACTATTGTGGAATATGATACATTTTGGTGAGTGTGTGTGTGTCTTGGTTTGGAGCTTCCATTTCCATTGTTGGTGTGGGTCTCTGCGTCGTTGCTCGATGTTTGGTTGTAGTATTGTTGTCTTGTTCTGATGAAGGTCCCTGCTGTCGGATCTGGAGGTCTGTGTGTCCTAGGTGCTGATTGTTTAGGCTCGGATATTCGGTGTCATTGTTGTTTTGTGGAGGCACTATAGCGTTGTTTTTATTATTTTTTTGAGATTGTGCGTTATTTCGTCTTATGTAATCTACGTATTTTATGTAGATTGGGCACTCAGGTTTATTGGCAGTGTGGCATGCCTTTACAATTTGAGCATTTTGGCTGAGATTCTGTTGTTTTATCACATTCTGAAGATAGGGGTGATTTAGCACATTTTACACACTTCGGGCTGTTATAGCAGTGTGTGGTGCCATGGCCAAATTTTTGGCATCTATAGCATTGAGTTATTAATCTTTTATTCTTGTAGATTTCCCATTTTATTTTAACGGAGCAGATGTACTTGATTTCAAAGATGTCTCGATTTAGGGTTTCAGGAGGAAAGGCTACAAAAAATAAGGGGTTATGTACCTCCGCTTCAGTTGCCATTTTCATTCAGGCTACCTTGGCGGGTTTAACTCCCTGCAGCTTTAGATCCTCGTTTATTTCTTCCGTGTCAAGGTCTGGTAGCCCTTTGACGACGAATTTTTTGAGTTTATCCGTTTTATTTGCATAGGTATGGAAGCTGATTTCATTGTTTATTAGAAAGTTTTTGATTTCATCATACGCTTTATGCGTATGGTGTTTAATTGTTGTGCTATTTTGTGTAAAGGCAAGGGTAGTGCCTTTGTGTTGAGTGTTTATTGCCGTGTGTATTATTTTTTTGTTTATTTCTGTTATGGTTTCGTTGCTTATTACAATTGGTGATGGCTTTGTATTGTTTATAGATTGTTGGGGTTCACTGCGTTGTGAGGTGCTTGGCTTGGCTTGGGCTACCTCGTGTGTCCTCAAAATTTTAGTTTGGTTTGAGGGGTTAGTGGGTTCCCTTTCTATTGTGGGTTCTCTTATTTGTTTTAAAATTTCATTTGTTGAGATTTCAGCATTGGGACTGTGCAGTAATTCTTCATTTCTTTTTGGATGTTCATAGTTTGTGATTTCAAATTTATTTGGCTGTGCCTCTTTATCGGGGCGGGAATGTTTTTTAGTTTTTATTAGGAGTTTAGCTGTGGAAGCATGTTCTTTTAGTTTCTTATTGGTTTTGGTTGGCATATTTACACTGTCACTGGGACGTTTTAAGTTTTTGGTTTCATAGCACTGTTCATCGTTAATTTTTGACTGGCTTAGCAGGCTAGGTGTTGTGCCATATACATAGATTAGCAGTCATGTGAGGGGCACTTAAGTTTACTTGTATGGTTTGGTTTGTTTTGTTTAGTGAACTGTACTGATTTATTTAGAAGCGTTATTTTGTGTTTATTGTATTATCACTTTACCACAAGACACAGATTTTAGGCTGGACTTGCTCACCAGTTTGTTTGTTTTAATTGATTTTATTTGGCTTATTGCTATTGTTAATTCGGTTCTTTGTGTTGATAATCTGAATGAACGTAATTAGATTCGCTATTTTGATTTGTTAAACCCTGATCTATCTGTGCCTGCTCGTTCGCTCGACGCCGTCTTTTATAGTCGGCGAGCGAACGAGCCTCCTGCCTGATTGGCCGTGGGCCGCGTCGTGGGAGATAGCGCCCCGACCGGTGTTGATTGGCCGCAGGCCGCTAGGTGGGGGATAGCGCCCTGAGTAATCGAGTGATCCCACAATATTTTGAAAACGGTATGGGGAAACAGTCTGAAATTTCGCAGAAGTATTCTTCAATACTTTTATTAATTATTCACAAAAATTCATTAAATTGGCATCAGTTCTAATCTGTGTTAGAACTACCTTAACGCGGGGTGGTAAATAAACAGAAGGTATTTGTGGTGTTGTAAATGCCTACTATCTCCGATATCTCTCGTTTCCAGCTAATTTCAGCTCGGATCACTACCAGATGTTTGACCACCAAATATTTTGTAATCCAAGATATTCAGATTTGTATCGTCGATAATGACCTTCACTGACGTTGAACGGTTTTTATCTCCTAGTGTTTTTATGCGGTTTGAGGTGCTCTACAGATTATTTCTTGCATTCATGTTAACTAAAAAATACGGTCTCAGTGAATACGGTTATGTTTGTACAACATTGCCGTTATGTATTGAAAATCACATACAATGCTATAAGAACGTTACATGCTGCTTACACGTAAGTTGGTATTTCCGCATCCTGAATGTTACAAGTAGCGTAACTTTTGTTACATTACTGTTACATGGCTGACCACATCAATAAATACGTATCAGTTATGAAACCTTCAAGTAACAAGTAATGTATTAGCAATGTAAATAGTATATATTGTGACGGGTGACTTCTTAGCGGTGAATAAAACGGTATACAGATATAGGACTTAGCGAATTTATTAATTTCGATGGAGCGGTATACGTCTTGCTAAGTTGCGTGTTGGAGGAGGAGTAATTAGTTATGGAAGATGGTGATGAGAAGGGTTAGAAAGAAAGAGTTTAGGAGTGGAGGGGATGTCACGTGAGAGTGATAAGGGACCATGGGACTGTGGAGTCAGCGAAGTTGGGAGTTAGCGGGAAAAAAGATTAGGAGACCCCGTGTAAGAAATTAGTAGGGCAGCCATAACAAAATTCGGGGCCCATGAGGGATTGAATATGGATTCCCTACTAGGGATTTCCACAACACAATCCGACTAGGCCCCGATAGGAAAATAATAGGGTTGGATTATTTATGCAAAAAAGGTCGTAGCGAGGTAAATGATGAAGGGCCCAAACGCGATTCATCAGGGCAGTAGTTATTTCAGAGCATATAATATTTACAAAGCTATTTTTAAAAAATCTAGTTTTTAGACTTATTTTCCATAGATGTGATATATACATATAAAGTTTAAGGTATCGGTTAAACACTAGGTTAGATCACTTGAAATAGACATACACGTGGAATTTTACTACAAATAATTTGCATTCTATAAATATTTAGAATGTTTGTGGGTGACGATATTTCGAAACCATGGCGCCACTGTACTTTCGGGGTATACCGACTCAATCCTAATGCAAAGCTTGTGGTGAGCGTAGATTTTATGACCAATATGAATATACATATATTGTAGATATAGTAGTAGTAGTACCGGTCACGACCAACAGGTGGCCCATGGCCATCCCGATTCTCACAAACGAACCCTGCGTCCGCTGGCATTATAAATGCGTAAATTGTGCAGAAAAGTATTATTTTTCCCGTGGAACGTGCTGCAAAGAATTAGCTCTGTTTGCGTGAGGACCTGGTTAGCGGATAAAGGAGAGCGAGGGAAAATAATCCAAGAGAGCAACCTACTGTCGATTTTCTCTTTATTCGAGACGTCAAAGAATGTACAAAATAGGCGAAAAATACACTGTAGAGCGGACTAACTGAGAGCCGATCAACACCGAGCATTGACTTAAACGCGAGCAAGGTCAAGAGTTATCCTTATTCGTAGAGCCAATTCGATATATAATTCCACATGTGATACAGAGAAGAACAGTAGGTTTGCGCGGGTCAAAGTACAGTATAGATTCGAGAAGCTGGTAAACTAATTCCGAACATCGAGCTGACACGGGCGTTTCTAATAAAGGGTCGAGCAAAAGATGGCTGCCGATCCGCATTATTATCGCGAGCCGTCGTCGTCAATCAGGAAGTACGTATAAAACAAACCAGGCCGAGATAAAATGAGAAGGTCGAGTACTACACAGGGATGAGCAAAGTCGTTATATAGAAACTTGTCACTCCAGCGCGTGTACCCTAAACGAGATTTTTCACGTTACTAACAATTAACCGGCGTCCGTTAATCGTTCGGCCGTTAACCGACCCTGAGAGAGGAGGACGCGTCGCTCGGACAAAGCGCGGCGCTGCCGCCTCGATCGATCAGTGCTCAATTCTGTTTCGGCAGGGTTCTGTTGAGGCACCCAGCCGGGCCCCCATTCATAAGCCCTTTTAGGCCCTCATCGACAAAGTGTGACCGGCCTCTAAGAGACCTGATCGGGTGCCATGTTGGGGCCCTTCTAGAGTGAGGGAAAAATAATCGGGGCCTCGTCTAAGCCCTGGTTGAATTCTTTCACCGGTCGGTGAGAGCGGTGGGAAAGGAATGTGGGGCCGTTACAATATTATAAAACCTCTTTTTCGGGGATATAGTAGGCATAAATCGATCTAGAAATTATTTCACTCATTTAATTATGTATCAAACATATTTCATATTATTTCTCCATTCTTTATACATGTCGGAATAATGAAGAAATGTGTGTGTGGGGGGGGGGGGGGGGGGTGCACACATACGCACAAGAGATGTAAATCCGACCGTGCAGCCCTCACGTGGTACATCTCGGTTAACGCTAATGCCGGCGGTATTGTACGTTTGAAGCCTTATAACTCGAAAAGTAATTGATGAAAAAACATTTAATTATAGTGTTTTGGAAAGCTCTCGAGAACAGCTACAAGAATATGTAATAGTAAATAGGGGGTGCCATTTAAAAAAAGTGAAGTGACCTTCACGTGACCTTCAAATGACTCTTCAAGGTCAATTCAATGGCCCATCTTATAGTTCTTTCGGAACCATACAACTTTTGTCGGAAACATTTTTCTCTAAAATGCTTTATTTTTGAGATATTCGACCGTTTTCAGACTTTCCTAACACCCTATATGTAAAGTACAACGACGCTTGATTAATAGTTTGCTATCTTAATCGTTAATGGAAACACGATAGGATTTTCGAAAATAAACTTAATTGTTTTTCTAAATGTCAGTCTGCATAAATGAATAGAAAAATACTGAATAAGATCTTTTAGAATAATATGAAATAATAATGAAATAAAATAATAATAAAATCAGTCAGTGAACATAAAATATTATGTCCATGACTCTTATCTCTTTGAAATCATTATTTTAATTGAAATATTATTTAATCTCACTCAATACAGATTTTATTTCAGTAAAATTAATTTTCGTCAAGCAAGAAAATCAGTTCAACAAATATCTTTTTCATCAAATAAAATTGCAGTCATTAGAGGAAATACTTGTTTGGATTAATTTTTTAAATATATCAAACTTTTTACTCAATAATTTTGTATCAGTTTTTCAAAATAGGGGTTAAGTCATAAAAGTTATATCACTTATATATAACTTGGATGTAACCTGAATGCGACATTGCATGAAGGGAACACTGTTATATTGCCAGTATATAACATGGTGACATCCAGACAATATAACATGAATGTAGCAATGGTATATAACTTACATATAACTTGGATGTAACAAATGTAATGTTTGATTGGAGATAACATTGTTATATTTCTGATATATAATATAGCGGTAACCGAGTTGTATAACATAATCCTAACAATGTGATATAACTAATATATAATTTACATGTAACAAATGCAATATAACTAGTTACTCTCATGTTATATAACTGTTATATTGCATAGAAATAACCAAAGTAATATAACTTGTAACTTCCATGTTATATAACTGTTATAAACTGTGTTCACTGGGTAATCTTTAGTTGTCTATACAATTAAAATTTACCCAAAACTGCTCGTAGGTAACTACCCGATACTCAGGAATTCAAAATAAATCATCTAACTCGTGCTACAGGTAATTTAATAATTTCATAATTTAATAACTGAAAAACATAATTTTTCCATCATACAAAAAGATTCGATGACTTACGCATAAGTTTCAGTATTTTTTAAATATTTTTATGATACCGTGAAAGAATTTCAATGATAACAAGAACGGTTAGCAAATTTCATTACGGGTATGATAAGATTTCGGGAAAACTCAAATTCCCATTTGGGTCCTATAATCAATTCTGCGTGAAATAACATTGGGCATTTATTTATAAGTGTTAAATACTTGTAAAGTATCGGACAATTCATCTGGATACGAATTAATTATGACTTAAAGAACGTTATATTGGAGATTCACGTTCAGAAAATCACACATTCTCTGGACAATCTTTGTACTCACAAACAGTCACTGTTATTAACTTATCCATCCATTAGTTAAATATTAATTAACCGTAATATTGTCAATAACGAATATCTCGAATGACTATACCTCCGAGATATAATGAAACATTTGAACACATTCTGGTCTATCTCAAAAGCTTATAACGCATCACGGACAATCTATTCAATAAACACGTATTTTGTAATGATTAATTAGATACAAATACAATTGACTGTCTTTTCCGCGGCCGGAGGGGGAAGCTTTTTTTGTAAAAATATTCAGGTCACGGGCTTGTTATCAATATCAATTATGAATATTTTTGCATTTCTGTACAACGGGCGGTATTGACTTACGTAACCGTATTTGTGTGACCGTGCGGAACTAACACGAGGCAACGAACAGATCTTGTGACGTCCTTCCGAAAACTTACCTGTAACCAACAAAATAATAAATTATTAGTTCACCATTCCGTTTTAGGCTTCGCCTAAATAACAGGCATATGCATCCATAATAGAAAAAACATCTATCAGTGCCATCAGTACTGAGAATTGTTGTTATAAAAGCAAGACTCCGAGCGAAGTAAATTCAAACATATCAGATACTATGAATGTTTTTTAATACGTGGAGTATAATAACCGTATAGTCATTATACATTACGCGCTAACGGTAAACGAGAACGTGCAATTAGGTATGTTTATTAATTACTTAAAGTAAAGAATCCGCTTCCATGAGCGATCACAATTTAGCCAGCGTACAATCCCAACGTGGGTTATGCCAATGCGCTATTGTACCGTACGATCATCGTACTGCATTTTAAGAATTCGAGATATACTAGTTAAAGGTTGGAACCTAAATGAAACACCTAAGTAAAACGATAATATTGTTTGTTGACACTTTAAGAGGCAGTGTTATAGACGTCGTGCCCTTTGAAAATTTGATCGGTAGCCTAGCGAGTACTAACCAACCGATCAGGTTAAAATTTGGCAGGTACACAGAGAATTATGGTAAAATGGGGCTTTTGCTTCATTTTCTAAAAATATTGCGAAAAAGATGCAGTTTCAGTTATCACTGGGGAAATCACAAAATTTCATATGAGTGCACGGACCGAATCATAATTTCAACACGAACCTCTATTTCACAAGTAAAAAACACACATTTTGATTTTTATTTCGTTAGATTTTATGCAATACTAACATAAGTGAAAGCACACTGTTGAAAGTTTTTATCAAAAAGATATTGACCGTTTCACTGACATGAAAAAAAAGTGTACCGCAATTTGGCGTGAATGCGCTGGTGAAATTTTGTTAGGAGACTCGTACAGTAAACATAAAAACGGTCGCATATGCCGGAAAAGCATTGCCGCTATACGAGATGCGTATACAAGTAAGGTGAGTTTATATTTTTATGAACAAATATTTATTTATTCATCAATATTTATATTGTCCCCTTCAAAGTAATCCCTCTCAGATACAATGCACTTGTACCAACGCTTTTCCCATCCTCAAAGCACTTCCCATAAGCACTTTTTGGTATAGCCTTGAGTCCTTCCAGCGATACAGTTTTTATTTCATCAATTGTTGCAAATCCTCCGTCTTTTCATACGTCTTTTCAGTTTTGGGAACAGGAAAAAGTCGCAGGGGGCCAAATCCGGTGAATATGGTGGCGGAGGCACCATTGTCGTGTTGTTTTCGGCCAAAAAATCTCGCACAAGCAACGATGAAAATTCAGAAGTTTCGGAACAAACTTCGCCCACGCACGTCTCATGCTCGAAACATACGAAAAAATTACATGGCACGAGCTGACTGATGTACCAAAATCCTCAGCAACTTCTCTTATGGTAATTCAACGATTTTGAAAAACAATTTTCTTCATAGCTCCGACGATATCTTCTGTTGTTGATGTGCTGGGGCGTCCAGAGCGAGGTTCGTCGTCCGCATGTTCTCGGCCATCTCGGAAGGGTATGTATGGGTTGTAAACATTTTTTTTACTTAGAGCAGACTCGCCGTACGCCACTGTCAACGTTTCAGGTGTTTTAGAGCACTTGATTCCATTTTTCACACAAAATTTGATGCAAATTCTTTGCTCCATTTTTTCTAATAATATAAAATCGCCGAGCACAACAAAACACGTCTAACCTTTTTATCTGTCAAGAACAAACTAAGTATGCTATTGTTACGTCCTAGTAACATCACTATTGCCCTGTTTTGAACCTTACCAAAGCTAATGAGTCTTGGGAAATGGGGTAATGGAGTTTGATCCGATAAATAATGCCGGAACACCGACGTTAATTGATTAAGAGAGATTTTTTTATCGAGTTGAGCCTTATTACACGTTATCACACTCTGCTCGTATATTCTCCGTCGAGGATCGGTTTTTGAGATCCGAGATGGATGTAAAAATTTAATTGTGAATTTTTATTTTTGCCATTTATACTGGATTTCGTTGGATTTGTGAGAGAATGTATGCTCCAGAAATTCCTCAGTGTAGTAACCGTGAGTAAGGTCCCGTGAATAACCGTTATATTGAGTGATAATTTTCCGAAGCTGGTTGTTGCGTCCCCCTGATCGGCGTTTCTTTCCCACTAAAAATTTGGAATGAATTTAGACTGTGGGGTCCCCAGAAGTTAGAAGAAAGTGAGATTAATGAATAAGGAAGGCATCCTCTGAATTCGAGGTGGTCCTCGCAACTCGACGGATGATGGAGGGATAGGCTCGCTTTTGTCCTCGCAACTCATATTTGTTAATGGGGAAATTATCGAACTCGAGGTGGACCTCGCAGTTCAATATTATTTATGGAAGGATGATAAACTCGCGGCGGACCTCGCAGTTCAATAAGATGGAAGAGTCGGTTAATAACCTACTCTTTTCTATTTCTTCCTTACTGATTTTGAGACTTGGAAAGGCAGTACAGAAATTCTGCTCTGTTTAGGAGTTGTACAGGGTGGAAAGAAAATAGTTGTCGTCGCTTCGCCACGGGATTCTCCAGCTGGAGATCGATGGAGATCTATCAAAACTTGTATCCGCAAAATTGACCTTGTCACTGAAATTCAAGGGCAAATTCTTTTATTGACTTAAAAAATTCTACTAATTGAGAAGAACAAAAATGAGAAAGGAACCATGGGTCGCAAGTGAGCCCATCACCCAGAAAAAGAATAATGCACTATTAAAAATCCGTAAATATGAGTTTTCCTGATCGTGCGTTGAATTTCTACTCATGTTGAGGGCGTGGGCTCAATCTCCGTGTTACTGATTACGGCAATTATCTACACTTTCGTGTAGATAATGTAGATGTGCTCAATTTATGATTACATTAAGATTATGGATGATCATTACAGATTAACGAATGCAGTTTGTCGAATAACAATTTTCGCACTGGTGATAGAGTGGAATGGCTGTCAATTAGTATTATAATTATAAAATTTACACGTTATAAAAGTGAACAAATTTGAAAAGTGTGTTTGAAAGTGTTTAGTCGTTAAGAATACATACTTATAAATAGAAAGGAAAGCTCAGCGGAATGACGACAACTCTACAAATAAAATATTGAAATTTCAAAAAACATTTTGCATGATTCTGTAGTCAAGTAGATTAGTTCGAAATAGAGTGCATACATTAGTACAACAACATTTTATTTATTAAAGGGGAATTAAGATGATGTGAATCATCCTGAGTTGAACTCATTGAATTCATGCAGTTACTATTATATCCTTTGTGACTTATCCTGTTTGTAGTTGCCACGCAGCGCATGACTAATTGTAAGAAGCGTCAGATGGAAGACATGAATATGACAGCGGAAGATCTGACGATCAGGGAAAGTGCCATGCTAGATGTCATAAAGAAGTAAAATGCACTGTTAACTGAAACCGTGTAAAAACTTCAAATAACATCGGACGCATTGAAGGTTTTATCGGGAAGGAAATAGGATTTCCTCCTGAAAGACATTACATAGCCGGCTCTACGTCAGATCGTTTTGTCTCATTTGCGCAATAATAATAAAGTAGCTTGTGGCCGAAGGTGGACGCTGGATGATAAATTGACGGCTGCATCGATATATAAGCGCTCACCCAAAGCATATTTGTATCTTCAAGAACTGATAATGTTGCCGTCAATGACGACAATTTTGAGAATTTTACACCAAATTCTATGGGTATAGGAATCAATCGCCCTGTAATAGACCACCTCCGCATATCAGTTACGAAATTGAGCGCAAAGACAAACAAACGATTCTGGTGTTCGATGAAATGGCGCTGAACAAACGGCTCCAATTCAACGAAAGAGACGGCGATGTCGACGGCTTCGAGGATTTCGGCGAACATGGGAAGTCGGAACAAATCGCCGATCACGCCCTCGTGTTTATGGCACGGGGCCTGAATAAAAGGTGGAAACAGCCCGTAGTTTTCTATTTTTGCAAACGCTCTATTAACACGCAAATGTTTAGACGTCTCATTGTCGACATAATAGAACCGTTGGAGTCTACCGGTTTGTATGTCGCAGCAACACTGTGCGACCAGGGTCCAGTAATTAATGACACCCAAAGCGGCGAGCTGGCCGCGTGCTTCACTGTGAATAATCATAAAGTGTTCGTACTTTATGCCCCACCGCATCTTTTCAAGTCGCTTCGGAATAATTTCATGGAGAATTTTCAGAGTTGAAAATAAGCGCACAATGCTGTCAGTAAGTATGCTTATCCGGGAAACATTATAGCGTGGGGAAAAAATGTTGCGAAATGGCAACATATTATTAAAATGTATGAAATGGACATGAGGTTCGTTTAAATTTAACAAATGACGAATTATAAACGAACATCATGTATTTCCTATATCAAAGGAAAAGATGCGAGTGAAGTACGCGGCGCAGCTTTTGAGTAACACGTCGGCGGCTATCTTAAGATGCATGACAACATTTTCGCAAGGCACGATTTTACCGGGTGGAATGGAGACGGCGACCGTTATCAATGATTTCGACGAGATGTTCGACGCAATGAATGGGCCGGCAGATCCGAAGGATGTGGAAAAATGACAGCGATCGAATATAACACCAACGTCCTACCATGTGGAGAAATGGGCGCACTTCCGAAAATCCGTCGACGTGATGAAGTTCGTTCGTTATACAGGCGTGTCAGAACAGAGTCACTCAAATATTGTGTGCCATGGAGGGATTGTGGCAATATCTGCAACAAGTCGGGTTTACAAGTTTGAAACTCCGACATCTCAACCAAGATCCGCTGAAGAATTTCTTTGAAATGATTCCGTAGCACGGGGCTTTAAGCATAAACCCGACTTGCACAGAATTTACGGCAGCTGTTAAAATCTTGATTATAATAAGATTTTCAGGACATAACAGGAAGAAAACCAATTGCGAAGACGACAATGGGTCGATACTGTCGGATCTTCGAGAGTTTCTGTCATTGCCCGATAATGATTCCGTAAATATCGATGAACCGCAGGAACCGCAGTCTGACATGGTGGATGAGAGTTCTGACAATGTCATCCATATCCCGGACATGGATGACGTTGAAATGAACACCGCGAAGATATTGAGTTCATCAAAAACGCAGTTGACGCCGTTGGTGGGATTCGTGGCATAATATGTTGTCAAGCAATTGACATCATATTTCTGTTGCGATGACTGTCGGCTTGCGTTTGTAACCGACCATTCAATAAATCAATCGCCGCAACTTATCGCCCTTGCCAGAATTGCGGGAGAAATGTTTCATGAACAAATTGTCGATCAGCTTCACCAAAAGAACGTGCAACGCACATTTCGTTCGCAATTGCTAGTTGTGTGTGTCACAACTTTCATCAAATGCAGTAAACATGGAGGCCAAGCCACGAACCGGGTTTTTGGTAGCATTGGCAAAATTTTGCTAATGCACCAATGTAAAAAACTGAACGCAAGTTTTAAGATTGAAGAGTCCAAATCGAGTAACGCTGCCAAGATTGCGCAACTAGCTGGCTGTGCTAAATAGTTAGTAAAATATTTTATACCTAAGATATCTCATTTAACATTTTCCTTAAATTTAATATGAACCCTTTAAGGTGGTCCCTGGACGTTAAGATGTACAAATAATTGCATTAACCAATTGTTTTTACCATAAATAGATTGGAAGCGCGACAAACTTGGACGGTTCATGGAATTAACGTGCCGTAAGGAATAATGACGCAATAAACACAAAGATCAGCCATGCCAGGTCCCAGTTCGGTAAGGATATTTCGGTATACAGCTTGTAAATCAAATAAGACGATACGTTACAATTATAATTTTTTTCATTCTCTTTTTCAGGCAATTAACAATAAACTACGGCCGTCCCGGAAATTCAAAGGATTTAATCTTCATTTGGGCACATTTGGGCCCGACGTCGAAAAAACGGTAAATAGACAAATAATTATATACTCTCCAAGTTAAACATAAACTAATAGAAATTGGATATTATAATTTTTTCCTTTCTTCTTTTTCCGGGTATTTGCACCGTCCCAAAAGTCCCGAAAGTCCAGCTACTTTCCGAAGCAGGAAATTATTCCGTAATAGCGAAAGACTTACCTATTTCTGTACTGATATGAACGAACAATTAAAGAGTGATTTTCATCCAATTATTCACGAATTATTGCAATAAATAATATGCCATTTGTTCTTACATTCATCATTATTATCACGAACGTCTAGTAGTCGAAGAGCAGAACGTTTTGTCCCTATAAACTTTTCTTTTATCTCCGCCCGTTCCCGAATAAACAAAGTTTTTGAGTTGCCCCCTTAAGGGTAATGTTAAGCCAAAACAGGGAAGTTTGTATCGATTATTTTGACTGATTGAACTTCGAGTCTAACCCGGAATGACAAAAGGCCAGCTGATGATACGATGCAGTTGAGTAAAAAAATCGAAGGGTAGTTTAAACCCCTTAATTATGAGATATCGGAAGAACAAAAAAACACCCCAACTTAATTTTATTACCCTCTACCCGTATGCAAATTTGCATCTCAATCGGTTAAGAACTCTCTGAGATACGTATGAAAAAATTGCAAATTTGGAATAAACAATATGAAATTTGTTGTTATCTGCACCATTCTCATATCGAGTGTATAGTACGCGAAAAAATAAATATTGTTGCAATTTGAAATTTTATCGCATCTCGTACTGTTCAAAAGTTATCGACGAAAAACGAAAAAAAACCCTATTTTGGAGGGTGCGTTTCACCCCTTCAAAATCAATCTTGGCACGTATAAAAAACGGATGTGGCCTATTTTTGTCCGTTCTATGACCATGCTAAATTTCATCAAAATCGACGAGATACACCTGAGACCGTTTCCTTGTGAGTGGCCTTTTTATATTTTCATTTATGGGCTCAGAATACGTGGCAATAATTATCATATAACGAATTCAATCCTTTCTTGGGAATAACCTTTGGTTTGAAGTAGCAAGCAAGCGCGTTTTTAAGGCTAGCTCGCCTTGTGCAATAGTGCAATAGAACCAAAGAACATGGATAACTACCTTGTCAAATTTAACAAACCAAAAGGAGCCGGAAACTGGAGTACATAGAAGTTCCAAGACTGCGTGCTATTAAATGTCGGTGACATTTTAAAAATTGCAACCGGTAAAGAGCCTAAGCTTGCAGTTTCCAGTTCTTCTTTTTTTGAATCTTCAACAGGATATCACATAGCGTTAATAAAATGGGAATAAGGTGACGCAATAGCTCAACGGATAATAGTCAGTACAATAAGTGGGCAACCCGTACTTCATATTATGAATTGCGTATCAGCAGCTAAGATGTAGACCGAAACACCCGAGATGTATGAACGTAAAACCGAGACGACCATTCAGATCATGCAACAGCAATGGTACAAATAGGAAAATTACCCCACAGATGATTTGGCAATACACATTTCCAAAATTAAGGAATTCTCTCGCCGCCTAATGTCCCTGGGTGAATCTATATTTAATAGCATGACGATTACCAAAATTCTGATGATATTACCTAACAGTTATCAACATTTTACCACAGCATGGGGGTCGACTAGTATTGATCAAATGACTGTAGATAATTTGATAATCAGACTAACCACAGAGAAAATTCGCTAGAGCGTTTAAAAATCCGCTGCAAATAGCGTCTTTATAGTAAACATTCAACAACAAAATAAGACAAAAGAGATAAACAGTTTTCCCTGCGGAAAAGTTGATCAGTATAAATGTGATTGCAGGAGCAAGAAGAAATACAAGAAATGAAAGGCTAATACAAATAATCCATATATAGGTGATGTGTTTATGAGTGATGTTAGTCATTCAGCTGTGATTGCAGCAGATACATCAAATTCGGATGACCGATGGTACCTGGACTCAGGTGCCAGCCGTCATATCTCCGCACCGGGACTGGTTTATAAAATTTCAACAGATACAACCGACAACTGTTGGAATAGGAGAAGGCAAGACCATTGTCGCGAGTGATCAAGGATAAATAGACATTCTCGCGTGTAATGGGCAGTAATGGGCCAGAGATCACCTAGTTGATGTGCTCTACGTGCCGGACCTGTGGTACAATCTTTTCTTGGTTTTCGATCTGGAGTATGTACACACTGACGAGCAGCTATCAAATATTTTTACAAAGCCTAAACAGGATGAGGTTTCAGCACTACCGGGACAAGTTGTTGATTGACCACGTGAACTTCGCAGAGTTAACCTATGGTGAGAGCGTTGGAGAATGAGATAGGGTAAATCTGCTAAGCCCATTGATTCTTATTTTAGGAATCTTCCGCCAGAGTAGTACGGTGGGTTGTTCGCCGACGAAACCCGCAGTGATTTGACAAGATTGAATATTGTCAAATCACTGCGATTTGACAAGATTGAATATTGTCAAATCACTGCGGGGGTCGCTCAAGGATCCATACTGGGGCTGGACCTCTGGGATGGGATATACGACAGTCTGCTCAGACTGAAGCAGGGATCGCCGAGCAGTCTCCACAACTGATGAGGTACAAACTGAAGCAAACCATGAGACGAGTCAGAGGATGGATGACAGAGTATGGATGACAGAGTATGGACTGCAACTAGCAAAAGACTGAACTGGTGTTTCTTACACGGAAATGCATTCAGACCAGCAGCCGAAAGGGTGGCATTCTTAAGTCGTCTGATGGCAAACACGAACGGATCGAGACCGGGAAAACGGAGACTGTTAATGTCAACGACCCCCTCGATCCTTCTCTGTGGCGCGGAGACCTGGGCGGACTCTCTAAAGACGAAAAAATACTGCCACGTAATCACATTCCAAAACAGGGGGCTTTGAGGATCGTCTGCTTCTACCAGACAGTCTCAGCAGAGGCAGTGTTGGTGGTGGTGGGGGTGATCCCCATCGATATTCTTGCGGACGAGCGCAAGAGGATCCACGAAAGGGCGGAGGAAACGACACGACAGGACGTGGCAAAGACGAAAAGAGGCAGGACGATGCAACCGTGGCAACCACACTGGATAGACGGGACAACAGTTAACTGGACGAGTCGGTTGATAAAGGACCTGAGATCGTCGACCGAACGGGACTTTGGGGATGTGAACTTCTACGTCACCCAACTACTGGACGGGACACGGCTACTTCAGACGGTACTTGTACAAAATGGACAAAGTGCAGATTCCAGACTGCATATACTGCGGACACGAACGAGACGACCAGACGTGGAGCATACGTTCTTTGAATGCGACCACTGGACAGAACAACGACAGAGACTGGAGGCGAGCTCGGGAATCGACATCACCTCCGATAACATCGTAGGGGTGATGCTCCGGGGAAAGGAGCAGTGACAAGAGGTGGCTACATACGCAAAAATAATACTACGACGAAAAAACGCAGACGGCTGCCTGACATGATGAACCGGACACAACAAACGAAATAAAAAATGAAAATGAACATTACACAGGACGACGAGACGGACGCGGATCCCCAGCTAGACGCAAAATCTTAGCCAAAATATAGTACCTAGTGTGGGGAGGGGGGGGGGGCGTAAAGGAGGTGGCGGTCTAGCGGGTAGTGTGGCTGGGGGAGCCACGGTAGTGGGCTGTCCGGCCAAGAAGCCAGCATCACCACACGCCCGCATGGCTGGCGGTATTCATAAATGAATTCCGCACTTCCTCGAATAAAAAGAAAATAATAATAATACTAATGATGAATCGCAACTTTTTACTCCGCAGTTGAGGTTCTGCAGGAGCCCGTGTGATATTCATCGTAAAAAAAAGACAAGCAAAGCGTTACCCGGCATCTTGCATACTGCACGAATGACGCTTTCTTGCAGGAGCATTTTTTTCAAAATGTCGACCGGGAAACATATTTCATTAGCGTTTACAAAAATGTTCCGGTCGGTGGATAGTTGTGAAGCGTATCGGATCATATTGCCAAAAATTGGAGAGGACAGCTGGTGATGTACAATTGATTGAATTTTTAGGCAATTCTCTCTGACGTTAATTTCCCGTTCTCTTTCGATTAAATACGCACAGTTCTGCAGCCGCTTTATACAAATCATTACCTGTCGATAAAAGCAAACGTCACATCGACTCATAAGCAAAAATTCCAACAATTTTAAACCCGAATGATTTAGGTATACGTATTGGAGAACAAAAAGATCAAAGAACAAAAATCAAAGAGAAAAGATCAAAGAAAAAAAATCGACGAAAAAAAATTACCAACAAGCAGGAATCGAACCCCAGACCTTTCACTTACTAAACTCGCTCGTTACCCGTTGAGCCACGCCGGCTGTTGAAAACTGTCTCACCGCTAGTCATCACACTTCGCTCGGAAAATTTCAAAGTCGTTTTTCCCGTTAACTTCTGGCTATCTAGCCCAATGGCTTTAGGGCATTGTTATTCGAGGTCCCACCTTTCAACACCATAAGTGGCAAACATAACAAAAATACCGCTGGTATATTATCCTCTTGTGAAGAAATGTCTAAAGGTAAAGGTTTCGTAGAAGCTGGACATGTTCGAGACGTGCAAGAAGAGCATAACGTTAATATAAATTATGACACAATTTCTGCAATTGGTATTGGACAGGCTTCAGTGTCTGCGACACCATACTCAACAAAATTACTTGTAAGTGAAAGTAGTAAAATATTGAATTATTTAATTTTATCAAAATTATATAATTAAATTAAGTATTTGATATTATTGTTACAGATAAATTTAAGGAAAGAAGTAACGAGTGTGTCTTGCACATGTATAATAAAAGTGCAAAGTGCAAGCACATTGCTGGATTGATCTATTCTATAAATCATGTTCAAAACTTAACGAAAACTAACCAAGAACAGCTTTGGGGATAGGTATCTGCCAAAAAATGTGCACAAGAAATTTATTCTAAAGGAAAGTATTTTTATGAAATGTTTCCTCCCACAAAAAATGTTCATGGTGACCCAGTAAAAGTAGACATATCCGAGTTAAAATCAAATTCCTTCTTAAAGTTAATGTTAATTGCAGCTGAAAAAAATACAATTGATTATGAAGTTAAGAATTGTGTTGACAGTCTTTTACGAGGGGACAGTCCGGGAGGTGCATCGAGTTACAGGCTCCCACTTCGCATGCTCATAGTGTGGGTAGCTACCAACCAAACCCCAAAATTGTAGGTGCTAACTCGGCCCCGTTTTCGAGAAATCGCGGGTCAAAGTTGGGACCCCGCTTACGTACCGTAGAGTTTGTGCATAAACACAATAAATCGAGCAGCCTAGTTGTTAGCGAGTCGGACCGCACGGACGTGTTTTCGTGTTTGTTTCGGGAGCATCCACATAAAGCGGCATAACCTGCATAGTCATACCAATAGATCATTATCACCAAGGATCGAATGGTTCTAACTTAACATTAATTATTTAGTCGTTACTAGTTAGAAGGTGAAAGCGTGAGTTTCTGTGTTGTGCGCGTAGTGTTTGGGCACATACATTAAGCTGGTAAATAAGTAATAAGGTGGAGAGGCAAAGGCCGGCCACGAGGGAGCCAGCGTGGTTGCAGATAGACAATGCGGCAACAATATTAGCTGCAAATAAAAAGCGTAAGAGTTGCCCGGCGAGGCCTAACGTCAGAGCGGCGAGGCCGCGCTTGAAAATAATAGCTAAGCAAGTGGAATTTAAACAATGAAAGGAAGAATTCAATGCCAATAAATTGAACGGCAACCATGCGAAAGTGCAAGAAGATATGACGGGAGCCAGGCAAGCTTGGGCATGGAGGCGACGCACGGCAGCGCCACAGTGAGCGAATGACAAACGCCTAAACACACGGCGCGTGCGTCGGTCAAAGAGCAAAAGGAGAATACTCAGGGAGTAGCCGAGCACAATAGGTTCACGCCAATCGCCGTAGCGTGTACGGCAGGCACATCGCAAACGGAGGGAGAGAGGGGCACCAACGTACCAAAAGGGGCGGGCACCGGACCTCGCTTGCCGCCAATATTTGCGACGGGAAAGAGTTTCGTGGAAATTATGGAGCTATTAACGAAAAATGGGGAATTAAAGAAATCCTTCATACCCAGAGAAACAAGTGGAAAGGAAATATCAAAATTTCCAAACAGAATACAAGCTCGCAAAGGTATGTGTGAAATATTAGAGGAGCACAGCGTCAAATTTTTTACGTCCACGCTAAAGCAACTAAAGCCAAGGACGCTGGTCCTTAAAGGGGTGAGAGGCAACTTGGATGAAGAGCAAATCTTACAAGGACTCAAAGAGCTAAATCTGACTGACGTCGAGATCATAAAAGTCAAAAAGTTAGTATTTGACGAAAATAAACCAAACGGTCATCACCACGTAGTTCAAATTGCGAATAATAGTAATGGCCGGGATTAGTAAGAATAAGAAAATTGGCGTATCAGGCAATAAGCTGGCAGAGCATAAAAAAAGAGAAAGTGTTCCAATGTAGGAACTGCCAAAGGCTAAATCATTCTAGTGCAAATTGTCGATTGGAGCGCAGGTGCGCCAAGTGTGCGTTATCCCATGGATGAGGGGAATGCAAGATCGTAGAAACAGAAGATAAAGGAAAACTGGTATGTGCGAACTGTGAAACATCGGGACATCCAGCTTCCTGCTGAGGCTGCCCGTTCATAAGTAGGTTCCTAGAGATCACGAAAAAAAAACTAGATGAGAAGTGGGCTGAAACGAAAAAAATGGCTGCTAAAATTCAACGGACAGCAATTCCAGACTTTTCGCGTACGAAAGTAGTCTCTCTCGCAAGGTCCACTGCAAAGCCCTAGCGAGTGGCCTAGACTGCCAGGCGGAACTCGATAGATGCAAGTGCCTTCCAGTAATACGAATCACAACACGGGGGGGGGGGGGGGGGGGCGGCTGCAACACGTTCATGGAGTTATTTAATAAGATGAAACAGGAACTGGAGACGTCGCTGCTTAAAATAATCTAGGAAAATTCGAACAAAATAAATCAGACATACGGTCAACCCAAATGGTAACGTTAACGTAGATTGTTGATTTATTGGCAGTTGTTTCTTTGTGAAAAGGGACGAGGATACACAATAAGGCTTATTGTTCGGTTGAACAAAGAGAAAGTGGTTTTTATTGTATGCAAAGAGCTTGGATCATTCCAATACAAAAGGTTGTGAGCGACTAGTTCGCACACACCCTCGTGGCCTGTGGTCATCGGTCCCGTGGCCACACGCATGCGCATTATGACTGAAATATATAACGCTTACTACAATATAGACATTAATTATGAGTAATAGGAATCAAGCAAAGGTGGCAACAGCGATTAAAATTGGAGCAATCAATGTGAATTCCCTGATAAGAGGACAGCGGCGCCTTAACCTCCTATCATTCTTTAAGGATCACAACATAGATATCTCATTGGTCAACGATAGCAAGCTGAACCATAAACATAAAATATTATACAAAGACTTTGATATAGTAAGACCTGATAGACCACACGCTAAGCAGGGAGGTGGAACTTCTATTATAATTAAGAGGATTATCAAATATGAATTCAAATTTGACAACCCAAGCACAAAATGTATTATGGGAGGCGTCTTAACACTAGAAGGACAGTGTGGGGAGACAGTATTAATAACCAAAGAGGGTTGCAGTTTGCAAGCTGGAAACAAACTGCGGGACTTGATTTCAGATTCTTAGTTATCCATCCACAGGAGGCCACGTTATACGGCACTAACTCTCACCTAGATATACTAATAGCGGAGGAAAGCTTGAACGTGGCTAGGCTAAAAAACAATAAACTAAACACTGAACACTTTGGCAGCGACCATAAGACCTGGGAAGTAATACTTAGCATCACACACTCACAAACATAGCAGATAGCGACCCAATATTCTCATATAAAAAAACAAATTGGCAAAAGTTCAAGGAAACCGCAAGTAGGCATGCCCCGCAGGCAATCCCGGACAACGTAAACTTAAATCAAGCACAGATTGACGCGGAAATTGAAAAGATCGAAATAGCATTTACGAAAACAAACCAACAAGCAGTACTCAAAGTGAGTAGAACCGATAATGTAATGAAATACACGAACCCAAAAATCCTCAAGCTGCGTATAAACAAACAAAAGCTAATCTAAATACTACACTGGGAGACCAAAAGTAGGGTAATAATTGACAAAAGACGAGCATTATTAAAAACTATTATAAAAGAGATTAAAACTAGTATCGATAAAGAAATTGCAAAAGTAAGCATAACGTAGTGAAAGAAGCAAATACAATCAATAAATTATAGATGTGCTGAAGACTTCTTTGCCAAGATTAATAAGATTCGACGGCCTCGCAAACCTTTAAATATCGAGGAACTGCACGTAAACTTGCTAGATCTCAACATAATTAGCAGAGCCGACAGTGATCCCAATCGTACCGAAAAGAGATATAACAAACTGATAACTGCAAATGAAACGTCAAAACTCAATATACTTGAGGTTTTCTTCGAATCAATTCCCTCAGACACACAAATAACGGGACAAGACTCAAGGAATTAGCCGATAAATAAGCGCAAGGTATCAAAGCGGAGAACGATCGCGAAATGAAAAGCAACATGGGGTTAACTAGTTTGAGCACTATGAATCGGGCTATCGACCCGAAGCAACCCGGCGACGGCATGGCGTACTACTGCAACATCAAAAAGGTCACCAAAATACTTAGATCCCGACCCAACGAGTCGAGTGGATCGGCCCTAATTCCATCAATAGTTTTGAAACACTTATCCAATAGCATAATCCAGAATCTAGTAATAGTTTTCAAGAACTCTCTGAACCTACACATACCGATCTTAAAGAAAAGCAAGGATCCGACAAAACCAATAAGCTTAGCACCTACCCTGAGCAAAGTTTTCGAAGCCATAATAAACATCACCATTATGCAGTTCTGTAACACCAAAAACGTAATACCAGATAACCAGTTCGGTTTTAAGCACAATCACTCGACTGCACACGCGGTACATAAACTATTAGCGGGCACCAACGTATATCTAGGAGAAGGGTATATGGTGGGAGTACTCCTGGTCGATATCGAGAAGGCCTTCAACTTAGTATGGGTTAATGGCCTTATTTTCAAACTCAATAACAAGAAATTGCCCCGTCATCTAATCAAAATTGTTGCCAACAAGTTGAGTGATAAAAAATGTTTCACGTGGAACGGGAGCATTCCTCGAACACATTCAGCATCACAGAAGGATTACAGCAAGGCACCGTCAACTCCCCATGTTTATTTACCATTTATAACAGTGATATCCTCAACTTGTACGGCTTAAACTTGGGAAACCTCACCCACTCGCTAGCGTTTGCGGATAACCTTGTATACACGATCAGTAAACATCGCACCGGAATAGAAGTCACTTTAAACGATCTTGCTAACAAAATAAACAAATATTATCATGTGTGGAATCTTAAAATAAGCCCGACCAAATGCGAATTTATATTATGTCACAAAACCAGCAACTCCCTATCGGGATATAACAAAATTAGAAAAAACGACATAGTAATAAAAATCAATAAGCCGGATAGTAACGAATCAATCACAATGACAAAAAAAATTCAGTAAAACACCTGGGGGTTCATCTGGATCATTTAATCAGACTACACAAGCATACAAATACACAATTAGATAAAGCTAGCAGGGCGTTTATAGCCAACAAACAGATTTTTTATAATAAATACCTAGAAAAGAGGGCCAAGGGTCAGAGAGGATCCCAAGAGGGACATGGGTGTCAGACCCATATTGACATATGCAGCTCCGTTGTTATGGAACATGAGTGCTTCCACCATGGAGAAAATGCGTGTTTTCGAAAGGAATTGCACCTGTAAATGTATATGGGTGCACCAAAACACTAGCAACAACTTCGAAACGTTCATCAGCAACAGAAGGCTATATGATAAAGCGCAAATACCGCAATTAGATAATTTCTGAATCAAACTAGACGACAAGAGACTGATACAAAACGAAAATAACGTGCCAATAATATACCATAGAAGGAGACATTGCGCAAGCAAAAGTATACCCATAGACGATCTCACATTGTCCACACGCGCCTATATGAAGTTAGCCCCCTATTTTTCGATTTTCTTGATTCTTTTTTTGTTCCAGGTTATTCTACATTTGTTCTAAATTGTTCTAGAGTTTTAAGTCGATCAACAAAAAAACATGGGAAAAAATTTAAAAAAACTGTTCTTTTGAGCAGCCCCCCTTTTTTCAAAAATTCCAATTTTTGTTGTTGTTCTGGATTATTCTACTTGTTCTAAACATTGTTCCAAAATATTAAAACTCTCCGAACAAAATTTAAAACGATACAAAGGGTACTTTGTTCTCGCAGGTACATAAATGTTTTTATGTTATTCGATCGATAACGTCGAGCCAGCACTACCAAAATATGGAACAATATTATTTAGGCATAGAACAACTCGGAATTTGCCTAGAACAAAGTACAAAGGGCACTTTACTCTTGTAGGGCCGTAAATGTTTTCCCCTTATTCGACCGATAACATTGAACCAGCAACACCAAAATATGGAACAATATTATTTAAGCATATACAAACTCAAAACAACTCGGAATTTACCCAGAACAAAGTACAAAGGGCACTTTACTCTTATAGGGCCATAAATGTTTTTCCCTTATTCGACCGATAACGTTGAGGCAGCAACACCAAAATATGGAACAATATTATTTAGACATAAAACAACTCAGAACAACTCGGAATTTGCCCAGAACAAAGCACAAAGGGCACTTTACTCTTGTAGTTACTCAAAAGTTACAGGTACGCGTAGAAATTTCTAACTGAAAAAAATGTTACTCTACGTTTACATAATAATGTTCTATATTTTGGTAGCCCTGGCTCGACGTCATCGGTCAAATAACTCAAACATATTTATGTACCTACAAGAGTAAAGTGCCCTTTGTACTTTGTTCTGGGCAAATTACGAGTTGTTCTGAGTTGTTCTATGTCTAAATAATATTGTTCCATATTTCGATGGCCCTGCCTCGGCGTTATCGGTCGAATGAGGGAAAAACATTTATGGCCTTACAAGAGTAAAGTGCCCTTTGTACTTTGTTTTTGGCAAATTCCGAGTTGTTCTGAGTTGTTCTATGTCTAAATAATATTGTTCCATATTTTGGTGTTGCTGGCTCAACGTTATCAGTCGAATAAGGGGCAAACATGTATGGCCATACAATAGTAAAGTGCCCTTTGTACTTTGTTCTGGGCAAATTGTGAGTTGTTCCGAGTTGTTCAATGCCTAAATAATATTGTTCCATATTTTGTTAGCGCTGGCTTAACGTTATCGGTCGAATAAGGAGAAAACATTTATGGCCCTACAAGAGTAAAGTGCCCTTTGTGCTTTGTCTGGGCAAATTGCGGGTTGTTCCGAGTTCTATGCCTAAATAATATTGTTCCATATTTTGGTAGCGCTGGCTCAACGTTATCGGTTGAATAACTGCAAAAACATTTATGTACCTACGAGAACAAAGTGCCTTTTGTATCTCTTTAAATATTGTTCGGGGAGTTTTAATACTTCGGAACAATATTTAGAATAACTAGAACAATCCAGAACAACAACAAAAATTGAAATTTTTGAAAAATGGGGGGCTGCTCAAAAAACAGTTTTTTTTTTATTTTTCCGCCATATTTTTTTGTTGGTCGACTTAAAACTCTTGAACAATTTAGAAAAAATGTAGAACAACTGGGAACAAAAAAAGAATCAAGAAAATCGAACAATGGGGGGCTAACTTCATATAGGCTCCGCACACCCAACGATGTTCGCATATAGCACAGTGATACCAGATTGCGACTAGTGGAGTACGCAAAGGCTCAAATTCCCAAGATACTGGTGGCTCAATGGCGATTCGAAATTCTTCGAGGAGACCAGGCGCCGCAGTAAACACGAAGCGAAGCGCAAGAAAGCGCGCAACAGTAATCACCGCAGATACGTGGTGGAGAAGTACGCCACTCATTGGTAGGTTAAAGGCGAAACACCAGCTAGAAAGGCCCGCTTGGCCCACACCTAGGCTCGCACTATGTATATACCCCTCCCCCCATCCCTCTAGTTAATAGTAGTATTTCGTAACTAAAGAGTCGCGAGATCGGCAGTTTAGTTTTTTACGATTCTTTTGTTTTTTTCCTAAACGAAACGGGGTAAAATACCCCACGAGCAAAGTAGGCCAGAACGGACCAAACAGACACATATATTAATAATCTACTAGAGTACCTAAACACGGAGAGGGACTATTTATAAAAACTAGCGTACGAGGAAACAGATATTATTAAGCGTCGGGGGCGCACAGTTTGTTGGCTAGGTAAGGTGTTATTGGTTTTAAGTACACGCCACGCCTAATAGTTTAAGAATGTAACACTGATTGTGGCAATAAAACTTAATATAAAAAAAAAGAAAAACCTAGCGGTAAGCGAGTGAGACTCCGGTCCCGGAGCTCTCTCGTTCGAATCCCGTCGATGCTATTTTTTCATATTTTATTTCAAATTAATGCTGAAATTTATAACTTGTGATTAAAAAATTGCAAAAAAGTAAAAAAAAAAATTTACGCGCCTTTATTGATAGAAACTTACGAATTAAATGTCAAATTTTCTTTTTCATACCTCTTACAATATTTTTAATTTTTTAAAATAAATCAGCGGTACTTTAAAGTTTGCCATACAATAATCTGCCTACTTACCTCAAAATTTTTTAATCTGATGAAATATTTTCATGAAAATAGTCAGAAAGACTTCATGAAAATTTCTCGACAGGGTCATAAAACTTTTACACCTGTCGGACATTTGGGGCGTCGACGCGTCAAAACCCGTACACCGTCTGTGAACGGGGGTTTTCTTGGTAATTTGTTTAAATACTCCCTGCCCCATCGAAAGAGATATTAAAAAATTGTAAAAAATATTAAATAATAATAAAAAAAAATTTTTTTTTTTATTAAATTACGGCTAATTTGTTAAATTTTTTTTTTTTAATTCTAAGATTTGAAAAAACCAAAATTATATTTAATTTGTAAGTTTTGATCAATAAAGGCGCGTAATTTTATTTTTTTATTTTCTGCCAATTTTTTAATCATGAATTATGAATTTCAACAGTAATTTGCAATAAAAAATGAAAAAAAATAGCATGGTTGGGACTCGAACCAGAAAACTCCGGGACTGGAGTCTCACTTTTTTTTTTTTTTAATAAAGTTATTTTATTTGAGAATAGAAATTTGCCATACATATGTTGTTATCTTACATTTAAAGAAAACTTTAAAAACTAGATGTATATTTGTAATATTTATATAATAGACTAGTGGCCTTATTTACTATAATGGCATCGCGGAGTCTGACTATAATTAGCTTATTATGTGATACATTATCTGAACTTGTATCAACGATGTAATAACAATATATGTCCTGTTTTTAGTCTTATGGGTAATCGTGGAAAAATAATTCCTTTATTAGCATGAAACAAAAATCACGTTCGCTATCTTAGGATTAAGATAAGTATAACAACTACATATTCACATCTTGCAGATGTTTTTAGTGCTATATATTTTTTCCTATTAGATGTATATCTTTAATAACTGTCATCACACTTCTTCACTTTTTTAATATTATTATTATTTTTTCCTTAATATATATATCACATTAATCGATTGCCTATTATCTTTGTTTTCTTCGTTTTCTTTTTCTGTGTGGCAATGTACCACATGTTCGTAGTCTAATTATCAAATCGCTAACATGCTTTGCAATTGGGTCCAGCCAATAATATTTTTTATCTAACCTATGGTCATCGTATTTGTCTATTCATTCTGACGATTGTTTATCATATAGTTATACGATAGCGATAATTTATTATTTGCAAAATGTATTTTCCAATGTATGAGAATCGGTATGTTATTGTGGTTTTGTATTATTCCCATTCGATCATATAAAGTGAATGCTTCGGGCTGTATATATCCTGTGTGTGTATTGAGGTGTGTGATTATCCGCTCAGGGTGACTGAAAGATTTTATTGTGTCATTAGAAGATAGTATGGTGTCTGCATAATAGTCTCTAGTAATTTTTAAGATGAAGTTGGCTATTCTGGTTATATTAGCTGCATTGTATACTATTATATTTTTCACTGTGTGTTGATATTGTGATGCATATGACCTGTACAGAAATTGGGCTGCTCTTAAGCAGGATCGTTCAAATATTCTTAAATTTTCCGTTTGAGCTGCCCCTAGGTTCCAAAGCACCGGTGCAGCATAGGTTACGATAGGTCTGATGAGTATTTGACAAATGATGACTTTAGAAGCGGGGGAGATATATTTGTTGTGCAAAAGTCGGGACAGGGAGAAATATTTATTTCTTGCTTTCTCTATTTGAATAGTCCAGTGTTTATTACAACTGACCAGATTATCAATATGCACGCCAAGATACTTGATCATATTTTTTGTCGGTATTACAACAGGCTCCCTGTTGTCTGGATTATGCGTTGTCATGTGAAAGGTATGTTTTCGTATACGATCTCTGGTGGATAAATAGGCATTAAGGCATCTTCTCACTTTAAGCGCCTCAAAAATAGGCTGTTTTTGCGATTTTTTTTCGAGGATTTTTGCTTAAAATTATGGGATAAAACGGATCCTATGTAATAAACACATCTTTCAAGTACATGAAAAAATTTTTTTTAAATTTTTTTAAACAATTATTATAATACATCAGTAGCATCGAAAAACCCGTGTAAAAATGTTATGGTCGTGGCTTGTTGATGGTATCTCCGAGACGGGTCGTCTGAAACAAAAAAATAAAACTGTTTTAGATTCAGTATGTCAGTGGCTATAGCGCATATCATCAGATTTTTCATATTCGCGAAAATAACAAAATGGCGCACGTTTTTCGAAAAAGTAAAAAAAAACCACGATTTTTTTGCTTTTTTTTGTAAAAAAAAAATTCTTAAAATCAAAATTTCAAAAATCTGATGATATGCGCTATAGCCATAACTATGAAGCATATGTCATTCAAATTTCATGACAATCGGCCGGAAAGTTTCCGAAATTTCATCAACAAAGCACCGAAAAACCTTGTTTTGAGATAACTGCGTTTAAAGTTTTGGTTGCAGAAAAATCATGAAAAAACCTTACCTCGGGTTAATCAGCGATGCCTGCTCCATACAATGGACCTTCCGATTCTTCGTAGAAGGTGTGTTCGTCCAAAATAGCTTCCCTTCGTCTCGACCTAGTCTCTTTTGAAGCGTTAGAGCTGCGGCGGTTCCCTACGCGTACGCGATCACTGTCGCGTTTCTCGGCGTATTGAACGGCGATAGGGCCTAGTTTGACACCCATCACCTCCAAAATTTTTAAAACAGGTTGTAGCCCTTCGTTATAAATGCATGCCGCTGTTTGGCAAGCAATTTCCACGGTTTTTCTTCCCGTAAAAACGTGTTTCGGCGCCATTGCCCAGACACAGCTGTTGAAACACTCGTTGTTATTTTGGGTATTTCCTCCGAGGCATCGTTCCAGTAACTCGTCCTTCGTCAGTTCTTCATAGATCGGTTTCAAAACCTCTTGAACATCATCAGCTAGAGCAGGAGGATGTTTAAAAGTTTCTATCTGATTGTTTTTCACTGCTTTCTTGTACTTGCACCATGAGTCTGAACAATACGTATGCTGTGGGTTGCTGTCGGTTGAAATTTTATGATAGTATCCTGCCCAGATCTCCCTGCGCATATCTTCGACAGAATTCAGGTTTCTTCGAATTGCCAATGAGTAATTTGTTGATAATTCTGTCATCAATTTTATTGTTAAATCTTGGGTTTTTACGACAGGAACTTTTTTTATAACAACTTTTTTTTTTTTTACTACAACTTTCTTGGCTTCTTTTTTCTTTGGTGAAGGTTTTCCAGCGTCTTTCTTTGCAGCTTTTCTCTTTTGTGTAAGAATTTTCTTAGCGTCCTTAGCACGCTTGAAAATTCTTTTCGCAACGTGTAATACGCACTCCAACTTCTTAACCACAAAGTCTTCACCCTACGGTGCTGTATCGAACAATATTTTAAAAGTTTTAGTGTCGCCATCACCGATGTAAAAACCGTAGCGCACAGCAAATTTTTCGAGTGATCGCAAAAACATCTCACATATACCGTCAACCTCCATTTTTCCAGAACTACCTGAATGATTAGCACTACAAACTAGTTTGTGCTTTTCATACCACTGTGCATATTCGATCGTGTCTTTCATACCTTTTTTCGATTCACAGCTTTTGCAGTGACTCGACTTCACAACGACGTCTGCAATTTTTTTACTGTGTTTATATATTAATGACACGATTCCAATAAGAGAAGAAAATCCTCTTTTCTGCCAGGAACCGTCACCTGAAACGGTTAAAACGTCTTCGGGTTCTCCGTGTTGAGCGTTCAACAGTTTTTCTTCTTTGACAGACTTGCTCGTCACTATATCGAACACACTTTGCACTGCGATGGCGATCGAATTGAGTATTTGATAATAAACGGTGGAATTGATTTCATGTCCCAGTTCCATGAGCCCACAAAACGTATTGATACCACTCAATCCAACACCAATCAAACGCATAACGTACACTAAACGACGATTGATTTCGTACCCAGTTGAGATTAATGGGCATGAGTTAATATATTTTTCTCCGCAATCACAAGTCACACAAATTTTGAAACCAAGTCCTCGCTGACCGTACTTTGTAAAAGAAACATCTTTGTTACAAACTTTACACTTCCCATATTGTTGTAATGTAGAAAAAACAAGAAAAAACTGAATAATACTATATCCAGCCGTTGGATCGATGTGTACATCGAAACTTGTATCGTCCGATTTTTTTAATTTTGCTGCACTCGCACTAGCATGACTCGTATCTGCTTCAGACTGGTGTGGAAGCACTCCACGAAATTTTCTTTTTTTAGATTTCGAACTTGGACGTCGCCACGTGGCACTTTGTTGCGAAGTCTTTTTATCCATTATAACAATCCTGAGCGCAGAGATGTTGCCGTTACGAAGTTTCAAATTAGACTGATGAAATAACAGTTTAGCATCGTTGCCGAGTGATTTTCTTTTGAAAAATGCACGTGTTAAGGTCTTATTACATGAGTATAGACCCGAAAACAGAATATACCTAAGCAAGGGGTACTACATTAACAAAAGAACACGGCTATTCAATTGTATAGAGTCAGATATACAGGGACCGTCCGAGCGGCGTGAAAGGGATCGCCGGGTACTCTCAGGTAGTCACCTAACGGTCGCCAAAAAATGTAGTTAGACTCGTCCGATCTTTATGAAATTTCGAGATGACATTTTTGAAGATATGTACTTTCAAAATTAAAAAAAAAAAAAAATCGATTTTTTTAAATTTCCAAAGTGAGAAGACGCCTTAATACGTCGGAACAAAATTAATTCACATTTATGTGGTTTAATTCTTAAATTCCATATAGAATAATAATTATTTACTTTATTAACTAATATGCTTAATGTATTTTGTACGTTTGGGATGTTTTTTCCATCTATGTATATGATAAGATCATCGGCGTAGGCTATTGAATGCGTGTTATTATTGTCGTTAAGGTTAAAAGAGTTGAGGATGTCAGCGGTATAAATGTTATATAACAATGGTGAGGACACCGTTTCCTGTTGTAATCCTCCAGTAATATGGAATGATTTTGTAGATATATTTACCCCATCGCATATTTTGAATTCACGAACATCTTATGTCACGCTTGATATTAATCGACATAAACATGGTTGAAAGTCTTTTTTTAATAATTTGTATAAGAGACCATCGAGCCATACTGAATCAAAGGCCTTTTCTAAGTCTATTAACGTAGCTCCTATCATGTATCCCGACGCCAAGTATGCGTTTATATCAGAGAGTAACTTGTTCAGGGCGTGCGTGGTCGAGTGTTTGAGTCTAAATCTATATTGCGTATCAGGGATGATTTTACGCGAGTTACAGTGTATCAATATTGATTTTTGTATAATTACCTCGTATACTTTATTAATCGCAGGGGTTAGGCTTATGGGACGATAGCTTGTTGGATCGAGAGGATCTTTGTTTTTTTTTAACACCGGATAGATTTTGAATAATTTCCAGCTTTCTGGAAAATACTGTATATTTAATGAGTTATTAAATATAACTGTAAGGTCTTTGATGATTTTAATGAGCATGTGCTTGAGTACAATTGGAGGCATATTGTCTGGCTCACTGGAGGTTTTATTTGGTAGTGTTTTAATTATTTTAGCTACTTGTTCTATAGAGGTGAAATATGACGTGTGTTCGTCTGACGGCAAAGGTATGTGTGCCCTATTAGTATCATTAAAGTGCGTAATGCATTCTTGATTAATTTTCTGGTGTGTGTGTTCTGCTGTAAATTGTTGTATTTTTTGTCGATTATTCTGCGTATCCCGGTATTTTGATTTAGATGTCTAGGTGAGTTTATAATTTCATAATGCGCCCCTATCACGTTTAGTATGTCAGTCGGATCCGTAATAATGAGTTTCTTATTATTGCTCGGCGTCGAGTGAATGTTTATATCCGCTTTTTGAATTATCGGGCTTTCAATATTAACGTTTATTGTGTGGAATTGGTTTGGGGTTTTTGCACGAAATATGGTTATTAAATTAGGCGGAGAAAATAAATATCCGCACACACTTTAATCTTGCTTTTAAATATTAATAAAGTATATTTATTTCTGTACGCTTTAAGATTACAGTGATTCCCGTAGATGCACGTGGCATGGCTTTCCTTTGCTGTTCTGTACCTTCGTCGCCACGTTTGCCGGTTCCGCCTTAGCTCTCCCACTCTCTCTCCATCACGTCGCTGCGCGCTAGATTGCGCAGTCGCACATACACTCGTATCATACGTTTGACTTGCCCGGGTCACAGATGAAAATTACGCATATTTCAACAATGTTATTAATTTTGGGGGGAAAAATTTATCCGGCTTCCTGTAGTCTATAGTAGTGTAGATGTGCTTCCAATATTTATCCATTGCCCTTCTAAACTGTTGTTTGAGGAGTTGGCTGGTACTGTTTAAAAGACTATACAGCGTTCTGGATAGTGGGGATTTGAGCATTGGGTATGTACGACGTCTGTTGTTTAATGCAGTGAGTAATTTTGTTTTGTGTTTTTGAAGCGTGTGTATTGTCCGGTTTATATACATGTTAGTGTTGTTGTATGACTTAAATCGTGCAGAATTGTCTCAATGATTTGAGTATTAATTGCTTGTATGTGGTGATTGATCTCGTCGCTGCTTAAGTTAACATTGTCCGGAAGAGACACGTTGTATGTAGCGTTTAATTTGTCTACAAATTTATCCCAATCTGTTTTTCTGTATAAAAATTTATGTCTTGTTGATGGATTAGGTGCCTCTGTACTTTGTATTGATACTGCTATTGATATAAACAATGCATTATGGTCACTATCATATGGTAATGTTGAAATTTGTTATGCAACAACATTAATGAATATTATGGAGGAGTTTGCCATGCACAGATCTATTGTGGTTTGTGAGGGAGTGTACGTTGGCATATTTGGATGGTATATTTTTGTTCATATGTTAAGGCGTTATATTTGACCCAGTCATATAGATATCTCCCTCGAGGACTAATTATTTTATCTCCATAAGCAGTGTGCCTTGCATTAACGGGGGAAAACAGTTTAGACCGATCGAAAAATCGTCTTTTTTTTTATTGCATGAATCGTTAGTATAACTATTCAAGAATATGTGGTCAAAATTTCAAAGCAAAATTCCCATTAGTTCGAATGCAATGAGCACTTAAGTGACCGCCCGTCGGTTCTGTGAAGAAGCGCACGGTAATTATAACGGTGATGGAGATTCGAAAACGTTCACAGCAATTCTAAATTTGAATCCCTACGGTAATGAACTGAAAGTTGTTAAAAGTGAATATATAGGCCATGTTCAGAAAAGGATGGGAACTCGGCTGCGAAACATCAGGAAAGATAAAAAAACTGGGCGGAAAAGGAAAATTGACAGAGGCGTTGGTGAAAAAGCTCAGCACGTACTACGGCTTAGCGATTCGAAGAAATATAAACAGCGTCGAAGACATGAAGAAGGCTATAATGGCAACTTTTCAGCACATGATATCCACAGACGACAATCCACAACACGACAACTGTCCAGAGGGAGAAGATAGCTGGTGCAAGTGACAGCAAGCTAAAGCACTTGGAACAGAGCCTGAACCGCACCATGCCCCATTACACCCCGACGTTCAAAAAGAAATTCTTCCGATATACGAAGATTTATCGAGAGACGATCTGCTGACGAGATGCTTAGGCGGTCATACGCAGAATGCGAACGAAAGTTTCAATTCAACCGTTTGGCGACTGGCTCCAAAGCATCTACATGCTGGTTTAAAAATAGTCGAGATTGCAACATTCTTGGCTACTGCATTATTCAATGAAGGAAATTCAGCCCTTCTAATGCTGATGAATGAATTAAATCTCGTCGTTGGCTCACAGAGCTTCAATTATGCCGAGAGCATGGACAGAAAGCGCGTGACGAGACAGAATAGGCGCAGCTCATTGGAGACGAAGGAAGCTCGTATAGCTCGTCAAGTGGAGTTGCAAGCTAAAAATGACGCATATGAGCAAGAAGAGGGATTGCTATATGGTGCTGGAATAGCTGATTAATCGGTGAGCATTTTTTATAATTAATTACTGCCTTGAATTTCTCGTTTTCGCTACATTTTATTTCAAACGCGTTTTTCTCGAAACGACTTTTTTTCTACTTGCGTACATTCTAGCTCAAAAAGTTATTGATCAATCGTTCTGACATTTGGTGTAGATATTCTTTATTCAATTCCACGTAACATAAACCAAATTCGGGGATTATATTGTTATTAAAAATATATTTTTTTATGCAAGAAAGATGAAAAAATATAGTATAAAAACATGACATTGTGTTCAAACACCTCAAAAACATGCAATTTTCAATTTGTTTGATCAAAATTAGGTTCATATTCTTAGAAAATATGTTTTTAATGAAAAAAAAAAATATCCTGATCATTACAGATAAAAATTGCGACGTCAGGGATGTACGCCAGCCAAATGCTCGGATGGCAATCGCCCATGGACTGCACGCGGTAACTCCACTATTTCCGGCGGAAATCGTTTGAAAAAATTTTAAAGTGTACTTGAAAACATAAATAAAATATCCTCCAAGTTTAAACAATTTGTGATTATTCCTTCCTGGTTAAAAAAAATCATGAAAAACAGCAAAATTTCGACCTCATAAACCGGTTTCCCCCCTTAAAGTCACCAGCAATAATATACTTATTTTTTGGGTTGTGTAATTTCAGCTGTTCAAATATTACGTTTCGTTCTCTGAGAAATATATTTTTTAAGTGTATACGATTCGTTGCATATATATTAATGATATATAGATTAGCTCCACTATTCAATGTGCCATTGTTGGTTCTGACTTTAATAATTGTGTGTTCAATTATTTGATTGTTTTGTGACCTAGGGTGATTAATAATTGTACAAGATGTGTTTTTCTTGCATAAGATAGCCGTACCCCCTCTTTTATTTGGGAGGGGGTCTATCCGTTCAGAAAATATTATACTCAGGAAAATTGATTTTGTGTGCAGGTTTGAGAAATGTTTCCGATATTAGCGCTATATCGATATTGTTATTTGTGAGAAATGTGTGTAGATTGTAACGTTTATGATACGATCTAATAGAACGGACGTTTATTGCAGTTATGATCATTTTTTCGATATTTTGTGTGTAATCTGTAATGTCACCTGCTATATTTATTGCATTTGTATTATTTCTATCCATTATTCTGTATGAATTTCGAGACCTAGATACTCTAATATTATGTTGATCCTTTGACTGTTATTATTAATTTGTGTCGAAAGTTGCGCCATATTTTCTGAGAAGGAGTTGATGATTTCATTTCTAAGCTCAGCTACCCATGCTGAGGGGGGGGGGGGGGGGGGTGTTCGGTTGCGACGATTGCTGTACAGATGGTCGTTGTGTAAGGTTGCTGCTTCCTGCGGTGATTTGTGCAAAAGATACTCCTGGTGTAATCTTTTGGTTTATTGCTTCGTGTTTCCTGAGTATCTGGGCTTGAACATTGTTTTTTTTATTTCGCTTGACCGTTTGTTAATGAATTTATAGTAGCTGCATCCTCTGTAGTTAGCGGGATGCCCCGCCGCCCCGCAGTTCGCACATTTTAATAGTTTTTTTTTCCGAGCAAGCATTGATGAGGCACTCTCCCGGCTCATGCGTTTGACTGCATTTAACGCATCGATATGGCATGTTGCAGTTCGAGCTTGCATGCCCTAGTCTTTGACAATTCTTGCATTGAAATATTGTCGACTTTCTGATATGCTCCCATCTGACTTTTTGATAGACCATATTCCTAACCTGCTTGATATTAATATAATCACTATTCGGTGTTAGTTGCACCAGAAACATATTCAAGTGCTTATTTTTTCCGCTCGTTCGCATTTTGGTTATTTTTTATATATTAGTATTTTTTAGGTTATGCTCTCGCAATTCCTCGAGAATATCTTTTCGTTAAAGTCTCCCGCTATGCCTTTTAGTATTAGCGTTTTAGGTCGCTGTGACCTTGGGGTGTATGTATAGTATTGCACTGTGTTGTCCACGAGTACTGTAGTTATTTTTTGTGCGTTTCGAGTGTATCTACCCTTATCGACGCTACGTTGTCGCTATTGAAGTGACCCTTGTATATTTTACTTCCGTTGTCATGTGCATGCGTGTTGCCATGGGACTTGTCGTCTACCGGCTTGCATGCCGTGCGCGCCTTAGTCGCTTAAGAGCTGAGCATAGAGTCACTTGTTTTTTTTTTTTTTCAGTTAATAAAGAGTATACGGTTAACAAGGCATTTCTATTTGCATGCTCCACCTAATTCCTTTTCCACAGGTAGACTGGATCTCAGAGGAAAAGCAACTGTCGTACGTTAACAGGTTATGGGCCCAGTTACGCAGCTGTTCGAGATTCCATTAAAGTGTGGAAAAGGTTAACCGGCAGGTGAGAACGCGTTAGCGTCGCGTGGTCGTGAGGCAGCGGCCAGCGTGTATCCGGGACTGTTCTTTGTTTTCGCAAGCGGTTCGTAATCGAGTTAAGAAACGCGGTCGGTGAAAATAATGCCAGGTGAATTATCAACGAAGCAAGTGAAGAAGTTCGACGGAACGAACTTCTTAGGCTGGAAGTTCCAAATGACGCAGATCTTTGTGGCAAGCGATGTATTGAGCATCGTATCCGGTGACAAGCTCATGCCGGCAGACAGAGAATCACCTGAGGGAAAAATATGGATAAAAGAAAACGCGAAGGAAATGTTTTTCATATCGTCATCGATGGAATATCATCAGCTCGAGCCTTTGTTGACGAGTGTCATCGCGAAACAGATGTGGGATAAGGTAGTGGCGATTCACTCGCGTAAATCGGCGTCGAATAAATTGATGCTGACGCAGAAGTTCCGTGAGTATCGCATGGGGCCGACGGATTCGGTTGTGCAGCACGTCTCGAAAGTGCAAAACCTGGCGACGGAGCTCATGGATCTTGGGGAAAATCTATCTGAAACAACAATCATGGCGAAGGTGTTGGCGGGTTTAACGGCAATGTTCTCGTCTTTTCAAACTGTGTGCGATATCGTCGAGCCGGACAGACAAACGATCGAGAACTTGCAGGAACGTCTGCTTCGAGAGGAAACCCGGTTAAACGCCGACACGGCAGAAGTAACGGCTTTTGCTGTCATGAAAGTCTCAAAATCAAACAGTATGAATTCAAAGACAAAGCCAAAGTCAGATAAAGGAAAGAAGAAAGAGAAGAAAGACATCGAGTGTTATGTTTGCCAGAAGAAAGGACATATCGCGCGGAAATGTCCTGAACGTAAACAAAACAAAGACAGAGAAAGGGACAAAGACAAAAGTGATCGCGATAGTTCTCGGCTGGTTGCGTTTATAGCGCTGTGCGCGAATGTGAGTGAGGGTAACGGACAGAGTCGTATCGAACACGATCGGTACAAGAGGCCCGATAGTGAGAAACGCTGTGCGGTGCTTGCGGTCGATCAAGACGATATCTGGTATATCGACAGTGGGTGTTCGAAGCATGTCACGTTCCGAAGAGACTGGTTCGCGGAGTTTCGTCCAAGGAGCGATGGCGACACGATAAACTCGATGATAATGGAGAGTGTCTTGTAACTGGCGAAGGGAGCACGTGTTATACGTTCCGGGCGTGAGGAAAAATTTATTTTCTGTTGGAATGTGTACAGTGCGCAGGTACTCGGTCGTTTTTCGAGAAGACGATGCGTTGATAGTACGCGGCAACGAGATTCTCGCGACGGGAGTCAAGCAGTCGAACGGGATCTGCAGGTTGCTGTTTCGAACGAAAATTCAACAAAGTGCGGACGAGGCGAATGTGTCAACAACGAGCCTGAAGGGTTGGCACGAGCGCCTCGGGCATTTGAATAAATGCGCGTTATCAGTATTACTGTCGAGCGGCATAGTAAACGGGGTGAAAGTCAGAGACAAACGCGATTTCTTTTGTGACGCATGTAGCCTCGGAAAAACGCATAGATTACCATTTCAGAAGATCATTGAGCGTGTTAATCGAGATCCGGGAGAATTTTTTCACAGCGACGTGTGCGGGCCGATGTCGCAGGAGTCGATCGCTGGCGCGAAGTATTTCGTTACGTACAAGGGCGATGCGTCGGGATATAGACAAGTGTTTTTTGTAAAACACAAGTCGGATGTCTTCGAGACTTTCAAGATCGTTGAACGAGCGGTGGCGAATAAATTCGGCCGTGCCATGAAAACTCTCCGGACGGACAACGGAGGTGAATATTGTAATAAACAGATGCGCAGTTACATGCAGTTCCGCGGAATTCAACATGAGACAACGGCCCCGTAGACTCCCGAGCAAAATGGGAGAGCAGAGCGGGATAACCGAACAATAGTTGAATGCACGCGCACTATGTTGTACGCGAAACAACTCGGGGTGTTTCTTTGGGCGGAAGCAGTAAACACTGCGGTTTATTTGCTAAATCGAGTTTCGGCAACAGGAGAAGATGATGTGAAAACACCATATGAGATCTGGGTCGGAAAAAAACCGGATCTAGGTCACGTGCGAGCTTTCGACGAGGAAGGTGCCTAAACAGTTCACACGGAAGTTCGGCGCTCGAGCGAGAAAGGTAATCCTCGTAGGGTACGATGGAGAGTCGACAAATTATCGACTGTATCACCCCGATACGAAGAGAGTAACAGTTCAAGAAATGTTGTCTTTCGAGAGTGCGTCAACGAGACACGCCCGAATGATATGAGCGACGACGAAGAGTGGCTACAAGTAGTACCGCACGAGCAGCTGATCGAGCCGAGAGAAGATAACGTGGAACATCGAGAGAACAACGCAGAACAACGAGAAGATGAAGGAGAACAGCGAGATGGCAATGTAGGGCAGCAAGTTGTCAACAGGAACAATGTGGAAGAGCCTGTAGTGCAAAACGAGAATGCTGCTGAGCCTGCTAATCGTCCTTACAATTTGAGAGATCGAAGGGAGCTTCGTAGACCTGGATGGGCGAGTTCATACGAGTATGAGCTCGACTTCGCTGAGTACAATGCGCCTAAGAGTTTCGACGAGGCAATAAGTGGGCCTGATACTGCTCAGTGGAAAAGAGCCATTGATGAAGAGCTCAGGGCACATAAGAAGAATTGTAATTGGGAAATCGTGCCAAGAGATCCAGCAAGAAAAGCAATCGACTCCAAATGGGTATTCAAAGCTATTCAGAATACAGATGGTAGTGTGCGCAGATATAAAACGAGGCTGTGTGCCAGAGGATTCCTTCAAGAGAGGGGCGTGGACTTCGAAGAGACATTTTCACCTGTAGTTCGCTACGATTCACTGAGAGTTTTGCTGGCAACAGTAACTCAGGAAGATTTGGAAATGGTACAGTTCGACGTCCGTACCGCGTTCTTGTACGGAGATCTCCAAGAAGAAATTCACATGAAGATTCCAGTGGGCTTGAAAGTCGGTATAAACGCGAGTGAGGTTGAGTGTCGACTGATAAAATAACTGTATGGCTTGAAGCAAGCTCCCAGGTGCTGGAATCGTAAAGTCTGTGACTTTTTGCATCAATACAAGTTTGTTCAAATCGATGCAGATGAGTGCATATTTTATAGCGATGTTAAGAAAGACTGTGAGATCTATCTTGCTTTGTTCGTGGACGATGGACTTATAGCGTGTAAGTCGATAGCTGTAGTGAGAGATGTGATTGAGAAGATGAGAAGCACGTTCGATATTACTGTAGGGGACTGTAGTCACTTCGCCGGGTTGCAAATAGCTCGTAATCGTTCCGAGAAGACAATGTTTCTACATCAAGGCGCGTATACGCGAAAAGTGCTCGAGCGTTTTAATATGAGCGAAGCGAAGCCGTTGTCGGTTCCTGCGGATCCGAATGTTTCTTTGCAACCTGTAGAGTCAAGCGAAGAAAGATTGTGCAATGCGCCGTATCGAGAGGCGGTCGGGTCACTCATGTTTCTAGCAACCGTGTCGAGACCGGATATAGCGTGTGCCGTAAATACGGCGACTAAGTTTTTAAATAAACCGAGCGAGATTCACTGGCGGGCAGTGAAGCGTATCCTAGCGTTTCTAGTCGGAACCAAAGATTTAGGGATACTGTATCGAAGCGGCGGAAGCGAGCCGCAGTTGATAGGGTACTCAGATGCAGATTTTGCGAGCGATATCGAGACGAGAAGATCAACGACGAGATACATGTTCAGTTTGGCCAACGGTCCGGTCAGCTGGGCTTCACAGAGACAGAAACTAGTAGTTCTGAGCACCACAGAAGCGGAATTTGTCGCTGCATCGGCTGCTGCAAAAGAAGCTGTATGGCTCAGAAGATTGTTGGCTAGTATGGGACGTCAATGTAAACAAGCAACGGTATTGTTTGTTGATAACCAGAGCACGATTCGCCTGGCTAAAAATCGCGAGTTCCATAAGAGAACCAAACACATTGACACCCGTTATCATCAGTTGCGTGAGATATCAGAGGCAGGAGTTCTGCGCGTAGTCTGGACTTCATCCGAGACACAGCGTGCGGATATGTTTACTAAAGCGCTGCCGCGAAATCGTTTTCTAGCTCATTGCAAGAGCATTGGATTGTTTGAACGCTTGAGTACGGAAAATATTTAGGCGGCGGAAGTATTGAAGTGAACCTTGCATATTTTACTTCTGTCGTCATGCGCATGCGTGTTGCCATGGGACTTGTCGTCTACCGGCTTGCATGCCGTGTGCGCCTTAGTCGCTTAAGAGCTGAGCATAGAGTCACTTGTTTTTTTTTTCAGTTAATAAAGAGTATACGGTTAACAAGGCATTTCTATTTGCATGCTCTACCTAATTCCTTTTCCACAGGTAGACTGGATCTCAGAGGAAAAGCAACTGTCGTACGTTAACAGTTGCCCGTATGCCGTATGAAAAAAGAATGCGTTTCTATTTGGCTGGCGATGAGAGTGTTACGTCCCAGCATGGGCGACCCTCATCTCCAATCAATAAAGTAGAATACTGCCTTACCTACCACTAAACCAATGCAGCCTGCCGGTAAAATTTAAACAGTACGTACAACTTTTTTCTCTTATTATCATTTTATTATTACATTTATAAAACTATACCTAAGACATAACCAGTACTTCCACTCCAGATACGGAACGACGATTTCCTAGAACACCTATAAAACATTTCTCGAACATTCAAAATCCCGAAATCCAATCTACTTACAGACACAACCACGCGGAGCATCAGGAAACGCTCCTTATCCTCACCAACTCTTTTAACGAATAATCATTCCTCTTATATACAACCACCAATAATAAACTTTAGTAATAACAAAACTATTTATTCTTAAGCGAATAGCCTAATAAATACCTAGACCTATAATCTTTTATTCATATTTCATTCCGACAAACGTCTTGTGCGACACCGCCGCTCGATAACCTAGGTATAAACAAACTCTGTACCGTTCTCCGAAATTATAGTTTGAAACCATACTTCCTTTCCCACGAGGCGACTATCTCGAGTCACCTCCGCGTGATCGAGATAATCCCCTCCGCTAAGTAAAACAAACGCTCATGCAAATCCGACCAATCAAAAATCGAACGCCCTTTTTGTAATCTGCCTCTGCAAGGCAGAACGGTCAACGCTCTGAAAAAACTTAGATCAGATCATACTCCGCACTCATCGAGTCCATATCTAAAAAAACTCTAACTCTGTAAAAGAATCGAATCAACTTCGAACCTGAACAGATTCTAAACGAACAAGAATTATTTGTAAAATCGTTATAAGTTCAACAGTTGTTTTGTTAAGTGTATGTGAAGTGCTGGTGTTGCAATCAATATTTTTCCCGACAAATTCATCCACACGAATCAATAGTGAAAACTCTGGGGAAACACCAATCAACAACAAGAACGTCTCCGAAGAGGAATCATCCTCGACGATTAATCCTAAATCGTTGAGTTGGTACATTGAGTACAAGTAAGTCCCAGGCGGCGAGCTCACGTCCAACCGAATAGCGTAATCTAATTAAAATATCGCGCGCACATCGCATTATCGACGGAGCTTCAACTCTCTCCACCTTGGGACGTAACAAGAGCATTAATAATGTCTTTAATATTAGACACGTTTTGGAGCTGTATAGGGGGTGGCTTAGGCCCTTTTTTTAATTCACTATTTGGCACTGTTTCGTTTATTGCTTCTTGGGTTTCCCCTTCGAGATCCATATCGGTATTATCGTTGAGAATATCAAATGCATTATCTGTCGATATTTCATGTATAGTCGATGCGCTTGTGGCTTTCCTATTGGTTTTCCTTGGCGAGATTCACTCACTGCGGCCTGGTTGCGGTGCCTCGTTTTCTTTATCTGCGTCTCGTTACTCCTGGGTTTACGTTGTATTGGAAGATTAGGTTTTTTGGGATTATTAATTGCACTGTTACTGCCATAATCTTTAATAAAGTTTTTATATTCTCTATCAAGCGCTATCATTGATATGGTTTTTTTGGTTGTTGCTGTATTTTTCTGCCATTTTTTGGTGTAGATATCGGTGTTGGTCGTATCTATTTGTCTCTTGTTAGTGGCCATTTTTTGGACGCTGTCAAGGGGTATGCCTCCATACGGATGGACCCGGTTCACGAGATCGTTTATATTTCTTATGCTGGGATATTATTACACACAAAATATCGTATATATGCATTTATTAATATGAAAAATATTTTCTCCGTTGTTTCGGATTTGATGGAGAGAAACTTTCTGTATTTATTCGTTTTTTTATGTGTCATAGTGGTAGCGTCAGGGCGATGTTTATCGTAGCAATGCCGCGGGGAGACTCTTGACTGGAGTCTCACTCGCTTACTGCTAGGCTGCTCGCCTTGTTGTGTTTATGTATAAACTCTCGGGTACGTAGTGGGCTCCCAACTTTGACCGGCGATTTCTCGAAAACGGAGCCGAGTTGGCACCTACAGTTGTAGGGTTTGCTTGGTACCTACCCATACTATCAGCGCGCCAAGTGGGAGCTGGTAACTCGATATACCTTCTGGACCGTCCCCTCGCTAGATAAAGTTGAAAAGCAGTTACATATAGAAACATGTCAAGCATGCGTAAATGAAATGTTTATGTTTCTAATGGATCATCCAGTTTATAAAAGCAAATATGAAGTTAATGAAAACGAAAAACAGTTTTATGTTAATAACATTGCGATAAAAAGCAGAAAATATAATATGTTTATATTGTAAAACTTTAGAACAGTATAATTCCAATAAATGGTTTAAAGCTAAGCAATTACAAATAAGAGCTAGTAAAAATGTACATTCGATCAAAGTTAGAAACAAAAAGACTGAAAAATCTTTAGTTGAGATTATGCTTAATCCAGAAAATGTTGAAACTAAATCAACTCTATAAGATACAAATAATAAAAAAGAAGCCAAAGACTTGTACGAAAAGCTTTATGACGTGGAACATATAAAAGTTGGAATTTTGGTCAGTGAGAAACAAACTTGGTTATGTGCAAGTCTTGACGGAATAGTTGTATAAGTAAATCTATCGAATTTATGTGTATGAGTAGCTGCGAAAAAAGCCAATTATTGATTATGAAAATAAAGTTAGCAATGTTAAATATTTAAAGTTTAATGAAACAGAAGTCGAATTACAAAAAATAGTGCGTCACTATACTCAACGCCAAGTATAAATGTATGTAAGTGGTTAATGTACTTGTGATATATCCGTTTACACACCAGTTAACGGGTTATATGCAGTTAGAAATGTCAAAAAACAATTTTTTTGAGAATATTCCCTGAGAATATAAAATCGATGCAACAAATATTCTCGGAAATACGCACATATTTGTAAGGACGTTCCGGGTGCCCGTTTGTTGTATTGCTGCGTGCGTATTGTCGTGAAAAATGCGTAATGCAAACAATGCGAACTTTGGGAAAAGAAAACGCATACTGAGGAGTACAATGAATGGTATAACCGTTACAAACACATTTGTTCTGCGAATCATAACGGTCCCTCGGGAAAAATGGAAGTCGATGAAGTCGTAGAAATGTTCAGACATTCAATGGAAAAATTTAACGTTCGTTACAAAAGTTACATCGGTGATGGTGAGTCTAAAACATACTCTGGGATTCTAAAAGCTGCGCTGTACGCTGAAATTGAAGTGGTCAAGAAAGAATGTATTGGACAAGTCCAAAAAAGAATGGGCTCAAGACTTCGAAACTGTGTAAAAAAACAATACTGAAACTGTAGATAAAGGTGGGGGAAAAAAAAACAAAAGAAGTACTCGGTGGAAAAGACAAACTCACTGCTAAACTGATAGATAAGTTGACAGTTTACTATGGCTTGATAAACAGGAGAAATTGTGATTCCGTTGGCAATGTGTATAATGCAATATGGGCAACATATTACTGTTCAACGGATGGAAATCCTCAATGCCTGGTTAGAGCAGAGTGGTGGTGTTCTTGGCAGCGAACGCACGAGTCGAATACATCTTCAGCTTACAAACATGACTATCAGTTATTACCACGTGATGTTGCTGAAGCTCTATTTCCGATCTACACGAATGTCAGCAATGAAAAATTACTGGAAAGATGGATTGGTGGCTTCATGCAAAATAACAACGAAATCTACAGCCACTTAATATGGAAAATCGCTCCGAAAATCATTCCTTCTGGTTCGAAGATCATGAAAATGGCAGTTTACATCGCAATCAGCACTTTTAACCCGTAGACACCACCCTAGTGCAAATTTGCACCCACGAAAATTTCAAGTGTCTAGAACTTTCTACCTGCATGGCCCAGCGGCTTTCCTCTTCCACGACAAATATGCCTATGGGTTTACGTTTCCATCGAGCAGAGCAGCATTGCTAGTCGGAAACTTATCTCCGAAGAAACAACATCAGAAAGTCGAAAAGGTGTATATTTGCATCAGTGTGGTGACCACGTTAATTCAGTGAGATATGTTCTAATTTTGAAATCGTGTTTATTAGGTCATAATCGAGTGGAATATCGTTGAAATTAAATATTTACAAACAATAATCATAATTACTTGAATAATATAACATTATCACATGTTGTTATAATGTAGATCTAAACATACTTTTTCAACAGCGCGTCATACTCAACGTTGGCCCTTGAAATTTTTTTACAATATGTTGATTCAAGCATCCCTCAATGCTTGTATCCTCTACAATGCGATTGATAGAAATGAAAAACTAAATCGGAATCCTTTTTTGAAAAAGCTAGGTTACGGCTTGATAGAGCCACAGTTGAGATGGCGGTTGGAGAGCTGCACCTTGCGCGTTTCTATAAAACGCCTCATTTCGAAAATTTTAAAAGACGGCCCACCATTAGTGAGTGGCCAAGAAATTATTCGAGATGAATTTCGTGATCGGCGTGCACTTTGCAACAAAAACAACGCGAAGCACACGCGCATGAGATGCCATGCCTGCCGGTGACGAAGGAGGTGTATGCTTCGAATGCGCTGCGAACAACAACTGAAGTACTTAAACACTATTTTATACTACAGTTGTACTAGTATACTATTTTGTCTAAAATGTGTTCGAAAATACCGATTCTTACACGTTTTTTCCCCTAAAACTGTAACCTCATGTTCACGCACGCTAAAAAAAATCTTTAATTTTTTACAACCATTCCGGACTATTTTTTTCTTTAAAATAGGTATGACTTATTATCTTTCATTTCGCCCAAGAACCATGCCGATATCTTAATTAACATTTAAATGGCATTTATACAAACAAAAACACAGGTTTCTAAAATTCATTTCTTCAATTTGGCCATTTTTCTATAATAAAACCTTATTTTTCAATTGTTTAAATGATTGTTATCGATTATTAAGGAATTGTTATCCCTAAATAGTCTCGTTCGTCCCATACATTCATGGATGAAATAAAAAGTTTTGAAAAGTCGAAGGGCAAATTTGCACCAGTGCGGTGAGTGTGTGACCTCAAAAGGAGTGTGGTGTCTACGGATTAATGAAGGTATAACATCGCTTCTATATTGCACGAGTGCACTGGGACTATCAATTGAGCCAAATGCCCATGTCTATTCCAAAAACGACCATGCAGAGTACGTCAGAATATCCAGCTTGAGAGCGCATGAGAGGACGCGCGAGGAAAGAATGGCTCGCAGACGACACCAAATTCATCATATAGCCCTGGAATGGTTGACTATGTAAGTTGAAAGGGAAATCTTAAATATGTGGGAACGACTGTTGAAACTTCAAACGCATTTTTTTAAGACGGTGCTTTCAAAGTCGGTGAGCACGATTTCTCAAAAACGGGTTCAACCGATCCGTCAACAATTTTAACACAACCTTATCCGATATATTCTATAGGTATTGATTGAGGGAATAAGATTTCCGATAATTATTTCTACTTCTTCTTCAACGATTTTACGAGCAAAAGTTCGCCGAACATCGAAATTGTTTCTTTTCGGACCCACCAGTTCATCAAAAATACAAATTTCAACTATTCCTTGGATCAATACCTAGATTCATCTATTTCCTAAAAGAATCGTTTTGGTTTTTTTTCATTTTCGATAATCCAAACTGGAGATACTTTGCTCACCGCCGGAAACTTTTTTTTCGAGAACCTCCAGGAGACTTCCTACAGGAGCACTGTTACTGAATATTTTTAAAAATAAAAAAAACTCAATCTAATGCTAAAAGCCTGGGCTCCCTTCCCCTCGTAAAGAGGTGCGGGGAGCAGGGTGAGGCCAACCGGGCGCGTCCTCAGGTGGCGGATAAAGGGACGTCCAGAGAGCGAAACGACCTCCAGACGGACAGGGGAACGGGGCGCCGCACGGAGACCGCGACCTTGAACGGAGGGGGAAGTGGAGCTCTCTGGACAGCGGGCGCTATAAGGAAACCGACCGGTGTAAAACCCGGGCAGGGGATCGAAGGCACCGCCGCGGACCACTCCCCAAGCCAAGGTGGAAGCTATCGTGCCGAGGGCTGGATGGCACTTGGGTCAAAGTGTCGAGTACGATGCCCTTGGGGTACCAGCCCCCCCCCCCCCCCCCCCCCCCATTGTATTTAGCCTTATCACCGCAACAGGCTCTGTGGTGATGGACCTCTACTTCCTCGTTACTCGTGGGACCCAAATGGATGAACACAACAACACAAACAAAAACAAAAGCAACGCTGACGCCGGGACCTCCCAAGAGGTACCGACATCAGCTCAAACGGCGGACGGTATGAGCGGTCCGGGTGCCGCGGTTCCCATTACGGTTGGGAATGCGGAGCCTGACCGTCGCAGCCCCAGCCATATGCGTTGAGGAGAAGGGCCCAGCAAACGCTGGGACCACCGACTTAACGCGAGCGGGAAACCACAAACCCAGCCGCAGTGGAGCGGCAAATAGGAAGGTCCGCAGGGCTAGAGCAGCTGCGCAGGGCCCACCCTCCATACCTGCAAACACGGGCAGCGAAAAGGAGGCACCCGAGGGGCGGAACTCTAACAAGAGGGCCAGACCCTCGGATAGCACGTCGCCAGAAAGATACGCGGCACCAAAGAGGACAAAGTTTTTCCCGAAGCCCACTGGCTATGGAGATGCAGTGGCCGGGGATAGGAGGTTGACCATAGCGCCGGCTGACTACCCGGGGACCGTTCTCGGGCAGGGGCAGGACGAACTGGTGGCGCAGGCGATCCTCGAGGCGCTGGACTCCATTCCTAAGGAACAGGAGTCCCCGTGCTTTGAGGGCACCCGCAGTGACCAGGGAGTCCTTTGGGTCACTTGTACCGATGACCGTGCGAAGGCCTGGGTTCGGTCGGTAGTACCGAACCTGGCACCCTGGGAGGGCGCCAAACTCCAGGCCGTGGAAAAAGAGTGCCTTCCCAGGTTGATAAGGACGAAGGCGGTGTTCCTCAACACCAGCGGAAACTTGCATATCCCCCCCGCGAGGATGCAGCGGCAAAATCCGAGACTACGCACTCACATGTGGAGAGTGTGGGACCAGAAAGCTGTTGGAGGAGCGGTGCACGCGGTCATAGGGGTGGACGCCGTGTCCCTTGAGAGGATGAGGGAGCGTGACCTCGCCCGCTACTTCGGACTGACTCGGGCTCGTTTTTACGAGACCCGACAGAGGACCGGGGTGGAGCGGCGGGAGAACGCCCCAGTGGCAGCTCAGGGGGAGACATCGGCACCTCAAGAGGAATCTTCCGTTCCTGCGGGAGCCATGGACATCGAGTTTCCCGAAGATGCCACCTCCCTAACGGGGGGGGGGGGGGGGGGGGGGGGGGGGGGGCAGGGACCCGCCAGCGGGGCGCCAGCGGATAATACCGCGGTGCCCGCAAAGGGGGGCAACTGCCCCGGGCGTCCGGGAAAGCGAGGTAGAGGGCCCAGAGGCAGGCCGACAAGGGCGCAAGGCCTGTCAAAGATGGGCCTGGCAGAGACGCAGAGGGGAGACCAGAGGACACTCGAAGCGTCTCTGTTAGGACCTTCAAAGGTACCTCAGGGGACGGCTGGAGAACCAGCGGACCCTGAGGTGAAAGTAGGCGAGGACAATGGCCCGCGTTAATACGCAGGGGCCCTCCTCCCCAAACCAGAACGAGAACGGTCAGCACTGCATCCAAGGTGGATGCAGCGAGCACCCAATTCTCCCAGATTAACCTGCAACACTGCATAGCGGCCTCGGCTGTTCACAGCCGGGACCTGGCCGTGGAACAGACAGACATATCCCTGATACAGGAACCTTGGATTAACAAGGGGCTGGTGAAGGGGATAGACCAACGCAATGGTGTGCTAATCTACGACCCCGCAGAGCCCGGCCCAAGGGCCTGTGTCTTTGTATCCAAAAGGCACAGCGCCCTGAAGCTAGGCAGATTCTGCAGCAGGGACCTGGCGGTGGCATCAGTTGGGCTGAGGTTGGGCGGGGGACGGACAGACCTCGTAGTCTGTTCGGCGTACCCGCCCCACGGCACGGCCGAGCATCCGCCCACGGGGGAACTAAAAGCAGTGGTAGAACACTGCCGCAAGGAAGGGTTAGACCTGGTGGTAAGGTGCGACGCGAATTCGCACCACCTCATCTGGGGAAGCTCGGACAGAAACGAGAGAGGCTCGGATGTGCTGGAATACCTCTCGACGACGAACCTGGAGATCATGAACAGGGGATCGAGACCCACCTTTGTCACCGCAAGGAGACAAGAGGTCATCGATCTCACGTTAGGATCCCCAAGAGTGGTGCAGTGTCTGAGGGAGTGGAGAGTGGATGAGGAGGACACTCTCTCGGACCACCGACGAATAACATTCAGCCTGGCAGTCGAAGGGGCCCACCACGATGGGGGCACCTATCGCAACCCAAGGGCCACCGACTGGGACCTATATAAAGAGGAACTAGAGGACAGGCTCGGGGAAGCAGAAGGCTGGCTGAGAACTGAAGGCAGGATCGAGGGGAGCGTGAGCTCGCTCACCTCCTCCATTATCCACGCCTATGAAGCAGCGTGCCCCCTCAGGGCACGCAGACAAGGAAGGAAGGTGGCATGGTGGAGCAAAGAGCTTAGCCGACTACGCTCCAGCTCCCGCCGCCTACTCAATAGAACTTTGAAAACAAAGGCTGCAACGGACTGGGCTGCATACAAAGATGAACAGTGGACCTATAAAAAGTCCATACAGAAATCGAAATTAGAGGCCTGGGGAAAATTCTGCAAGAAAGTCGAGGCTCTGCCAACAGTGGCCAGACTTCGCAGAGTCTTCGCTAATGGCCCGCAATACGAGCTTGGTGGACTCACTCTTCCCAACGGGGAAGTGGCTGAGAAACACGAAGACATAATGGAACACTTGCTGGAGGTGCACTTCCCTGGCTCAAGATTGGCGGAGCGAGACCCACAAAACGGGGAATCGCTCGCCGGCACCAGACCGGGCGACTGGGGCACAGCCGCGAGAGTGGTCACTCACGACAGGATCCGATGGGCATTGAACTCCTTCGACAAGTTCAAGAGCCCAGGGGCCGTCGGGATCTTTCCGGTCTTCCTTCAGGAGGGTGAGGGGGGGGGGGGGGAGCCTGATCAGGCACCTAAACTACATCTTCAGATCCTGTCTTGCACTAAGATATGTGCCAAAAGCTTGGAGAGAGGTCATCATTGTGTTTATCCCGAAACCGGGAAAGACCAGATACGACCTGGCCAAGGCATTTAGACCTATCAGTTCGATGTCATTCTTACTTAAGGCCATGGAGAGACTCGTTGACAGATTCATAAGTGACGGGGCGCTGGTGAGAGAGCCAGTGCACCAGTCCCAACACGCGTACCAGGCGGGCAGGTCCATAGAGGTGGCACTCCATGGCCTGGTCCGGGAGATAGAAGACGCACTTAGCAGAAAGGAGGCAACTCTATGCGTCTTCCTAGACGTCGAAGGGGCATTCGACAATACATTTTTCGACGCGATCTGTGAAGCAGCGAGGGACTTCCGAGTTGAGGACACGGTCATCAAATGGATGGATTTCATGCTGCGATCGCGAATTGTAACGGCCAGTCTCGGCGGAATGAGTGTCAGGGCGCACGTCGGCAGAGGGTGCCCACAAGGAGGAGTAACCTCACCTCTGATGTGGCTCATGGTGGTCGACAGGCTCCTGAAAAGGCTCGCAGGACGGAAGGTCAAAGTAGTAGGCTTCGCCGATGATGTTTGCATCGCAATTAGCGGCAATCATCCGGGAGCAATGGCAAGCGAGATGCAGAAGGCACTCGACATTATGGAGGATTGGTGCACATCAAAGTCTTTGAGGGTAAATCCCAACAAGACTGAGATGGTACTATTTACTAAGAAGAGGCGCTTCAAAATGAGGCCTCCTTCAATCTTCGGGGCTGGGCTGGCGTTCTCTTCAGAGGTCCGATACCTGGGAGTGATGCTGGACCACAAGCTCAGCTAGAAGAGCTACATCTGCGAACAGGCTCGGAGAGGGATTGCGACCTTCTGGGCCTGCAGGAGAATGTTTGGGCAAACGTGGGGGCTAAAACCCAGGATGGTCAAGTGGAGTCACTCGGCCATCCTGGTCCCGCAACTAACGTACGCCTCCCTAGTATGGTGGCCCGCGCTTGAGCGGGAACAAAACAGGAGAGCGCTGGGCACAGCTTACAGGCTGATGGGATTAGGGATGACAGGCGCAATGCGCACTACTCCCACCCTGGCTATAGGAGCTCTGCTTAACATCCCGCCGCCGCACATTAGGGCAGAGGCGAGAGCAAGAAGCGCAGCCAGCCGGCTGCTTATTTGCGGACAGTGGAAGGGCAGCTGTTGGGCATGCAACGATCCTCTCGAGAGCGGGGGACCTGGAACAGGTAACCCGACTCGGTGGCGACTGGTGCCCACGGGAACACCACTTCCAACACAACTATACGGTCCTCTATCCCAACAAATAGACGTGGGTCGAGGATCAGAAGAGCATACTGTCACCTGAGGGACTAGTCTGGTACACGGACGGGGCTAAATCAGGTGCAGGAGCGGGGGCAGGCGTATGGTGTGAGGGGCCACGGACGGAGGAGTCCTACGCCCTGACGAGCACCGCGACTGTCCTACAAACGGAATTATTCGCCATCAAGGCCTGTGCCCGCATTATCAGTGACAAAGGCTACACTCATAAGCATATCTACATATGCAGCGACAGTCGCACCGCGCTCGGACTTCTATACAGCGTAGTGGTAAGGTCCGGGCTGGTGAGAGACTGCATAAACCTGCTGACACTAATAGGAAGTGCCAACAGAGCCAAGGTAGTCTGGATGCCGGGTCACAGCGGCATCCGGGGTAACAACAGGGCGCACGAGCTCGCCAGGATCGGTGTTTCGCGGCCCGACATGGCGGGCCTATGCCCCATAGGTGTCACCCAGGAGTTCGTGCGACGGGCGACCTCAAAGTGGGTCGCGGAACGTTTTGCGGACCTCTGGGGGCGGAGTCCAGGGATGGGGCACACTAAGGCCTTGTTCTCTGGCCCCACGGAAAAGCTAGGCACCGAGCTGTCATGCCTCGACCGGGCTCAACTGAGACTGGTTGTGGGGACACTGGCATACGGGAAAGCACCGAACGCGTCTGGGGCTCTCAGAGGACCCGGAATACAAGAGGTGCCATGACGGGATGGATACACCTCTCCATCTCATAACGAGCTGCGCCGGGCTCGAGGAAGTCAGAAATGACGTCCTTGGGACCAGTGTCGCAGATGGTTTCGACCTGGCGGTCGCGGGGGCGGCAGTACTCCTGAGCTTTACGCGGGAGGCCGGCTTGCCCTTGGGGCCGACACGGTAACGGTTTGCCCTTAAGGGGCTCGGGCACAATGGTCCTAAGGACTGAGTGCCCGGTCAACACCACAAAAAAAAAAATGCTAAAAGACGCCACTACACTGCCTAATAATTTTCGTTGTACCCAAATGCAATCCTTTTCCAGACAAAATTCGTGAAAAAACTACTTTTTCGGCCATGCAACTGCATATAACGCCTTTAAGAAGGATGTTGCTGCGTTGAAGTTCAACGACATGAAGGTTTTATGCAAGATGTGATAGTTAACAGTGAAGAATTTTATTTTATACATTACTTACCAAAATTACAATTAAAATATAATTCAGATCAAGTGAAAGAAAAAAGAAATTTTATAGACAAAAATATTTCAAATAGAAGTTTTAACGTTTTTTGAGAAATATTTATTTATTTTTATTAAAAATGTTGTCAAAATGCATAAGAAAAAAAATTACATTTTTTAAATTTACATAATTATTATATTAAGGTACAACCACAAAAAATCAAAGCATTAACAAAATACATAACACTAGACAAACGGTGTAAAATAAATCTAGTATTTGCAAAAATAACTTATTGAGTTATTTGTCAAAATGTTATTATTATTTAATTTTTATCCCTGAAATAAGTGGAGGCTGCAAATTTAGCAATACACATGTGTTCAATACTTGTACAAAAGTGTTCTGGTATAAATTATACAATTTTATATGTTCTTAATATTTGCATTATACTTTCTACATGAACGCGCACTTTTGTTACACTGTACGTAAGAACCTTTTATTCTTCAGAAAACTCGTAGTTTTTTTTTCAAAGAATGATGCCATAACGAGTAATACTTTTTTGCCTACTTCGTCAATCTTTGCAATGATTTATGGAAAACCTTTATCAGTTAAAATTTCATCTCCATCTTCATGTCAGTCTAGCAGCTGTGCTTCCATAGTATTGTTAGTTTTGAATCTGATCTTCTGCCACCAGTGACTTTAGACTTAAAACTAATAAACCTTGATGGAGATATTCCAATGAGAAATGTTGCTGTAAATCCTTTTTTTATATTGAGATTAAGTTAATAGTTTATTTTTAACACCACTAGGAATCTCAATTTTTATCTCTGTGCAGTCAATTATGGGACGAGTGTTAGCATACTCTGGCTTGAAATTCTTTGGCATTGTACTTCGTATCATTTTCTTATCAAGCCAAAACACTATGTTTGATGTTGTAGAACGTAAATGATACAACATTGAAAGAGACATTCTTGGAATTGTCGTTTCGTTTACAGAAAAAAAACACTTACAATTAGCGCAGCGAAGGTTAGAACTATTTTCATTAGAATTGAAAATATAAAAAGTCTATCTTTCAATGGTACTTTGGACTTCATTTCTACAGAAGCTGACTAAGTATGTTTTAATTGCTTTTAATTAATCATTGATTCATAACCAGAAAAATTTTTCCGTTCACATTACAAATTACAAGTAACTTCTTTGTCACTGTAACTTTTTGAGCATGTCCCTACACATTTTCTTCTCGCTTTCTCTAATGCGAGCTATACAGTGGGGTACCCGTGTCGTTTCTCTCGATTTCTGACGATTAGAGACGGCGGAACATTCACGTTCCCGTGACTCCATTTTCGAGGAGTATACAATCCCGACTGACGTCACAAACGTCAACCGCTGCGACGTCAAGTGGCATTTTCTGGCGGAGAAAACTTTCCTTCAATCGCAGCATAATCATATTCCGTCTGTAATCGTCTGAATTCGTTGCTAAACATTAGGTTAGGGTATCTTACTGAACTCTCTGTACGGCAGTAATCCACTTTTTCTTTTAATCGATTTTATAAACAACTTTAGGAACTTTATAAAAGTCACACTTACTATTTTTGAACGATTTTTTACAATTAAATACACAACAGCTATTAACCATTGCAAAAGTAAAGAATAATATTCAATACTTATATCACTTTATTACGTAGATATTCACGATAATAGCAGAATTTTCTGCACTTCGCCTCGTAACTTTTTTGCCACCGTGAACGCCTCGATCGCCGTGTTTATTCCCTGTTACATCCTGGCCGGTAATACAGAAGTCGACACAATCTCAGTCGACAACTCAAATTCTCGACAGTCGGTAACTTACCAACACAATTACCACACACCACTCACCATCACTCGTCGATCGCAAGGTCAACCTACTATACCACCTATTCGTAGAAATCAAATAAGACTAAGGGGAAAGGCCCCAACTAAGACTAACAGGCTCTCATTACATATACGCACCAAGGAATTCAAAACCATAACTAAATTTAAGCATTCCATTCACTTATAAACGTCCTCTCCGGCAAACATCCCTTTTTATCTCTTTTCCACGAACCTCTCGTCTAGTTAATAACAATACTATTTACTCTTAGCCTTAAAAGCGGACCGCATACCAATTTACAAGTGTCCAACCCGATAAACTTTTCGGCGTTTCCCTTATTCAAGTTACATTTCAACGAACGCCTCGTACGATATCACTGCCGCAAACCCAATTATAAACCAAACTCTGTAAACATTCTACGAATTATAATCTGAAATAACACTTCCTTTCTCACGAGTGCCGTCCGCAAAGCGACGATCTCACGCCTCCGCGACAACTCCTCCACAGGAAAAACAAAGGCTCATACAAAATCCGACCAATCAACATCAACCGTTTTTTTGTAATCTGCCTCTGCGAGGCAGAACGGTCGACTCTCTGTAAAACTTGGGGACAGATCATTCTTTGCTCTCAACGAGTCAACATCTAAATTCTAACTCTCTGAACAGTCATCAGATATCTTAATAAAATAAATCCGAAAGCTGTAAAACTCTTAAGTTGAACGAGCAATGTTCACTAGCAATTAACAGTTAAATAAAGTTTACGTTATTGGTTACTTAAGAATAATCGAGTGTAACTGTATTTTTCTCTCGAACAGAGAGCCGACGTAAACCTAACTAACATCTCACAGATTCGAGCGAATCTGTACCATTAAGTATTCAGTTGCGTTGGGAATTCGCGGCCGATCATACAAGATTCACTCGCGCGCAACCCAAGCATTTCAAAGTTCGCACCCTATCTCTGATCGCGCCGCGTCTGAGGCGACTGGAAAGAGTAGTCTTCACGGAGGTAGCCAACCGCCGTGGTGGACACGGGCACAGTGCGAGAGAGAGAACATCTGGCAACTCTGTAGCCGAGAACAGAGCGAGCGACTTATAAGCCAAGCAAATAAACTTTTTTGTTGACAAAAATAGCACGCGGTAACGGTGAGTGCCATCAGACGTGGAACAGCCTCCCGATCATAACTGACCACTTGTCGACTCCTGATTCCCATTTTATTTTTTGTTATTAACAAATTAGTGAAAAAAGCACGTTTTTTTCGTTTTTTGCTTATAAAACAAAAAATACTGAAGAAATCTATTTGATCCCAATGGGCGAACTGTAGGTAATTAAAATACGTATAAAATGAGCGCTGAAAGAAGCCGATCGGTCCATAATTAAGAGAGATACACTGAAAAAACCGAGAAAAAACACGTTTCCTTCAAAAATGTATAACTCCGCCACTTTTAAAGTTGTAGGCCAGGCTCTTCGCAAGATAGCAGATATTGATACGTACTTTTTGTATGCGAAACCTGGGCGCTGCCGGACAATTAGTTTTTGCGTTATTGCAATGAACATTTAATTGAGCCATATTTTGCGGAGAGGCTCGATGCTCTGGAGGTCGTCCGATTTAAGTTTAAGGGGGGATTGTTTTTTTTTTCCAAAATTTACCGCTTTTTGGGAATTTTTTTGTGAAGAAAGTATACAATGGAAAACTTGTGAAACTTGGCATATAATTTTATTGATCTGTTTACTACATACAAAAAATTTTTTAAACAATTTCATCAAAAAATCCGCCTCCCACCCCCCTCGACGCGCGATGGTCCTTTTTTGATGGTGTGCACGATTACAGCCTTCACGTTCATCCTGCAACAAAAACCCAAAAGCATTTTACTTTAGACACATATAGCTATCGTTTGATGAAGGGAAAAAAATTAAAAAAAAAAAATTGACGTTTTGGTGACGTTTTGAACTTGAAGTATCGATTTTTCGAAAAAAATTGATCGATTTTTTGTTATAAATAAAAAACTATTAAACATATTGCTTTTTTGCTTCATCAAACGATAAAAGGGTGTCAGCTGAGCATTCTGTCCACATTTGAAGGCAATTGGTTGAATAGTTTTTGAGAAATCGTGCACACCAGTTGTGAAAAAGCTGTTTCGAGAAAAACGCGTTTAAAGTTGTGAGTACAGTTTATGGGACATATCGAGTACTTACAGTATTTTTAATCTGATCTGCTATGCCAGGGCCATACAGGATGCCTTCCTCAGCTTCGAACAACTCATTCAGTGAAGCAGTTTCGCTTCTGCGTCTTGTTCGAGCCTCTTTCGTTGCTTCGAGGCTGCGTCTCGTTGACCTCTCTATCCGCTGCTTATCTCGCGCATCGACGAATATTGATGCTTGCTGGCCAACGATGATTCCAATCGTCGTCATTGTTTTAAGGACTGCTGTAAAGCCTTGGTTAAAAATCCCTGCGGCCAAATAAGCCGCGATGTCGATCGTTTTCGCGCAGCACGTATGTTTTCACGCACGCGTCACGGCACAAACGCGCCGACCCCTGCCGTGTGACAATGAGCGCGCGGCCACCGCGAGTCGACACGCAGGTATAAAAACGCTTATAACTTTGCCATTTTTGAGAATTTTAATTTAAAATTTTGCACACATATTCTCAACACTTTGAAGAATATGAAACAGCGGTCAGCGAAAAATCGATTTTTTTGTCGAAAAAAAAAGAAAATCCTCCTTAAGGAGCGGCTTTTAAAACTAGAACTGTTGACCTATAAATCGTCAATTTTAGATGTTAGTTTAATTGCGTTTAAAGTAGGTGAAAATCGCACCTAACCATGACCAAAAATGGCCGAGCGCGCGAAAGTGGTCGAGTAGTGGGGGTAGACCGGCAGCCGCGGGGAAGCCGCATATACAGGGTGAATCACATAAAGTATCGCACAGCGAATTCTGAGGTAGATGAGGCCATTACAAACAAAAGTTGCAAATATACATTAGGGATATGGTCAATAGATTACGAGATATAAATATTTAACGTTGGTCCAATCAGAGCGCGCCGAGAAGCGTTGAAGCCGCCCACCCCCACCCTAGTCGTAGATATAGCATATATTAGGGCCTTACATTTGGGTTTGCAAAATTCAGAACACTCAATTAGATTGCTTGTATTTTTCCGCAGTCATTTTTTTTTCTCGGGCATTGGCTGCTCTGAATTTTGCCCAACTTGCCGACTAGCGTTGAAGTCACCCACTCCCCGCCTAGTGTATTAGGCATAATTCAACTTCGAATTTCTCGTTACATCTTTCTATATAAACTGAATCGGCTCTTGGATTCATGCTCCATATTTTGTCGTATCTTCTTCGGGTCCGCTCGTATCTATAGTTACGACGTACTTCCATGTCTCAGAATATTTTACTTGTAGAAGGTCTTCCGGAGAAAAATGTTGTGTTGTACAGTCGTGTGGAGATTATGTGTCCCTTAACTTGTAGTGTCACCCTCACTATCAGGAGTGCCAGGGCGATGATTGATTGCATCTGGAAGGTGTGGTTGTGTACCTACGGTCAATATGTATTTTCAAATAGGATCTATTTTCAAGAATAACCACATTATTATTACTGAATTTTTGCGTAATGGGATAAGGTCCTTCTCAGTCACTGTCTAATTTACCTCTTGTAATTCCATTGGTTATCCATATGGGATCTCCAACTTCGTATATTGTGTTCTACAGATATTTGTATCGCGGTACGCTTTTCCCTTCTGCTTTACTTTTTTCTATTTTTTATCTAACTCTTTATAGAGTTTCTGCATGTCGTCGTTTGCATTGTTTAATTGGTTCGTTGTACGTTACGCTGTTGACACTGTTCAAGCTTGAAGATAATCGAGCTTTCCTTTCAACAGCGAGTGTGAAAAAGGGCATGTCCAGTTCCTTCGTGCACTCATATGCTGTACGCAAAAGCGATTGTCTATAATTTTTCATCTCAATATTAATTTTTATTTCAAGTGCCCCATTATGTTATCATCATATCCTTAATTAACTGGATATGTTCTTCCCAGGGATCTATTTGATTGCAGATAGTAAGCTGTGACTTTGATAGGTTTGATGTCCGATACTATTTCACATTCGTTCATTATGTTTGATAGAAAGTTTTGTCTTTGATTTGTTAGAGTATGTTTTTCGGTATTCCAAATAGGTGCAATGTTGAGTTAATGCATTAACTATGTCCTCAGCAGTGTATGTTTTCACTGGACACATTAGATATTTTGTGAAAGTGTATAGTTAAAAAAGAAATCGATCGATTGCTTTTTACTGATTGTGGAAGTGGTCCAAGTATATCTATAGCTTTTTTCTCATTACTTGGCTCTTGGAGTGTCGGTTATTACTGGTGGCGCTTTTGGTCCGATCCTTGTTAATTTTTATTGTTGGCAAGTTTCGCAATCCGTGATGAAGGCTATGGGTCCTTGTTCCATTCCTTTCCATTCATAGTTTTTGTTTAGTCCAGCAATTAATTGATTTGCTTTTCCCAGATGGTCCGTTAAACTTCCTTCCGGTTCCACACTACGAGAGACTCTCTTTCCATTTTTGTCCTGTACACACTCACCATTTTTCCTTTTTCCCAAGATTTTTTCGAAAAAATTTTTTTTTATTGTTTTTCTTCTTTCAGCACAATTGAATGACAATGAAATAATCGAGTAACAATCTTTCTAATTAACGATAACGTATAACGTTTAAATAAATACTAACACTAGTTTAATTCAATATTAATAAAATTTGTTAAATTATAATTTGCAATTTTTTAACGATTTCCTTTTTAAATAACAAATATTATTATGAAGGATTTGTTTTAATAAACGAACTATTAAAAAAAATAGTAGGTACGAATACTTGTCTCAAATTTTCAAAAAATATCTGTAAAAAGAGATTAAAAATAATTCCCCACGTCGCACGTATGTACGTAGCCTGCTTACAATTAGTTCGTACAAATTTGTATAAATAAGAATAAAAAACGCAAAAAAAAAATCAAATCACGCTCTTTGATTCTTCATTAATTCACGCATAACAGTTGAGCGCTTCATTAACTCACATACCATAGACGAGCGCTTCGAAAACGAGATCCGTATTTGGTCCGACATTCAGCAACCGATCATCTTAAAATTTCGAGGGTACGTAGAGAATTATGGCACGAAGTACATAAAAGTCGTTTTTTCTTTTCAAAATTTTGAAGAAAATGTTACGGTTTCCTGTTACCACTGGAGAAATGAGACAGTTTTTTATAGTTGGACTGATCGTGAGTCGATCGAAATTTCCCGACACTCAGTTACTGCAGCATTAAAGAACACTCATTTTGAGCTTTGTTTTATTTAATTTGATGCAAAATTGACTACACTTTTGCGGATCTGCGTTTCTGAAACAAAACATCGAGATTTTTATCGGCGCAACGAGAAAATACTGTGACAAATTTCCGCACGGATCGGTGAGGAAATGTTCTCAAGGGACAGTCAAAATTAAAATAGTCATCAATAAATATGCAACGAACAATGCCTAAACCAGAAGAATTCACTTTCCCACGCGTGACACTATTAGGTACGAACGGCGCACATTTTCCTACAATGCGATCAATGTTATACTTGCTACAGCAGATTATCTATTTTTTTAATCATTAACAGCTGATTTTGCTCGTAGATAAGGTTTGCCATAAAATAAGAAGATGATATTCTCGGCGTATTCTATCCCCAAAGAAAACACTGGCAGTTTATATTCTTAAATTGGACATTGTGTAAGTTAAATCGATGTAGCGTTTAATTGAAAGTAAAAATCTTATGACTGACGTCGGATAATACCTTTCGACAAATGCAGTAAGATATGTTGTTCGTAAAAGTTGGACAGACTGCATAGAAGAAAGAGGCGGCTGTGAAATTATACTCTGCGCGTTACAGGATTAATTTTTCAAATACATTTATTGACTTTCTCCATGCTGAATATAAATAAGTTATATAGTTTATAGATATTAAAGACAAGTCTGTTTGTAGAAGCTTCCGAAATGAATATTGCTTGCCCTCCTCCCTATATCATCAGATTTCTAGTTTCATCGGCACTACTGTAAAACGATGAAGAATTTAATGAGTTTCAAGAGAAACTGACTAACTCGAAGGGTGGACAGGTGGTCCGCATGAACATGATCCGCTACTCGACCGCTTTCGACGGCGTGCACACCAATCCCGACTCATTGTCCAATCCCCCTATTAGTTCTCCGCCGCTTCGCCACAATAAGTACATTTCACTTCGAGGATTGTTATCTATATATTTCTCTCTGTTTTTCTTTCCCAAACATTAGGCTCTATACAATGTGATGATCATGGTTATTCCGAAAGATGGCCGCCGAATAGAAAAAGGGCACGTGCAGATTTTTACGTGCTCCATCCATGTCAACTTTTTCTACTAACAATTAGACACTTCGAGGGCACTTTCTTCTCCATTGGTCTTATTGGAATTGTTCCTTGTCCGCGAAGATGGTTTGACGAAGCGTAAGCAATGAATGAAACGATTGTAAAGCTGAGACTTGAAAATTGAACATTTTAAACTGGAAATAAGTATTTTACCAATTTGCCGATAGTTTTGTCGTTAACGCTTGCATCAGTCGATGAGGCACATTGGCCCATTTCTTTCATGGCCATTTGGCACTTCAGTAGCTTCATTTTCCAATCGTTCCTTTATCAGTTATTGGATATTGTGAGTTTACGACACCATTCCTTTTCCATATATACGAGTGTCACTAGCTTTATCACTAATAACCATATATGTAACGTGACGAGAGATTATTTTGGCGTTTATTATTACTACTGTGTAACTGATATTAAACGATACGCCATTCGTTACGAGCCTATCATTATTCATCAAGCTTTAGTTAATGTATAATCTTGAGTTGCACTCATGTTATTATCTTAGATTGCAAGATCCCGGATTCTCAGTCAACATGTTTTTCATAGTTCAATGAAATATTCCCCCGTTGCGGAAGAGCCAGGAGAAACTTAAGCTCACTCACAACGAAATCCGATCGATTCAACCTTCTTAATGAACGTTGTGAGAATCTTTCGAGCACGGGTAGACCGCGGGTATAGGGTTTCGCTAAAATAGAGCAATGAAATACAGGAGAGACAATAGCCAAGTCACAAAGGAATGCCGAAGTTCCTGACGATGGTGGTAGTGATAGCCGTGGAGTTGCGCGACGTTCGTTGCGAGAATTTAGCACTCGCGAAAAATCAACGCCGGAGAAACAACCGGGGAAGAGTCTAGAGATATACCAGTCTCTCGAGAACCGAAGTACATTACGATGAAGGTATAAAACGATCAGTCCTGGAGGTGAAAAAAATACTTGGATGTACGGATACACGATCGTTCAATTATGTAGGCTTGATGGCCATCGTGTTAGAGGAAAGAAAGAGAAACCCTCGTGGTGAAGAATAAGAAGTGTTTGTCAAAGCGATTATTGTGTACAAAAGAAAACTCAAAGGATTGGGGTGGCCACTAATTTTCTGATGATTGGAGACGAGAGCGATGGTGTTTATGGCAACAATGCTAGCGGACAGTGTAAAAGCTAGTGCGACATACGAATGAACTGAGGAGCGACAGCTCAAGCTAATGAGCGGCTCGTACAACCGCCGGACAGAATTTACCATCGGTCGACTGACGTTGGGCGTCACGTCGAATGTAAATTGTAAATAAATAACCCGAAGTAGAACTCCACACACGCCCCTCCTTCTCCTCCTACTCCTTGTTCTCCTCCCCTGCCGTTCCACCCCCAAGAAAGAACGAAATCTCTATTTCATTTTACTGCCGGCCTCACGTTTATTTGTAGAGAGGCAATAGTATTGTTCTGCAGCGGAGCATCGTCTGCATATCTGAAGTTGGGTCAATTACAACTATATTATAAAAATAATGTCTAGAAAACGTTGTATGTAATAGCAAGATGAAAATTTTATTATTATGTTTTTAGCTAATTTCATGAATATCCTAATGCTCAAAAAATGTTTCGGGTGTTAAAAGAGCTTCGTCATTGATCAAATATGAACGCCATCCTCCGGGCACGCAACCCTCTCACGAATGAGACTTGTGGTAAGGAATTTGGGCCATAAACGGAAAGTACGAGCCTGGCGCGTGATGCATCATTCGAAACAAATGTAAAAAAGGACAAGCTTGACTCGTGGTGCTTTATTCGGGATAAGCAAAAATAAAACGCGTTACACTCGTGGTTAAACCGCCGTCAATATTCTCTTCCTTTATTTAAGCGTAATGCTTCGATGCGTTCTCATGTTTCTGTTATATTTCTCTTTCCTGCTTACTTTGACCCGAGTTATTGGGAGAGGGGCGGCATAGGCTAAGGAGTTAAGCGGAGTGAACGACGAAAGAGACCGCCAAAAAGATGTATTGCGTATGATACATTCATCATCCGTATTTATTACGTCTTGTGGATTAAAAATTTGCTGCGCTTTAAGTCATTGTATACCATGAATTGAAGGACAGTCTGTACTATTGTTCATTAAATTATTGTACCATTGGTATATCCGAAACCGCTATGAAACGGTGACCTCTCGAAGCGGACGACTTCGTATTGGTCGACGTGTAATCCTAGAGGTAATTCGTTCTTTATAGCTATAATACTTGCCCACTTAAAATATTCGTCGATAAGAACGGGTTAGAATGTACCTGACATGTTGACTATAAAATCGTCAAGTGAGCCCGCTGTCGATAGTCAAGGAAACACTGCTATGTTATCATCAAACTAGCTTTTCTGACAAAAGTTCGGAAATACTTCACGAGGGGCTGGTCCCTTCGATTGTACTTTTAACCGATCGATCGCAAGCCTTTAGAATACAGAGCTGGAATAGACAGTATCCTTAACATATTTGCATTTAAAATAATTTGATACGTGAAACTGGCGATAAAGAATAAATTATGACATCCGCAATTAGAGTTCATTCGGTGACAATATCTTGTAAGTGTACCGATTACGGGATTCTGTATTTACAGAATTCCTTTTTTTCGCGTCTTTCCTCGTCATTCACGACTCCCTATTGTGCGGTGCAGCCGCAAATACTACAGTCAAAGGCATGATTCTCTCAAGTCCTAAGCACTTATTTTTTCATGTCTCCGGATCTTCCATCCCGAGCCCGACATGTGACGTTCAGGGTACGTGAGCTTATATTTTTTCTTACCTACGTAGAATACCGTGCAATGGATCCCAACTTCCATCCCTGCTAATGCCAATTTTCTCGTGTTATCCCTTATTATTGTAGCCATTGTGTACTAGATAAGCAAATCGGCAAGTCACGAAACTTCTGCATAACAGTGCCCCGCTGCCTATCAAACAAAGCGTCTTTAGTCGTTCGACCACGTATTTACAAAGTTTATGCTTACATATCAATATCACGTTTTGTAGCAGGGTCTGCTACCTCGATTAAGTAAGAAAATAAACAAAATGTATTCTGACATTACAGTACTCTATTTTCTATTTTTTTTTATTCATTATTTCTAACGTTTCCGTTCGGGGTTTTGCGGTCCGTTAATGTTTCCGTCTTTCCTCTCGTAATTTCCTTCCCTACTCATAACTCACTCATTTAATTCATCTTGGGGGGGAAGGGGGGGGGGTGCAAAGATCGACATCTTTGATTTTTATTTAAAAAAGAAATAATAAAATAGTAGGATTATTTTTCTGAATAAAAAAGTATAGAATGACCCACACGGGCCCCGGGTCTTAGTTTTCGAGATACGGTGCGATTTATCAGTAAGCAGCTGCTCCGCACGGCGTGGCGCGGTGAATTTACTGGCTACCTCGAGCTCAAGCTCGAACGCAGCAGCCAATCGTTGATATATCACGAATGCTGAGGTAAATGAGGCCATTACAAACAAAAGTTGCAAATAAACATTAGGGATATTGTTAATAATTTACGAGATATAAATTTTTGAACACGTTGAACGCCACGTCACCCAGATATCTGTGACGGCTATGTTTCCACAGAGGCCGCCGATTTACGCTGGGCGTTCAACGTGTTAAATCGGTCAAATTAGAGCGCACCGAGAAGCGTTGAAGGCGCCCACCCCCACCCTAGCCGCAGATATAGCATAGATTAGGGCGTTACATTTGGGTTTGCAAAACTCAGAGCCGTCAATTTTATTGATTGTATTACTACACAGTCATTTTTTGTTCGCGGTCATTGGTTGCTCTGAATTTTGCCCAACGTGCCGACAAGCGTTGAAGTCACCCAACTCCCAGCCTAAATTCAGAGCAGCCAATGCCCGAGAAAAAAATGACTGTGGAAAAATACAAGCAATCTAATTGACTGCTCTGAATTTTGCAAACCCAAATATAACGCCCTAATCTGTACTATATCTACGGCTAAGGCGGGGGTGGAGGTGGGCAGCTTCAACGCCTATTGGCACGCTGGGCAAAATTCGGAGCAACCAATGACCGCGAACAAAAAATGACTGCGTAATAATACAATCAATAAAATTGACGGCTCTGAGTTTTGCAAGCCCAAATGTAACGCCCTAATCTATGCTATATCTGCGGCTAGGGTGGGGGTGGGCGCCTTCAACGCTTCTCGGTGGCCAGACGCTCCGCGTGGACGCTTGCACTCAGGCCATGGACTCAGATGTCGCTAACGTTACCTGTGTATGTGTGACCTCATGCACGAAAAAAATATGTTGTTCAACCGACTGTGTTGTCGTCCTGCCTCCGGCTCCTGAGCTGGGCTTCTTCTGTCATTCCTCTCCCACTCACTTTAACCTGGTGACCGTCCTTGTTCTACTCATAGGACATCAAAAGTTTCACGGCGAAATACAGAAAAAACTTACCTCAAGTAGTCAGGAGGTTAAATATGGTGGATACAAATCAACATCACATAGATCACAATATAACCCCCTGATCACCCTTAAACTACACATCAAAGGTTTCACGGACAAATTCAGAAAAAAGTACTTCCAGAAGTCAAAAGGTTAAGGAGGTTCGACATATTCCACAGTTCAAAAATGCATGTTCTATTCATATATTTTATCTGTAAGTGCAAATCTTTCTTGATATTTGGTGCAAACCACATGAAATTCTGAGCAGCGAAAGTGGGTTAAATAATTTTTTAAAGTTAGCTTTTCTAAAGGTACTCTCCTTCCACAAAAAGAAAATATGCGCACACACGCACGCACGCACGCGCTATATATACAGGCTGTTATAAAAGTCTGGAAACAGTCGAATATCTAAAGCATTTTATAGAAAAATGTTTCAGACAAAAGTTGTATGGTCCGAAATGCCTATTAGATGATGCCATTGAATTGACCTTGAAGAGTCATTTGAAGGTCACGTGAAGGTCACCTCAATTTTTTTAAATGGCACCCCCTATTTTTTATTATATATTCTTGTAGCTGATCTCGAGAGCTTTCTAAAACACTGTAATCAAATCTTTTTTCATCAATTACTTTTTCAGTTATAAGGCTTCAAAAGTACAATGTGTGTGTGCGCGTGTGCGTGCGTGCGTGTGTATGCGTGCACACACCCATATACCGCAGTAAATTTGACCGTGCAACCTTCACGTTGTACATCTCGGTTAACGCTAATGTTGGCTTTCGCCATAAATGAGACGCATATCTTCAAACGGATACATAGTACTCGATTGACCGATTTATCGTTACTGATCTTATCATGTATATCTTATCCTGCAAACTTATTAAACTGTCCTTGAAACAGTGTTTATTTTCAGTGAAGTGAACTGTATCATCGCTTTCCTTTACTTTCGGGGATTTTTTGCCATTACAGCGCCATCTGCCATCAATCGAAAAACTTTTAAAAATAAAAGTTACGTATTTTTTATGGGGAATCCGAATCTGTAATAAAAAAAATAGGGGTTCCTATTTAAGATTTCAAAGTGACTTCACGCCTAGCTCAGCGGATGGGGGTGGGGGTGGGTACTTTAGTACCATTGGATGACCCCCTTCGTACTGTGCAATTTTATTTCAGCAACTATTTCTGTGAATCTTATAGTTTCGAAGATAGCTAAGGTACTAATAGTTATTGGGACACCCTGTATACGAATATAATTTATGATAAATGAACAAATACCCATATACTATATGAGGTGTGTTGAATAAATAACGGGTATTTTTGTTTTTTAGAAGAAATTTTATTTAGTCGTCTACACTAATGTTAGCACCGTCAAAGTAGTCCCCATTAGATATTGTAGGGGTAGGGAGGGCAAGATCGAGGAGCTAACTTTATAAAGTTATCTTGTAATGCGCTTTTTAAAACTTAATTATAAGCAGAATCATTGCAATAACGAATGAACCATAAGTATGATAAATTGAACCTTGTCCTGACCCTGAGGGCAAGATGGAATGCATTTAAAATCTTTATGTTTTGCAATTGCAACGGAAAAAAGAACCGTTTTCTGCGTAGGTGAACATCTCATATGCCTAATGTAAACATATTAGATACTATAGCCAGTACTCCGCATATTCTTCGCCAGAGAATAGACAAAACAAATCATTTTGTAAGGACTGCTCAGAACGTTGCAACATTGCATCGTTATTTTCTGGTCTCCCTTCTCCCTTTCCTGTATTGCTTTAACTTCATCCATCGCTTTCTGTATTGCTTCTTTACCCCAAGATCCTCTGACACTCTTTCTGTTATATTTGAACACCATCTAGAAAAAAAATGGCCTAATTAGGGGGAGAAATTGAAAACGAATCAAAATAATTACACGCAGGCAACGTGGAACAGTTTTCATCTTGACCTCAAATTCAATTTTCCATCTTGTCTGCACCCGTTACCAATGATGATATCAACGGTTCCACCTAAGCTTTTAATATTGATTCGTACCCTCCATTCCTAGGAGGAATTTACTATAAAAAAAAATTACCAATATTACTTACGCTATACAAATAATATCACTTCAAAAAACCAACATTTTCCTACAAATTTGTGCGCAAAACAAGCAACACTTACGTAATCTCCTCTTGTTTATGCGGGACGGACTAAACGCCGATCATACTTTCAAGATGACCGCATGTCTTTATGTATACAGCGACTGGAATATCATGTCACGTACTCATGCCAGCGCTTCTTCCAATTTCCGAAATACTTCTGGAACTCGATATTTGGGATAGCGTTCGACTCTTCTAGCGATGAACTTTTACTCTCATCTATGTTTGTAAAATGACATCCGTATAAGGTTCTCTGGATTTTTGGGAATAGAGGCATTTCGCATCAAGTCATCCACCCTAAAAAGTGAAAGTCTTTTAATCGGCCTGACATTTTTATGATCGAGTATCCTACTGATAGTGAAGCCGCAGTCAAAATTTGAAGACTCTAGCCCAAGTGATTGCCCAGCAATCGGGCTTGAAATTTCTACCATATTGACCGTCGTGACTACATTCCCCGGTCTTTATCTTCCCGAGAAATACACTGATTTAAAAAAGTCAAGCGCAATTTTGAAAGCATTTTTTACGTACGTTAAGAATATGTTATTTATTTTTAATAAAATGAATAATTTCATAAAAAAAATGTTAAGTTTAATGTTAAAAACGACTTTTTCTCAAAGATTGACTCCTTAAATTTTAATAATAAAAATTTATAAAACAGTAGGATTTTTTCTGAACAAAAAGCGTATAGGACGACCAAGATGGGCCAGGCCATAGTTTTCCAAATACAACACAATTTATCACCGAGCGGCTGCTATACGTTCGAGCTTGGGCTCGAGCGTAGCCAGTAAGTTCAACACGCTATGCTACGCGGAACGGAAGCTCGCTGGCAAATCGTACCGTACCTCGAAAACTAACGCCGCCCCATCTTGGTCATTGCATACTTTTTTGTTCAGAAAGAATCCTACTATTTCATAAATTTTTTTATTTAAATCTAATGGGGCGATCTTTGAGAATAAGTCATTTTTAACATTAACCTTAAAAATGTTTTATGGAATTATTCATTTTGGTAAAAATTAATAACGTATTCTTAAAGTACGCAGAAAATGTTTTCAAATTCACTCCTCATTTTTTTAAACTGGTATATTTTTCGGGAAAACAAATGCCTGGGAATGTAGTCATAACGGCCAACGTCTTAGAAAGTTGAACTTCTATTGCCAGGCAACCACTTGAGCCAGAGTCTTGAAATTTTTACTGAGGCTTCATTATCAGTAGGACTAACAATTACAACAATTTCAATACGATTGAAAGACTTTGATTTTTCAGGGTAGATGGCTTCGTGCGAAATGCCGCAATAGAAAAAAGTCACATGGGGCCATGTCCGTTGAACATCGCGGCTAGAACATCATTGCAGCGTTGTTTCTGTTACGGCAAAAATTCACAAATAAGCCGCAACTTTAGTTTTGTTTTGGACACGCGCTATTGCAAATTAAATCGCAGGGCAAGGGGTAAACATGAATACAAATATTACGAATAGAAAATAAAAATATTTCAACCTATAAAATGACGCAGTAATGGCACTTAGATTTTGTTTAAATAACGCACATCCTTTGACAACAAGGGATAGAGGATCGCGCTAAATCAAATATAATCCCATATGCGAATTCGAAACGTACCGCTGAAACCCAATGTAGAGCTTCGAGTTCTTCCAAAATGAAATCATACGATCTCCACGTAGTAGATAATATATCTTCGGTGGCAAATTTTGTATCCAAGTGTGGCTTTATATTTTGCTTCATCCTCCATCTCTCGCCATAAAAAAATGTAGGCTATTTCCGAAAATAAAAATGACCACAATTCCGTCATTTTTAAAGCTAGGTGTATACAGCGTGAATCGCATAAAGTTACGCATAGCGAAATCTAAGGTAGATGAGGCCATTACGAACAAAAGTTGCAAATAAACATTAGGGATATTGTTAATAATTTAGGAGATATTTAATATTTAAAGTTGGTCCAATCAGAGCGCGTCGAGAAGCGTTGAAGCCGCCCACCCCCATCTAGCCGTAGATATAGCATAGATTAGGGCGTTACATTTGGGTTTGCAAAATTCAGAGCAGTCAATTAGATTGCTTGTATTTTTCCGCAGTCATTTTTTTTCCTCGGGCATTGGCTGCTCTGAATTTGCCCAACGTGCCGACAAGCGTTGAAGTCACCCACCCCCCGCCGAAGTTCATAGCAGCCAATGCCCGAGAAAAAAAAATGACTGCGGAAAAATACAAGCAATCTAATTGACTGCTCTGAATTTTGCAAATCCAAATGTAACGCCCTAATCTATGCTATATCTACGGCTAGTGTGGGGGTCGAGGTGGGCAGCTTCAACGCTTATTGGCACGCTGGGCAAAATTCAGAGCAACCAATGACCGCGAACAAAAATTGACTGCGTACTAATACAATCAATAAAATTGACTGCTCTGAATGTGACAAATCCAAATGTAACGCCCTAATCTATGCTATATCTACGGCTAGATGGGGGTGGGCGGCTTCAACGCTTCTCGACACGCTTTGATTGGACCAACTTTAAATATTTATATCTCCTAAATTATTAACAATATCCCTAATGTTTATTTGCAACTTTTGTTCGTAATGGCCTCATCTACCTCAGATTTCGCTATGCGTAACTTTATGCGATTCACGCTGTATATTTTTTTCGATATATTGATCTTGCTCTCTATGATATGATGTACGGAAAATTATAACGTGTATTCATAAACGCGATAACGATCTTCACGTGCTCTTAGTACCTTCATGGATGGGTCAAAGAATCTTAATGTAACCACTTTATATCCCGTTTGAAACCACAAAGCTTTAAAAACTTATCTTAACACTGTCTTAAAGCATAAATGTTGAACGTGCCAATTCGCTTTGGACATTTCCTATAGAACATGAATATATCTTTATTAATTGATTTCATAAGATTCCGATCCATTTATGCGATCCATTCCGGCGAGGAGACCGAAAACAGTTTGTACATTGTTTGCAATGCACAGAATTGCGAGTTGTACAGCATCAGTATGCATAGCGGCTTGCGCAGATCGTCCAGTCGTAGGGTTTAAAAATAATCTGTGACGATTTCTAGGGACATTTTTCTGTATAAGCTATCTTTGAAAACTGGCACAGTATTTAATTAATCACTTTGAAATTTCACATGTACCTTTCTTGTAAAATATTACGTTGCATAATGCAATCTTTTCTATTCGTTTCTATATTCTTTTACCACTTTAATAGAAATGCTGTCGTACGATAACCTTACATGTTTTATTTGCTCACATTTTTTATTCGCTTTTGAAAATAAATGAGATCCGCGATAATCAATATCAACTTAAATTATAATGTACACGCTAATCTCTGATCGGTCGCCAAAATAACAATTGCGAATGTTATGAAGGAAAGAATAGTCTTCGGACAAATTCTTCATACTATATAACAATTATGTGTAAGCATTTTGTTAGTGTATTATCGCATAATAATCTCTTAAATGGATCAATGCAGATAAAAGTAACATATATTCCATATTCTACAGAGTTCGGTAGAACGAGTTTAACTTTCCTCGGAAGTCTTAAATCAGCTCGAGGAAGATTTTAAGCATTCTTTATAAAGGATTGCTTTTTTTTAAACAAACTAAAGGTTTTGTTGGATTTAGGTATTTCGGCAAGTAAAAAGACTCGGAAACTTACGAAAACAATATATATTTGCAAGAACAATATAACTGAAAAAGAAACACACTTGATACAAAAGAAAACGAGGAAAAGAAGGGAAGAAAGAAACCTAGAGCGCATAGAGTGCGCCACAACACCACGGCGCGAAAATATGAAACGAAAGCTCGCCCAAACCTTTAATTAAGAGTTACGTTTCAACACTCCCACTTTTGGGCGACCCCTTTTTGTTCACATCATTTTCACTGACCATACCCAATTTATTTCTAAGATACTCGAAACGTGCCTTACACAAAGGCTTAGTACAAATGTCCGCGATTTGTTCGTCGGTATTAATGTATTTGAGTTCAAAAGCTTTTTCTTCGTAGTGTTGCCGGATAAAAGGTATCTTACGTCAATGTGTTTTGACTTTGGGTGAAACTCAGGATTCTTTATGAGTTTTATCGCGCTTTGATTGTCAACGTATATTATCGGAGTCCTCGTTTCATCCCCGACTAGACTTTTCATTAGTCTACTTATCCAAATTAATTCTTTGGTTGTCTGACTAGCGGCGACATATTCGGATTCGGTCGTCGAGAGAGACACCGATCGCTGTTTTTGAGATGCCCAAACGACTGACGCATCTCCGATTTTAATAACGATGCCGGTGGTCGACTTTCTTGATGCTCTATCACCGGCGAAATCCGCATCACTGTAGGCAGCTATACTCAAAACGTTATCAGATCGTTTAAATACCAATCCATGAGAAACCGTCCCCTTGACGTATTTCAAAATCCTTTTTACAGCATTCCAATGAACTTTTGTAGGCGATGCTGCGTATTGGCTTACAACGTGAACAGCATACGCTATATCCGGCATTGATACCGAAGCCAAGTAGAGCAAACTTCCAATAGCTTCCTTGTAGGATCGCCTCTTCTTTGCCGTCGATCCCGTGAAGGCTCAGGTCTTGGTGTAAATCCATCGGAATCGCAACCGCGTGGGCTTCTTCCATACGAAAACGAGTCAACACCTTTTTCGCATATGATGTTTGTTTAACAAAAATCGATCCATCTTGTAGGCGTTCGATTTCCATCCCGAGGAATAAACCGAGCGGTGCTATGGTCATTTCAAATTCGTTTGCCAAAAATTCTAAAAGTTTGTCAGTTTTTAGTTCGCTAGTAGAAGCGATGAGACCGTCGTCGACATATAACGCTAGAATCAGTGTTCCTCCTTCTTCATGTGCTGTAAAAACACAGGGATCTGCGTCACTTGGTTTTAAGTCAAATTTATCCAAGCAGCTGGTAAATTTCTTGTTCCAGCATCTTGCAGATGGTTTAAGGCTGTAAAGTGCGTTTCTAAGCTTGCAGACGCGTCCGGTATCATCGTCGTATTCTTTCGGATGCGTCATGTATATCTCTTCTGTTAGATCCCCGTTCAGGTAAGCCGTTTTTATGTCGAACTGGGTCAATTGCATTTTTGTAGCCGCAGCAATCGCCAATGTCGATCGAATAGAGCCTAGCCTCACTACAGGGCTAAAGGTCTCTTCATAATCAATGCCCGGTCGTTCAGTGAAACCCTTCACAACTAGCCGGGCCTTGAATCTGCCGTTTTTATTTCCAGCTCCCGGTTTATATCGATAGACCCACCGATTTTGAAGAATTTGAGCGTGAGGACGTGGTTCGACTAAGGCCCATGTTTGATTACTATTCAAAGATTCCATTTCCTGATCCATGGCCTTTTTCCACTCCATTGCCTCGTCGTTGTTGACCGCTTCCTCGAAAGTCGTGGGATTCTCAAACTTTGTGACAAAGTTTTCTTCAAGACCGATTAAGCAATTATCTCTATAACGCAGTGGCGGTAGGATACCTCCGCGTGGGCGAAGCTGACGGCATTCAGCTGTGCACTCTTCGTTTATGCGATTTCCGGGATCGATAACGACGGGAGATAAGTTGTTCATGCCTTCGCTGCCGCGGTTCATCGTCATCCCTTTGTAGATTCTCGATGAGTTCTTCCTGCTGTTGTTCATCGATGAAATTCTGTACCGGGATTTCGACTTCGGCATTAACTTCTTCAGCTCTCCTGGACGTTCTAGAGCTCTCCGGTCGGAACATTACGTCCCTGTGTACCTCAACCTTATTTTCTGATAGAAACCACACTCTATATCCTTTTGTGCAGTCATCATAACCAACGAAAACACCCCTTTTTGATTTTGGAGACCATTTCTTCCTTTTTTGTTTAGGAAGGTGGACGTAAACTTCAGTTCCGAAAACTTTTAAGGCGAGCATGTTGATCGGTTTTTCGAACCATAATTCATATGGAGTTTTGTCGCGAATGCTACTAGTACCAGTTCAGTTGAGCACATAGTTCGCCGTGTGAACGGCTTCCGCCCAAAACTTCATCTCCATACCTTTTGCGTAGATCATACTTCGTGCTGCTTCTACGATGGTCCTATTTTCTCGCTCGATGGCCCCATTTTGCTCCGGCGTATAAGGCGTACTCTTCTCATGCTTTATTCCATTTTTTAATATTATGCTTTGCATCTCTTTATTCATGAATTCAAGGCCATTGTCTGTTCGCATCTTTCTTACTCGTCGTCCAATTTCCGTTTCTACGCTTCTTAAAAAATTCTCGAAGTGTACGATAACCTCGGACTTCTGCCTGAGAAAATAGACCATACGATAATGAGAATAATCGTCCTTTAGAAGCAAGAAATACCTTGATTTTCCAATTGAAGGATTCTCCATTGGTCCACATAGGTCCGCGTGGATGAATTCTCCAGGTTCAGACGTCTGTGCTTGACTGGTCGAAAAGGGTTTGCGACTTATTTTCCCATAAGCGCAGCCTTCACAAAACCAGTGCGTTTCAGGCTCGACTTTAATGGCCCATTGTTTCAGTATTCTCGAGACGTGCACCGTATTTTGATGAGCTAGTCGCTCATGCCACAGTTTAAGAGATTCTGTCTTTCCCACATGTGCACAGGCTTCTCCCGCAATATCATCATTCAGTCCTTCGTACGGCTTAAATTTCATGCGATAGAGATTTTCGAATTGATCTCCACTGCAACAACGTTCCCGTTTCTTTTCAGTTCGCATTTTTGATTATTTGATACCAGCTCCAGACCTTTATCCAAAGCTGCCGACAAAGAGAAAAGATTAAATTTCAATCCTGGTACGTGCAGGACGCCCTTCAGATAATTCCGCTCCCACTTGGAGTCGTTGAAAGATAAAATGTTAATTTCTCCAATTCCAACCGCAGCTATCAAAGCTCCGTTCCCAACTTTTACTTGAATGTCCGTAGACAATTTTTGATATTTGACAAAACGTTCACGTGCTGGCGTCATATGTTCACTCGCTCCTGAATCGAGATACCAATCTTCCGAGTTTTTGACTGTCCTAAGTACCGTCGCAGTTACGATCTGTCCGGCGAATGCTTCGCCACGCTTTTCCGACGGTTTCGTCGACGTTGAATTCCAACTTTCCGATTTCAATTTACAGTCTCGCTTCCAATGCCCGATTTTTCCACATCGGTAGCATTTTCCTGGTTTTTTATTAGTTTTTTGACTTTGTAATCCCTTACCTGCTTGCCTCTGCCTTGAGTTTGCCGAAAAAGCACTATTTCCCTGGCTTTCGCAGGCATTTGTACGAATCTCTTCCATTGCAAGTCTCGCAGTAAGATTTGTGAGTGTTCTTTGATCTTCGCTAGTTGACCCCAGGCCGTGTGAAAATACTGATATGAAGGTGGAAGGGTCATTAAAATCTTGGTCATTACCATACCGTCTGGTACAGGTTCTCCGAGAACGCTCAATCGATGCGCCAAGTCCTTTATTTTTGCAATATGCGTCACTATATCGTCCGCACCGTCGCCATTGAGAGTGAACCACTGTTGCTGCAGAATATGTTTGGACGTTTCGCTTTTATTTTCGAAGATCTCGTGAAGTTTGTCCCACATTTGCTTTGAATTTTCACAATTCATAATATGCAACAAAGGCTGTGACCTCACCGTAGTCACGATTGTTTTCTTCGCAAGGCTATCCAGCTTTTTCCATGTCTTAAGCTTTGCCTCGTACTCGGACCTTTCTGCTGCATTAGCATCTTCCGCCAGGACGGGTTTTATGTTATCTCCGGAGACAGTTTCGAAAACATCACTGGCTTCCATTAATATTTGAACTTGAAATTTCCATGTCCCCCAGTTCTCACTTCCTTTCAGTTTTTCGACTCTCACGAGTTCACTGTCCATCTTGGTTTTCTTTGCACTGTTTAGCCCCGAAAATATTTAATTTCGTGCATCTGGGCCCATAACCTTTTGGATTTAGGTATTTCGGCAAGTAAAAAGACTTGGAAACTTACGAAAACAATATATATTTGCAAGAACAATATAACTGAAAAAGAAACACACTTGATACAAAAGACAACGAGGAAAAGAAGGGAAGAAAGAAACCTAGAGCGTATAGAGTGCGCCACAATACTACGGCGCGAAAATATGAAACGATAGCTCGCCCAAACCTTTAATTAAGAGTTACATTTCAACAGGTTTGAATAATAATAATAATAATATACGCTGAAGAAACTTCTACATCTTACACAGAAAATATTGAAATCTGAGTAGAAATCAAGTAGTATCAATTCAATGACTATCTGCATACCTACTGTTGACCGCATACTATAGTAAACAACGAAAACGTACTTATTGAAGATGGTTCCTACAATCAGCGGCATATGGAAAACAATTAATTCTAAAAAATGATTGTGAACAATAAGAATGTTCTACAACTTTATAGAAATATAATAATTTTAGAGAAAAGATACATGATTGGTTTTACAATATCAGAGTTAAGCTCAACGTGCTACATTTTATTTTTGCTTATTTCATAATTAGGCAACGGCATTAGTGTAAAATTGGATACTGAAACTGCCAAGTTTTAAAAATATGGCGGATTTGTTCGACTTTTCATTATAAAAATAGAACCCTACAAAAATATTGTTGTTTATTGAGGGAGACACAATATAAGGCAAAATATATTTGTGATGGCGCTCGATCGATTGATAAGAAGATATTTTTATTATTGTTCACTTCCCATCTTGAAATAAATTGGAATTTTTATATTTCATCATTCTTGGCGAACTAAACCGTTTCCTAGATATCATCGGTATAGAAATTAAAAAACGGCATCGCGTTACTTGCACAAGGATTGGCTGAAAACTAGGTGGCCGTCGCATTTATATCGCATTTAGATTAATAAATAAAAACAACAGTTTCTTTTGGTCAGTGGTCGAAGAGAGATTAGACGCCTTGCAGGAATTCTCTTTTTCATATGTGATCACATTGTGAATTCACAATGTGAATTTGGAAAGAATTTTCAATGAATGTTTAGCCTCAACGTCATAATTGCGACTGCAACTCATCGGTGACGGATAAAAATTTCAGTTGTTCCTAGGTTCCTTTTTCATCGGCTCGCGGTCATTTACTTAAGAGAAACTCGAGGAACCAAATAAGGTATTGCATCCTGCAACATGCTCTTGAGCATGCGCCAAAATCTATACGTATATTAAGCGTATCGAATCAAGGAACTAATTTACAATACAGCGACAATCATCTAATCTAGATAGTCTAGACAACAATTGTTGTCTTTGTCTAGACAACAATTCGTCTAGAAATTGCTTGGGGAACGGAATAGCGTCGTTCATTGTATCGTACGCGGATACAGCACGAAATATTATGGAACTTCATTCGGACATTTGTTCTCTACTTACTCTAAAAAGACTTCGGATTCGCTTCGTGGTAAGATCAATCTCGGCAAAACGATGGCCTTCTTTCTTCGGGTCTTCAGTGTCTGTATGGAATATTGTTGAAAGTCGAGAGCTTGCACAGGTGAATGCGGACTCAATATGGTGATTCTTCGATCACTGCCACCTGGGCTAGTCAATGAAAATACTCCGGTTGGCGGTGGTAGACTCAGATTCTGAGGGACCTTTCTGTCGAGTCCCATATTTGCAAATAGACCGCGTCTCACTTCGGCATTGAGACTTTCGTCGCGCTGAAGCAAATTTTCGCTGCTTCTCGATTCGATGCTAAAAACTCGCCTAACTTCACGTTTGCTGGACGACGATGTCAGAAAACTACGATAGTGAGTTTTGGAAGCCGATGTCGATGCCACATGACTTCCAGACGAGGAGGTGAGCGAGTCAAAGGAGCGTGAGTCCTCGCTGTGACGATCATCCGCGCTTAAAAAGTTTTTCGACGTGCGTAAACTTTCCATCGATCTCGTGGTAACTTGACCTGTCAAGACACCGGCCGAAAGTAGGTGTTCATGCGGTATAGTTTTGATCCCGGGCTCGTAATCCTCCTGACTTGAGCTCGATTGAGGACTTCGATTGGTGGACATTAAGACGTTCATGCGCAGATCCGAGTGCTTGGAAGAAGTACACAATGAAGAAGTAGCTTGACTATCCTCGTCTATAATCTCGCCGGAGTTTAATTGAATTCTTGTCATGGGCTCGTGGCGCGCGTGGTTTCCCGACACGTTGGCCCGAAGGGGGAATTCAGACAATTCCGACGAAGCTCCTTTCTTTTTTTCCGCGCCTTCACCAACGACCTTATCGCTCTTCGTCACGTTGCAAATACGCTTCCCCGTCTTATCGGTCACGATTGGCTCCATTTGGATATCTTCCGGTATATTTTCTACTTCGTTCTCCGATTCATACTCAACCGTGTCCGATTGTTCGGATGATAGTTGCCGATTAAGGCTTTGACTATCGATCTTTTTTTTTGTCACTTTATTTGTTAGTGCGACGTCAAACCTCATATCCCCCGTATCCTCATCCTCCATACTTCAAATTTTTCTCTATTCTCTCGAGTTTTATCGATTCTATAGACTACGATTGCCAGATCTCATCGAGTTCATTGCTCACTGCGCTTCAAGCAGCGAGGAAAAACTAAAGAATCGAAAATGAATTCGTTGCCAATGTTCGTCAGAACCTATTTAAACCGTGGTAATGGTAGGTGATCCCGAACAAAAGTTGTAGCGATGTTGGGCCCGTAAAACAATTAGCCAATTTATGTACATTCGTGATCGTCAGGTGTTGATTGAACGCTTCGGCATCATTGTAACATAGAACGTTGGTATCGATAACAAGGCTCCTTTTTTCTTTCTTGAAATTTCGTTGGATAGATAGATAGCGAGTTCACTGCAAAAGCAAACGATTACAAATTCAGTATTCCCCGCAAAGAGTTCGCATATTTTTGAGCACTTGGAGTTTGATATTCATATCATTACTAATACTAACTGTCGATAAGAATCAGCCAACGTAATGTATGCTCATGTATACTACAGAACGCTGGTTTGATCATTAACCAAGCTATGGGTACTTCATTTCAGTAATATAACCGTGCCGATTTTTGAGAAATTACTCGCTAATTGCACTACTCTTATGTGTATCGGAATTAACATTGCTTCATCAGGTGTCAATTTTATCAATTCTGCTAGTAAATGTCTAATAAACAAGTACGGTTATGCTCCTACGTACGTATATGAAAGGACATTTTTTAACAAACATGACAGCATAATAAGTTTATGCATTAAGTTATTTATCAATCGATTTTTTCATTATAATTTCATTGTTGTGTTGTTGAATTGTTCATAATTTTGCTGCTTTATATATTTATGTTGTACTTTAATAACTTTCTCTAGAAACGTAAATCCGTTACAATATATCTATGGGGCATTTCACGCCAAATCGAATACCATTCAGCTTTTGTATCTCCGATGTTTTTGGAATGTTTCTATATTCTAGTATCGGTTGAAAGAAGCCTCTAGGATTTTTTTCAGTTTCTTTTTGTAACCGTTTTCAAGATATCGATTTTCCAAAAATAATGTTACTTTTTGTTAATCGTCCATAACTTTGTGAAACGTGGATCAAATTGGGCTTTTTTTTATTTTTCCATTTAAACACACTTTTCATAAAAACATACCGAACAAAGTTTTCAAACCGTATGTCTATAAGATTTTCAGACTTTTTATATAAAGTTAATGTACAAAAAATACATACCTACCGAGCGATTTTTTTGAATTTTTTTTATAAAAGCTGTCATTTATTCCACCACTTTTAGGCTTAGGTAGATAATCGAATAACGAGGGAATCAATTTTTTTCGAATTCAAATTTCCATATTTTAGTTATCCGCGTTGAAAATTAATATTAATCTTTTTTTTAGTCTCACCGGCAACGGACATTATTTCTTATAAAATTAACTAGATATGTCTCAATCATTGAATGAACGATGACCGATAATTTTTATTCGAATATATCACAATATATGATTAGTGCAACAATTATTATTTGATCTTTTACGTCGATATCTAAAGGATAAATCTCATTTTAAAGGAATTTAGTTAATGTACCTGCTTGGTTAATGTGCATGTTTATAATACATATGTATATCGTCAAACGTTGTTTAAAATAATGATCCTCCGTCACATGTCGCGGTATTTGGTGTTTCTTTTGTTGATTGTTTCTTTAAGAGTTGTTGATATTACGTTATTGAGAGGAGACGGGCATAACATGGGATTAACGATAATAATCCTACTCTTGTCCCAAAACTCATCGAGGGCTGCCGCGTGGTAAGAAACATAAGCTATTAAACCCTTTGACAAGGGGAGGGTCTCAACGTTGGGACCGACTTTGGGACGCCCTTTCAGGGTAATGTAGGGTTCGGTCCCAAGTATCACCTCCTGCTACCGTTCACCCTGGTGGGCCCTTGTCTTCGAGAGATCGAGCAAACTAAATTTCTGTGACGAGTCTGAACCTCGAAAATAATATAGGTTTTTGAAACGGCGCGATGCCCGAGCGGTTAATGTGTTCGGTTAATATGCTGAAGGTCGTGGGATCGAGTCCTACTACCGCAATTTTTTTTTTCAATCGTAATTCTTGCAAACGCTAGTTTTATTTAATTCATATCCAACTTTTGTGTATTACGTTAAAAATTCTTGCTCGCGTGATTGTAATCACCGTTTAAACAATTTTGTATATCCATTTTTATTTCTTATATTCGAAAGTAATGTTATTTCTGCGCTTGCCAATACTTGATTGTGATTTGTCAGCTCATTGTTTGGTTCAGAGGCGTGCCAAAGAGATTGCGAGGTTATAGTGACTTCTTTACTTATAGACAATTGAATTACAATTTTTTTTGTAATTTTGGGTAAAATGAGCAGCCAAATACCAGAACAGGTACACACCCGTCATTGCATGCTCTTTGAGTTTCGCGAGGGAAGTAATGCAACAGTTGCTACCAAAAACATTTGCGATGTTTATCCAAATGCAGTGGACATTCGTAAATGCCAAAGGTGGTTTTCCAAGTTCAAATCGGGTAATTTTGATCTTTTCAACTCGTACCGGTCAGGAAGACCATCAACGTTAGACAACGACGTGTTAAGGGCGGAAGTGGAAGCAAATCCGTGTCCGACGATCGAGGAATTATCAAACAGTCTTAACCAACCTTGGTCGACCATCCAAGAACATTTCAAGCTGATTGGGAAAGTAAGCAGAGCAGGTGTTTGGGTCCCGCATAATCTGTCCGAACAGAACAACGCTAACCGATCAATCACATGCAACTTATTGCTTCAACGACACAACACAGAAGCGTTTTTTGACCGCTTGATCACAGGAGATGAGAAATGGGTCCTGTATGATAACCCGAAACGCAAAAGGCAATCGCTCTTTGAAAATAAGATCCCTCGGAGTACTGCTAAGCTAGGTTTACACCCCAAGAAAGCGCTTTTGTGTGTTTGGTGGAGTAGTCGCGGCATTGTTCATTTTGAATTGTTGAAACCTGGACGAACTGTTAACGCAGCCCTCTACAGCGAACAACTGCAGCGAGTCAATCAATCTTCGATTGAAAAGTGGCCAGCGGCAAGTTAGTTATCATATCTACCATATTCACCCCATATTGCACCATCGGATTTCCACTTATTCCGAGCGCTGCAACACTTTTTAAGTGGCAAAACATTTGCCAATTTGGATGATATCCAAAATGCCATCTCTAGATATTTTGCCGAAAAACCAATTAATTTTTATCCATCAGGGATTGAAAATTTACTCACTAGATGGCAAAAGGTTCTTGACAATGATGGGAAATACATCATTGATTAAAAATAAAGACTCGTTAAAAATGTATGTGTTTGTATTTAGCGTAAGAAACCGACAATACTTTCCAGTCCCCCAATAACAGTTTGTAATTATTGCTTGTTTTTCAGACAGTTCCGGTTTCATTTTTTCGTGACGATATGTAAATAAAAACTTTGTAAAATTTAAATCGGGCAACGAAAAATAAATGACATAATATAGTTTCCCATATAATGTGAATATAGTATTTTGTATTTTCATTTAAATGACAGAGCGATAATTTTTTCATTTTCTCATATTAACAATAATAGATGGTGAGAGAAACAATAAAAAAAACCGAACAATAATTACGAACTAGATGAAGAATATAAGAAAAAAATGGATATAGAAAATGTTTGAAACGATGATTGCAATCACGCGAGCAAGAATTTTTAACATAATGCACAATAGTTGAATATAAATGAAATAAAACTAACGTTTACAAGAATTTCGATTAAAAAAAACAAATAGCGGTAGCAAGACTCCAACCCAAGACATTCGGCATACTAACCGAACACATTAACCGCTACGCGATCGCGACCCTTCGAAAATCTATGTTATTTTCGAGGTTCAGTCTTGTCACACAAACTTTGTTTGCTCGATTTTTCAAAAAACGAGGGTCCACCAGGGTAAACGGTGGCAAGGGGTGATACTTGGGACCGAACCCTACATTGCCCTGAAAGGCCGTCCCGAAGTCGATCCCAACGCTGACACCCTCCCCTTGTGAGCTCTAAAGATCCATGTATGCATCAACCTATGCATCTGCGGACCGCATAGACCGAGAGTTCTTATGCCTCAAAGGGTAAATAGTAGGGGATTCGGTAGACGAATCTAGATGAGAGGTGGCAAAATTCCTGGATATCTTTCAAACGGCAGAACCTAAGGTCCTGCCATTTCACGCTATCAGCCAATCAACACAATATGTTGTGGAGGAGCATGATTTTAAATAACTTTTGGCGATATACACTACCGGCGGAAAGTTTCCGGACAAAAGTTGAAAACAGTGCCGGAACTTTTTTTTATGCCATTTCGCCGGTATTTGACCTAGGTCAATTTAACCAACGCCATTTTGAAGAGCAGAGATTTTCCTTCATTTTGACTTTCTAAATAAACAAATTACGATTTTTTTTACAATTGGCATCCAGTTTTGAAAACGACAATTTTTGGTCGTTTTTTTCTTCGTTTGCAAGTGAACGCCCTTCGCAATAAACATTTTTTTTACGATTTTTTTTCACCATACGCATAAAGGGGGAAGTCTAAGCTTCAAGTTCATTTTTTAGAAAATTGTCTACGAATTTTTTTTTCAAAGATATGTCGTTTTTTGAGAAAAAATAGACAGCTTGAAAATTGCTCCACAGGCTGAAAACAATGAGGTTGTTACAATCCGCTGAACTCTATCGAGTATGGGAATGCGTAACACGGTTCGATTTCTCTTTTCGAGGCAAGGCAATTAAGCCCTTTCTTTCAGGGACGGAAATCTCGCCTTTTCTTTACTACAATTCGTCGGAGGGGTTTTCGACTAGGACGGCGCCGTCGTTTTCGACTAATCCGATGGTCAATCTTGACCTATACGAAATGTTGTATGAGAAAGATTCGACTCACTCTTTCGCTGGTCGTGTAGTGCTGGTGAACTGACGAAGCTCGATGCGATGCGACGATGATTCTTGTAGTCTCGGTGAGGAGTGAAAAGAATATGGTCGACGCGAGTTCAGTTATCAGACTTTTATTTTTCACGAGCACGTTACTTTTTGACTCTAAGATTACTGTACAATATACAAGCTTAGTCTCGATGAGTTTACAACTTTTGTACTCAAACGGACGACGAGCAAGAATGCTCCGCAGATTCTGTTGCGCAAAGTGGTTGCGTTGCTGGTCCCCGTTGAAATTGTAACTGACTACTTGGTGCAAAAGGTCGCCCTTTTATACTAATTTTTGGTGGCTACTTAGGGGTAGTGTGATGAGTCACCTAGTGGAAGGGTGCTTAGGGTGAGTAAGATCGTTAATGAAGATAGCGAAAAGTGTCGTCCGCGGCACGGTGTACGCGCGGCAGCGAGCCAATCAGAGGGCTTTGCCCGGGTTCGCGCGAGGTTCTTCTGGGTTTTGGAGGTTCGGCGCGTGGAGGCGAGGTCACCTGGCTCGAGGCAGGTGACGAATTGTGCGGTGCCTCGGAATTGTTGGAGTTTGGCACAGAAATAGGGAATTCGTAACGCGATTGGTGCGTTGCGCTAAGTTGTGCGGCACGCCAGGCGAGGCTTGAAAACGTTTAGAGATAGGTATAAAGATAACGGATTCTCAAACCATGACACCTATCATAGGGCTTTCCCGAGTTCGCGCGTGGCTCTTCTGGGTTCGAAGGTACGGCGCGTTAAGGTGAGGTCACCTGGCGCGAGGCAGGTGACGAATTGTGCGACGCCTCGGAATCGTTGGAGTTTGGCATAGAAATAGTGGATTCGTAACGCGATTGGTGCGATATGCCAAGTTGTGCGGTACGCCATGCGAGGCTTGAAATCATTTAGAGATAGGTATAAAGATAAAGGATTCTCAAATCGTAACAAGGTTTACAACAAAACCTCAACATGGCAAAAAGTTGTATTACTTCTTGCTGAGTTCAGGAGAATTTTTACAGATTTAATTTTTCGTAATTTTTTTTCCACCTATTTCCGGTCAGTTCGATTGATCTGAACACCATGAAAATTATAGAATTAAATTTTTTACTTACATCGAAGAAACTCCGTCGTCGAAAAAACCTCCGAAGAGACCAATGTTTTATATGCAAGTAAAAAATTTAATTCTATTATTTTCACGGTATTCGGATCAATCGAGCTGACTGGAAATAGGTGGAAAACAAATTTTGAAAAAAAAATCTGAGAATATTCTCCTGAACTCAGCAAAAAGTAATACAACTTTTTGCCATCTACAGGTTTTGTTGTAAACCTCATTGTATTGTTCCTATGGAGCAATTTTCAAATTGTCTATATTTTCTCAAAAAACGACATATCTTTGAAAAAAAATCGTAGACAGTTTTCTAAAAAATGAACTTGAAGCTTAGACTTCCCCCTTTTTGAGTATGGTGAAAGAAATTCGTTAAAAAAATGTTTACTGGGAAGGGGGTCCACTTGCAAACGAAGAAAAAAACGACCAAAAATTGTCGTTTTCAAAACTGGATGCCAATTGTAAAAAAAATCGTAATTTTTTATTTAGAAAGTCAAAATGAAGGAAAATCTCTGCTCTTCAAAATGGCGTTGGTTAAATTGGCCTAGGCCAACTACCGGCGAAATGGCATAAACAAACGTTCCAGCACTGTTTTCAACTTTAGTCCGGAAACTTTCCGCCGGTAGTGTGTGTATTACAAACACATAGATTAATATAACATAAATTCCTTTACAATGAGATTTATCCGTTATATATCGACTAAAGAAAAAAAATCATATAATAATTCATGCACTAATCGTATATTGTGGTATATTCAAATAAAAATTATCAGTCTTCGTTCGTTAAATAATTAAGATATATCTAGTTTATTTTATAAATAATAATCATCATTACCGATGACCCTAAAAAATGATTAATATTTATTTTCAACGCGAATAACTATAATATGAAAACTGAAACATCGACAAAATAGATCCCATCGTTATCTCATCATCTACCTGTTTTTGTCAAATGTGCATTTCAAAAGATAAATTTAAAAAAAAAAATGTTCAATTTTGCCCATTTTTTCACAAAGTTATGGACAATTAAAAAAAGTAATATAATTTTTAAAAAATGATATCTCGAAAACGGTTAAATAAATTTTTTTTTTTTTAATTATGGAGGCTTCTTTCAACCGATACTAAAACAAACAATTTTCAAAAAAATTGGAAATGGAATTATCGTCCCAATGGAAGCACCCAGGAGAGCCAAGACCGAAAAAAGCACGCCAAGTCCGATCAAATGTCAAAATTTTGCTCACTGCTTTTGTCGACTGCCGTGGCGTAGTGCATCAGGAGCGTTTACCTCAAGGTCGTATGGTCAATAAGGAGTATTACCTTGAAGTTATGCGCCGCTTGCGAGAAGCAATACGAAAAAAACGTCCGGATTTGTGGAAAAACAATTTATGGCTTTTGCATCACCATAATGCACCTGCTTATTCATCGTCGCTTGTGAGAAATTTTTTGGCCAAAAACAACACGACAATCATGCGTCAGCCACTATATTCGCCGGACTTACCCCCTGCGACTTTTCCTGTTCCCAAAACTGAAAAGACCTATGAAAGGACGGAAATCTGCAACGATTGATGAAATAAAAACTGCATCGCTGTTGCGGAGCTCAAGGCTATACCAAAAAGTACTTATGAGAAGTGCTTTGAGGATTGGAAAAAGCGTTGGCACAAGTGCATTGTATCTGAGGGGAATTACTTTGAAGGGGACAATATGAATATTGATGAATAGATAAATATTTTTTCATAAAAATATAAAGTCACCTTACTTTTTGAACACACCTCGTATACACCTAAGATGGTCGAAACATCGATTTTTTTGTTGCATCCTCTTGGAGTTTGAGGTCTCCAGAATATCTAGTGAAAACGGAACGTTAATGTTTCGATAAATAAGCCGGTTACAGCCGAGAAAATGGAACGTGCTTTGTGGCGCCGAGCCGACAGGCAGGTAGCGGCAAGTAACGCTCTCCGAAAATATCCGTCACGTTTATCCTGCATTGCCAAAAATGGTATTAGATATCATCAAACCGATATACGAAGACCTCAACAATGACAAATTGTTAGAACGCTGTGTTGGCGGATATACCCAAAACTGCAATGAGAGCTTCAACCAACTTATTTAGAAGATAGCTCCAAAAACTATGAACAGCGGGGCCAAGATCGTTAACATCACTATATTTCTTGCAACATGCACGTTCACCAATAGTGTCACCTCATTATTGGAAGTTATGAACGTGTTAAGAATATCGGTTGGATTTGGAGCGCACTTGTACGCTCCATCCCAAGAAAACCGAGCTACAAGCGCAAGAACAAATAAAAGAAGATCGAATACGGCGCTAACAACAATATTTTGAAGCTATGAACATTCCGTCGACCGTAGAAGACCCACACTACGGGCCTGATATCGATGATTCCATATAATTTGACAAATTTCGTGATGTATTCATTCCCAAATTTTCAAACGTGATTTTCTCAAAACCACGTTTTTCAAATCGGCACTGAAAATTTTGGGAAAACTAATGAACTGATTGCCTTGAGGTTGTTTGCGGTATACTATACACCATTATCTAATACTTGCCATAGGATCTTTTTCCGTTGCTTAGTTTTTGCTTTATAGGCAAAATAATAACTAATTTTTGGCGCAAAAAGAAACTATTTATGTTTAAACGTCCGCCATTTTATGATAATTCGATATTTTCAAAATCAGCTATGACAAGTACTATATTATAGTATCTAATTCAATAATCTTTTTGGTTCTTTTTTCAGATGATTTTTGAAGAAATGACAGTGGGTACCGTGTACGCGGATCTTTTACGTAGCTCCAAGGATCATACATACAATATACTTGTATATTTTTTATATTTATAAATAAAGAAAATTAAATATATTTTTGAATGTATATACTTTTAAATAATTAAAACCCCAATCCAGAAATTCAAATATTTTTCCTTGAAAAAATTCACAAAAATGGCATTTTTCCTGCTCCTAGGTGTAGGTAGTAGTAGTAGTTGTCTTTCTTATTCCAATGTATACCCTTGCGGGTTTTTACATTCCTCCTCTCTTACAATCACCGCGATCCTCATTTCCACCATCAACCACTTCGTTGGACCTACAGTTTTTGGGTTAGGTGGGTTCCGAACCACCGAGAGCACAGAATAAACACATAGAAAAATTCTATTGTTGGCGGCGGGGAATCGAACCTGAGACCCTCGAGTTGAGAGCCGAGAACGCTAACCCCTGTGCCACTGCCTCCCTTCCTAGGTGTAGGTATATCTCCCCTTAAAAAAAGTAAAGGAAAAAAGTGTCTATCCGTACGCGTATAGAAAATAAGTTTCTCATAAACGTTAAAACAGTGAGGAGTAGGGGCAGATCTCTGCGTCCCGTCTCTCCCTCTGTTGAGGTTAAGGCAAAATACCCATTAGAGCTTAATAAAATGAATGCATTAGAGACTAATGCGAAATATCCACAGATATCCAAAACCATATTCATCAAAAATGAGTGACCAATTTTTAAATCGCCAATGAAATGGAAAATAGAGAGGGATAGGATTACCCTCTCACAATCGGGGTCTTATATTGAATTCGCAATATGCGGAAACCTCGATTCGGAATTGTAAGAAATATTTTTAAACAGCAAAGATGTGTTAAATGGGAAAAGACGAGTGCGGTAAGAAAGTTCAGGTAGAAGGGTTAAGGTCGCTATTTGGAAAACATGGAAAATCACGTCAACTACATTTTTGTGTAGTTCAATTAGATCCACTCCGTTCTCATAGAGGATGGAGAAAAGATAGATACAGGAGTGGTTCACCCCTTAATTTTTTGTTCGTGCGGGGGCTAGTTATAAACAAATAGTACGAGAGCCCACGACCAAAACCATGCATGATCGTTTTACGGCTAAAACCGTATAAAATCGGTAGATTAGATGATTGTGAACCCAACTACTCGGGTATTACCGGTCAAAAGTGTAGCATCTAGATGGGAGCCCGTTTCTGCTATGTCAAATAAAAAAATGCAGTCGGTATTGTCACAATACGTCTGATATTGATAATGTACATAGATTTTGTCATTTTATTATGAAAAAAAATTGTTTTCAGACATTTTGCGCGTAGCTTCTGGCCTAAGCGTATTTTCAAAAATTTCAAAAAATTTAGCTAACCTGTATCGTAGCAACCCAGCTAATTTTTTTTTTTTTTTTGAACCTTTAGTGTGCCTGCCAGGATTACTAAAATACTGTTTTCAGACATTTTTAAAGTCGCCTATAATACCAAAAACGAAAAAAAAAGTTTCGGGGTCATCCCGCAAATTCAGCAGTGTTTTGTTACACTCCTAGTCTCTCGAAGTTAATTTGTATATTTTGCAAAAAAATAAAAAATGAAGCAGAGAAAAATTTACAAATGGCACTTTGCAAAAGTGTAAAGAAGTAGTTACGTTTCGGAGTACAAAACATGTAAGAAAATCGATTTACTCCGACATGAAGTTACCACGTAGCGTTGAAACGGACATACGATACCATTCGACATGTTATAAAAACTTTACGGCTGTGAAGATTCTAAAGGATTCTGCTATTTCTCAGGAGAATGTTACCTATTAGTTCGACGTCAACTGAACCGAGCCAAAATATCGGCGATTTTTTTTATGACGGTGCATCTACGTCAAAAGCAAAGTAAGGAAAACATATGTTCGCAATGCATGCCGTGAACGCAATGCAAAAATCAAATCGAATATCTCAATTTTAAACCTGTCACATTACAGTGAAGATCTTGAAGACGATCAAGAAGCTGATGGTAGTACGATCGTTGGGGAATCGACTGCTGAAGGAAATACATCCACTTGTATTATTTGTGGTAAATACCGTATATATGTGAAAAGACGCGCGGTACATTTGATAAAGGGGGCCGAAAATTTTGTGAAATATATCCAGGCCGTTGCCACTGACAATGAGTATAAGAATGTCCACATGCTGAAGAAAATTGCAGATCAAAAAGATCCCAGCAGTTTTTTCTATCACAAACATTGCAAAACAAAGTTTGAATGGCATTGTAAAAATGATTTGGAGAAAAAAAGAAAAACAGAAAGTTCTTGGTATAAAAAACGACAATCGCATACTGACACATACGAAAAAAATTTCAAATTTATGAGTGGACATGTTGTTGAGAACAACGAATGCCTCTTTTATAATTTTATATCAGAAAAATATATTCAATTCTTACAAGAAGAGTATAATGACATTTCCAACGCTGAAAAGCCAGATTTTTTTCATCACGCAATTTGGAAAAAAGATTATTGGTGACGTTTCATGAAGAAATAAAAATTATTTTGTCGGCCAACGAAAAATATATTGCACCATACGCGAGTCACATCATAAGTAATGAGGAATTCTTCAAATATATGGAAACAAGACAAGTAATTTATAATATTGCATAGATTATTAGAAAAGAGGTTGTAGACATGGACAAGAAAAAATTACCGGAAGAAATAACCGTGCAATATCATATCTTCTGGAATGCATAGTTTGCGGTGATAATAAAGGCATCAGTAAGATTCGTCATGATTTGAGAAAATCGTCGCGCGAATTAAAAATGTTCTCTCTCGGTCAGGATATTATTTATGCAGTTACAAACGGAAATATTAAAACTTCGAAGCATGTTACTCTGGGCATGGCGTTGAAGAGTCTTTCTAGCAGCAGAAAAATTGTCGATCTCATAAATAAATATAGTCATTGCTGTAGTTATAATGTTATTGAAGAACTTGAAACTGAGCTGACATTCTCAACAATAGGTCAAAACAAGTTATGTCCCGAAGACATAATTACTGCTGAACATTTATGTACTGCAATTGCTTTTGATAATTTTGATCGGTTTGTCGAGACTCTCACTGGAAAGGATACTCTCCATGACACTGTAGGGATAATTTATGGAAAAACATACCTGGTGATACAAATATTGCCGATGCTTTAGTACACACCGATAATATCGTAAATGTACTGGACCCGAATGATTCAACTGCTTCGAATGATGAAACGCCGCGAGTCCGAAAGCGAAGAAGATGTTTCGACGCTATCGTCGACGAAATAAAGCCTTACAAAAAGAAACCGAAAATCGATTTCAATTCTGCAACACCTAACATTAGTCAAATTTTAATAAAGCCCAACATTTTTAAAACATGGAGAAATATAGATCTTGCTTTAGTTCTCTCGCATAAACTGGAAATCCCTGACATTCCTATGTGGACTGGCTATAACAGCTTCATAATTGAAGACAACTCTGCTTTGCAGAAAGTATCGTATTTGACACCTATCAATGCATCACCAGCGGATAGTTCTATAGTGTATCTCATTTTGAAAATGGCTCAACAAATAGCTGAAGAATGCAGCTCGAAATACATGGAAGTAACGTACGATTTAGCTATAGCAAGAAACGCATTCGGAATTCAATGCCAGGAAGCGCCAACATTCCACAATATTTTCATACATCTCGGAGGGTTTCATATAATAATGTTGTACTTCAAAGCCATTGGCTCTTTTATTGAGGATTGTGGTATAACCAATATTATGGTAGATAGTGAAATTTTGGCAAATGGATCTTTGAAGGGTTTCATTGCGGGTACAAACTTTAATCGATGCAAATAAAGATTACATCCCCTACTGTCGCTTGCATTTCAAAACCTGCACGTCAAAGCCTTCGTCGACCGTAAACAAATTGTCATCGATGATTCAGTTAAAGATTTTTTGCTTCAATTTAAAAATCGTCGTTCAAGTAGGCCTACAATACAACACGAAGCTACTCTCCAATTATTCGAAAAATATGATATCTTTACGGAACAAACGTTGCAAGGAAAGTATGGATTAACTGCTCAATTTTATGTCATTTACATACAATTGGTGTCCTATTATAGCATGCTAAATAACAGTGTCACAAACGGGAATCTCCAAATGTACATTACATTCTTGCAAAAATGGCTAATTTGTTCTTCGCTTTCAATCACCAAAATTATGCTCGTTGGCTGGTGTATTATGCCAGCAAACTTTGCAGCATAGAAGGGAAAACCCATCCAGGACTGCGTGCATCATTAGAACGAGGATCATTCGGCGTACGAGGAACAGAGAAACCTTTTTCTAGAATCCCTGTTGATTTAACTTTAGAGCAGACAAATAACGGCGAAGCAGCTCGCAAGTTAACCGGAATTATTCATATGACAAATTCCCTGTCTGCAAGGCAACGTTGGGCAATAAATCATAGTGCTCAACTTCGAATAATAGGTACCACATGTGCTGAAGACCGTAGGAATCTCCAAGGATCAGGATATCACCTCGGACCTTCGACAGGTCCTTAGACATTGACAAATTTTATAATATTGCAACTGGAGAAGCTGCTCCAGAAAATGTTGCTGACTTTCTGCTCAATGTTGAATCTCGAGGGCAAACTATGCGTGATAATTTCACTTCTGACGTAAATGAGAGATCTGCGCGACTTCAAGAATCAATAAAAAAAAACACCTGTCTTCACATTCAGCATTGTCAAGAAAAAGAAAAAAGTTCAACTCGGTGGCAAAATTAAGGAATTAAGACTACAACGAGATTTATTTGGGCGGCTTTTGGCGTTATCCTTAGAAAAAAAAATAAGTATTGAAAATGTACTGTGTTATCCGATAACCCCAATCAATGCCGCTATCACTTTGCCACATTGACGGGACAATAAATAAAACTGATAAATCGGCATTGGTGCGAAATCTTGAAAAAAAAAAATTGAAATCTACCGATGTTTTAATCATCGATGGATTCTTTTTCCTACATACATTAAAAAATATTACACGAACATTCGAAGATATCTCAAAAAGTATTTTGAACATTTTGATCAAATATAATAACGCTCCACGGATCGATATTATATTTGATAGATATTTTTGTCCGTTTATCAAGGACACCGAACATGTATTACGGGAAAACATCAAATCGGCAGATTTTCGCATTTCAGGACCGCAACAAGTCGGGCCTTCGGATTTTACCAAAGAATTGAAGAATATCAAATTTAAAGAAGCTCTGCTGAAATTTTTCGTTAATGATTGGTCACAACAAGTTATGGCGCGCATCATCGCAAACAAAACGACATGTGTTATGAATATTCGGTTAATGAAGATGGTACTGTTAACCAAAAAATGAATGAAGATCTGACTTGTCAAGAACATGAGGAGGCAGACACCAAAATTGTTTTTCATGCATGTCAAATTGATCAACGACATCAAGTTACTATTCGATGTTCTGACACCGATATTTTAATTATAATGCTTGGCAACATGGAGTTTCGAAAAAGTTCGATAAATTTTTGGATGGATGTTGGCGTTGGTAATTCCCGCCGTTACATTGATGTTTCGCGCATGTATGAAACATCGGGACCTTCTCTGGCAAAATCTTTACCCGGTTTTCACGCTATGACCGGCTGCGATTACAATCCCGCCTTCTATCGTAAGGGAAACCAAGACCATTGGCAATACTGAAAAATTCTAAGCACTACCAAGAGGCTTTCGCAGATTTAGGCAGTTATACCTCTCATACCGAGAATGTATTCAACATCGTAGAAGAATTCGCGTGCAGATTATATAACGAGAAAAAAATTAATAATGTTGATTCAGCTAGATTGAACATTTTCACGAAAACATATAAAATGAAAAGTGAAAATGTATCTACAACTCTAAGCCTGAAATTAATTAATTACGATGCCTGCAATTGCAACAGCATTTGTTGCCAACAACATATATTGCACAATTATGGAGCAACGCTCACACAAAAAATCCAACGGACCTAAACCCCACAGATTTCGGTTGGAATGACAGCGAGGGACGTTTACAATTTTCATGGTTCTCCGGTAACCAACTACCAGAGTTGTGCGACGTCATTTTGGACGAAAAATCAACATCCACAAAAGGTAAAGTTGGCATGACTTTTACTGTAGAATTTTTATATAAAAAATCAGTGATTTTGGGTAATGAAATTTGTTTCCATATGAAGACATTGATGATGATGATCTTAGTAGTAATATAGAGAGTGATCTTGATGACTACAATAATCATGATGAATCCGACAATAATTGAATATGCTCCTATTTTGTCACTTTTTTAATAAACAGTATTGTTCAAACGTCACCCCAGTCTCCGTTTATTCGATTTATCAAAAAAGTCCCTCAACTTTAGTTCGACAGTTTTAGATTTGGTCGCGTTGAAATTGTAGCTGTCTCCTTAGCGGAAAAGTGGGCCTTTTATACTAATTTTTAACGATTGTTTACGGCTAGATAGGTCATTTGATTGGTTGGTTATATTATTGATTCGTCCTATGGTTAGTCATTTACAATAATTTGGCGACCTAGTTAATAAGTGGGGAGAATTCTTGGAACAAACACATGGGCTCATGTGGTTTTGGACAGTGCGTGAATTATTATATCGGCTTAAAAGCGGTGATTAGTACTGGTATTGGGCAGGCTCATCTCCCCCGTGAGTCATAGATCATGCGTTAAATGAAGTGGTTTGTCAACGAGGTGTCAACGTGTCAGCTAATGAATTCATTAGAGAGCGGTGACTTTTATACCTCTTCTGGTGGGTGCAACTGGGAAATGTTAGTTAAAGAGAATCAATATCGGATAATCGCCTTATATTATGTGTATAAAATGGGTACGCATGGCAGATGGTCTGTCGTTTGGGGGGTTAGAACTATATGTCACGTGCGGTTTTCTCGAGTTGTACAAAGTGCGTTAGACGACGTTACTTGGGTTGTGGTAGATGATAAGTTCTGCGATATGCTAGGTGAAAATTGAAAATATTCTGACTTGGTTAAATAAAGATCCTTGGATCGTAACATGACGCTTTTCGATATTAAATCTATAATTACAATATTTGTTTTACTTTTAAAATGCTCACTCAGTAACCGACCGAGCCTCAACAATCATAATTCTCTAAGTTTCGGTCTCAAATTCGGCAATTAAAAGTTTAATCTACGAGTTCCATTAAGCGGCAGTGTAACTGGCGACGAGCTACTTGCACTTCGAAAACGGGGTCCGTAAATTGTCCGGCACTGAGCAACCGATCGCCTTAAAATTTGGAGGATACATAGAGAATTATGGCATAAAGTGCATGACAGTCTTATTTTTCCAAAATTTTGGAAAAATTTTTCCGGTGGTAACTGAATCTGCAAAAATTTTTCCAAAATTTTGGAAAAATAAGAGTTAAAATTTGAAGGATACATAGAGAATTATGGCATAAAGTGCATGACAGTATTATTTATCCAAAATTTTGGAAAAAAATTTCCGGTGGTAACTGAATCTGCAAAAATTTTTCCAAAATTTTGGAAAAATAAGAGTGTCATGCACTTTATGCCATAATTCTCTATGTATCCTCCAAATTTTAAGGCGATGGGTTGCTCAGTGCCGGAAAATTTACGGACCCCGTTTTCGAAGTGCAAGTAGCTCGTCGCCAGTTACACTGACTCTTAAAGTCAGTGATATAATATACACAGAAATACGAGAAATATACGAGAAAAAAAGAGTTTACTCGGCCAAGGCAATGTCCGGGGTAAAGAGCCTCGTAGTCATGTACTTGTTTCTTGACACTATTTATATATCATAACACGTTCGTGATCGCGTGACCCACCGGTGGGTCGCCCGTAACGTGTACAAATGTGGGGTGGTCGTGAATGCGTTAAGGCAAGATCAGATATGCGGTATTTTCTGAACGCCGGCCGAAGATTCGTCGACTCGTGAATAGTGGGGGTGCGTACCCGCAAATCCTTAAACGATAATCGTCGGTGCTCGCCTCGTTCGGGTAATTGTCGGAATATTTCTTTGTTTGAAATTGTACGAATACTCGTAAAATGCATAGCTGCACCCCTTCGGAAAGCTGGCCTGCACCTGAAAATTAAGTACCTATCTATTTCCAGTTTTATAATTAGTACTTGAGATTTTTCAATAATAAACTCTCCCTATTTTATTTTGTGTCGTTTAGGAATAGATTGGCCCAACGGAACAGTCTCAGAATTCCTCGAACCATTATATGAAGTAGTATAATATACTAATATAGAGTAATACATTAAAGTGAACCAATAATTTGGAACGTTTCGTCGATCAAACAGTAAATATTGTTGCAGTAATGCTAACTTCGCCACTGTTGTCCAGAATGATTAATTAAGGACTGGGACGGCACTTGGCGCATGCGCATTCGCTGTTTCTGTAAAGACTAGCGGGTCGTGGTACCCACTCTTTCAATGTGTGCACAGGGTGAGTATTCGGCATACGGCAAATGACTCATATTAGTCCATCGAAATGTTACAAAAATAAGGCCTAACCCTGCATTTATCGAAGTCAGCAATTTTTTTTTATGTATAGGGGATGGTATAGGAAGCTTAAGTCCAAGTTTGTGGGGTTGTAACCCTTGAGGAAAACCCGCCATCTTGAAAAAGGGGTAAAACAGTTTTTGCATTATAACAATGAAACTATCCACCGCGCAAGAAAATTATCACATCGTTTTTTGTAGGAAATAAAATTCTCTACCAATTTACTCTCTTGACTTTTTGTCGTAAAATCCAAAATACCAAAGTTATTAACAAACAACGACAAAAAGTGAACGGGTAATTTCTTTTAAGTCGCTCTAACATTTTATTTTTGCATTTTTCAGAAAAATATGTTTAGAGCTTTTTGATAGAGGATTTTTAGACGAACAAATTTCATCCCCCGTTTTTTAAATTTCGTTTATTTTTTAAGATTTTACAGTCATTCAAAGGTAAAAATATGCCTCAGCCCATAATATTTTGGGCTTAGGTTTAAAATCGTTGTATTGATATAACAGGAAAATTATCCACCGCGCAAGAAAATTATTGTACCGTTTTTCCTAGGAAATTAAATTCTCTACAAATTTGCTTTCTTGACTTTTTGTCGTACAATCAAAAATATCAAAGTTATTAACAAACAACGACAAAAAATGAAGGAGTAATTTCCTTTAAGTCGCTCTAACTTTTTTTCTTTTCATTTTGCAGAAAAATATGTTCAATGCATTTCGATAGAACACCTTCTGACGAATAAATTTCAATATAAATGTGTCAACTTTTGTTTATTTATAAACATTTTACAGTGTTGCAAAGGTAAGTGTTGGAGTACTCGAAAATAGACATAAAAATGAACGATTATGCGTTGTTTCTTTGCAAATTTCATTAATTGCGGCGGACTAATTTTATTTGTTGTTATTGCAATATTCACAATAACTATGAACTCCTCGTAGGTGGTGCGGAAAAGAGTTCATAACTAATTATTATCATTACCTCCTCGTGGGTGGTGCGGAAAAGAGTTCATACCTAATTGTTATGAACATTGCAATAGCAACAAATTTAATTTGTCCGTCGCAATTAATAAAATTTGCAAAGAAACGACGCATAATCGTTCATTTTTTTGTCTATTTTCGAAGCCATTGCTGTAAAATTTTTAAAAATAAACGAAATTTAAAAAATGTGAGGTGAAATTTATTCATCTAAAAATCCTCTATCAAAAAGCTCTGAACACATTTTTCTGAAAAATGCAAAAACAAAAAGTTAGAGCGACTTAAAGGAAATTACTTCTTAATTTTTTGTCGTTGTTTATTAATAACATTGGTATTTTTGATTTTACGACAAAAAATCAAGAGAGCAAATTTGTAGACCATTTAATTTCCTACAAAAAACGACGAGATACTTTTCTTGCGCCGTGGATAGTTTCATAGTTATTTTGCAAAAACTATTTCACCTCTTTTTTCAAGATGGCGGATTTTCCTCAAGGGTTACAACCCCACAAACTTAGACTTAAGCTTTTCATACCTCCCCCTATGCATCAGAAAAAAAAAATTCCTGACTTTGATAAATGCAGGGTCAATGTAACATTTCCATGGACTACTATAACATATATCTGGTTCGCCAGGGATGAGGTATAACAATTGTCATACACGTGTTAGGAAGTAATATTCCCGGTTTGAATATTCGCGGGCAACGGCAGGAGGCGCAGCGGACAGCGGACGGAGTCCGGTGAGAGAGCGGCCATATTGGCCCGGCGACGATAACCGGCTGATCGAGAAAAGCCGGTAGAGACCGTTGAGTCGTGCAGAAGGATAGTCGAGTAGAGAGAAGCTGTGTGCGAGTGAGAATACGTTAGAACTTATGTGTGAAAGAGAACTAAGTGCATCGACGAAAGAGAGCTGAGTGTAGCGACGAAGCGAGAGAGAGCTGTGTGGACTGACGGAGTGCAAGATTGTGTGGTGAACTGTGGAAAGAGACGGCTAAGTGACTGTGTGTGAGCGAGAAGGTGGGAGTAGAACTGGGTGACGGTTATCATGACTGGAGAGCTGTGTGCGTGTCTGTACGGGGAGTAGAGGAGTTATAGGCGAACGAACTTGTGAACTCATTATCCTGTTATTTTGTTTTTAAATAAAATCATTTAGTTTTAATACACGTATGAAAATTGGCCGGCCGTATGAGGCAAAATACACAATGTATGAGAATTTTAGTCTTCGAGCGGATAACAAAATCCCGCGTAGAAATTTTGTAGGGTTTGCCTTATATGCTAGTAGGGCCTGATTAGGTTGCGCTACGGCTTGCCATGACATGGCAAATCTGTGAAGCTCCTGATGCGGCTCTGCAAAGGCGTGATGTAATAAGGCCTTACACTCGAATGTTTTACAACGCCCCTCCAATGCTTGCCGTAAGACGGCCGTACTCATGCTTGCCTTATAGCGCTCTGCTGCGACATCCATACAGATTACAGATTCTGTCCAAGCGCTAATGGTTGCCTTGCGAGTGCCATAACAGGGCAGTCAGGTAGCCTGAGAGTACCCAGAGCGGGACCTTACTACAATTTCCACCCGGGATTCGGCGAGAAATTAAGGGAACTGCGGGCAACTGGCGTCGGCGAGCAGATTTTGGGACCCAGCTTCTCGAAGAATTTCTGAAGCTGATCTCAAGAAAAGAAACAAAGGTTAACTGCTGGAGAATCTGGCCATTTGAGTTAACATTCTGCATGAAATTAGCAGAATTGGCGAATTTCTAAACTCCATCTCTAACAAAAGGTCAACTACGTGCCCCGTGCTAGAATAGATGAAAAATTGTGCGCCGTCCCCGGGTTGCCGGCGTATCAGAATCTTTCTGTGGTATGAGAATTTCGTTATATTGGTACAAGAAAACCTTCAGACTCATCTACCATCCCTGGATCTCGCCTTTACGATATATTCGCCTTTATGATATACACAACAATTATTGACTCAAAACGAAGAGACCAGTTGTGAACGGCGTGATACGAGATAAGACCGAAACAACATGTGAAATATCTACGGTCTAAAAATATCCTTTATCCATACATATCCCCTTCGCTCATAGCTGCTCCCATGTCCCATGATTTTATGCATCCAGTTTAACAATATTATGTCGATAATATGCGAAATGGCGGACAGAATATGGAAATCTGGAAACAAGGTATATAACTGGCTTGAGGTGCTATTCTTCTCGTCACTCTTGCACTAGGCCTCATGAGTCGTAGTAAATTTATTTGGTTTTTAATTAAAATGAGCTAATTGTAGAATGTAAAGGGTTTGCGTACAGCTAGGAACAGTACTCATGTACCCCGAGCAGAAAATATATCACGCTCGTATATCGCGTGTATATTTAAAATCTAACTCTGTTCAGATACGTGGCGCTTGTCCCGATTCTAGCCGGATCAAGACTGGTTATAAACTTGTGAAATTATATATTCTTATATATTTTCTCAGTTATTGGTTTCGTTTCCTCTATGTTGCAAACAAAATTCAGATTTCCTTGTTAATGCGCGCAACATTTATGCCTGATCAGGCTGGAATCTGGCAAACCAAATCAGGCATGACTTATCGTCCCTCATCCGATCCAATGATGAAACATATGACAGCCTGATTAATTTTGTTCTCGGCCTGTTGATTTTAAGCATAAAATTATACATAAATACAGTGTAGTGTATAAATGGAAAATTGGCGATCGGCATACTTTCACTGTTGAACCGATGGGGATGAACCTTCCTCCCTCTTCCCAAAATTGGATTTTTCGTACACTACAGACAGTGTTTCAGTTAAGTTTCATCGATCTCTCCGTTTCGTGGACAAGATAACAAGTTTTTCGCACACGCTCAGGTTACAAATATTTTTGCAAGGAAATAAATTTTCTCCTTAAATCGAAATTAAAAAGAAGCGTTTCCACAATAGAGGTTTAATCTTTGGTACGTGCCACCATAATAAAAACGATCGAAGAAAATTAGTTCCGGCAAACACCAGGTTAATCCAGTGAGATGGGACGTAGGATAGAGATCGCGCGTTGCCACCTTTCGCCGTATAGTGGAGTAAGCCGTCTAAATATACGATGGATAACGGAGAGAGAGAGACAGAGAGAGAGAGAGAGAGACAGGGGGCGGGCAGTCGCGCAGAAGAGGGAAGAAAAGTTGGAAAAGCTCGAAAGACAACCACAAATACTTTCGTGTGCCAATAAAATTAGCGGAATAGCCTTCATCTATTTGTGAAGTTTTTCCCGGGACACATTCGACCGTCGCGGTAAGCGTGTAGCTTCTTTACGACTAGTCCACTAATAATACGACAGAAACGACTTGACGCTACGTTATGCCTCTCGACGTAGATTCATTATTTACGATAGGAAAAAGAAAGTATAGTATGTACATGATAGTCGCAGGTGCAGATGTCTTTTCCGTTTACGACAAACAACAGAAGGCATGTTCGCTGATGAAATATTAAATTCTCGGTAAGTATTTGAATCATTTGAATAAATTTCTGTCAGAGGATACGTCGCATGTTTTTACCAAAACACATGTACCGTCAACGAACGAATGGAATAATCCAAAAGTTATTATCCCAGACTTGGTCGGTTTAAAATACATACCAAGAATAATCGTAGTTACGAAATCAGGAAACGGTAATTCGCACACGGTTCTTAACAATTGGTAGCGCAAACATGATGAAAATATTTAACACAGAATCCCGGCTATCTTAAATGAGTTCTTTGTCTCATTATATCCACAATTTGTTTACACTTAATGTGACGTCGTTATCGAAGTTCTAGTTAAAGAAAAAACTGTTTATATTTAAGTACGGACATAAGAAGGCTATACTTCTTTGGCGTGAGTAAAAAAGAATTTTTCACCTATTTGAACCAATTTTAACTTACAATTAGTCAAATGATCGATAAACGACATTAACATACCACGAATACAAGTTTGAATAAATACGACTTAAATTAAATTAATGAACTGACTGAATTAGACACTACATCCATATGCGTGCAAACTACACCACTTGGGTCTGCGGAAATTTGAGGCAATATTTAATTATATGCTACTGTACAATAGAGCTGATATAGTATATGCCATATTCGCACCACTCGGACCAAAAAGAAAAGACAAGAGATTGTCACTCGTAACTAAATTCATGGTGTATGACGCGCAGTTCATGACATCGAGAAATTACATTTCCATGAGAACTGCCGAACGCGCCTAAAGAAGTATAACTTCAACAAGTCACCCAAGGTAACATCGAACTCGGATAGCCCGCGTGCCAAGAGAGTTCGCTACCAACTTGGCACGGTGTAGAAAGCCACCAGTATATGAGCTGCGCGTTAAACTCTAGATCCATTTCTCTCGTAATTTTCTGTCTAGTGCGATTTACTACTTTACTAAGACACCAAATAAATGGTTTGGTTTCGATTTTATCTATATATCTTTGGGAAACAGCGTTAATTACTGTTTTTGTTTTTTTTTCTGACGATTATCACGTTAGTTTTCGACATTAGTTTTCGGCATACTTGAAAAATGTGTTATTTAAATGAAAAATGTGTTATTCAAATGAAAAATAAAAAAAATGATAAAAATATCCGCAAACGTAACAATGCACCACGCTGGCGGCGTTTCTCAAGGTTTCGTAATACGCAGGCGCGCGCACACACATACTAACACACGTACAAACATTTACACGCAGACACTTGTACCAAAGCAAGTATTATAGGCAGTGCAATATTACTACAAGATTAACTATCTTGATCAAAAAGTGAAAAATATTTACACAAAGCAGATGGGCAATCCAAATTTTTTAAGACAAGATTAGGTTATTAGTCTAAATCCACCGGAATCCAACAAAATTTCCTTCTGATTTCTCCGCCATCTTAAAAAAAATTGAAAAACAGATAATCGCAGATATCGTGGCTTCTAATGATTGGATTTTCGTTTTTTTTCGTTTTATAGGAAAAAATATTTTCTATTTTTGTTTGAAGAATTTTTTGATATCTCTCCACTCATTAGGTCCTTGTTGCACATTTCTTCTAGAAAGTCCATAAATGCTGCATCACTACCACTTGGCGAATGGTATACAACCATCAGCGTCTCTTTGTATTTCTTTTCGTTTATTCTCATTGTCACCGACCACCAATTACTCTCGCACGTATTTATCTCTTTTACTTCGTACTTAATTGACCTTTCAACATACACTAAGACTCCTCCTCTTCTGCTGGATTTTGAGTCTACTCGTACACATACATACCCCTTGATTTCTAATTCATGGTCTTTGACCTTACTTGTAACATGCGTTTCTGTTAACCCTATTATACTCGGTCTGATTTTTCCTATCAGTAAATTTTCAATTTCATCCTTGTGACTTATGAACCCTTGTGCATTTAAGCAAACCATTTTTGTGTTTTTTCCCCTTTTTGCTATATACTACTATATATTCTATTCCGCTGCCTCTCACATTCTTTCTTGTAGCATGTACAATTTATGTCGTACGCTGAGTGATTCGAGTCTACCGTTTTAATTTTAAAGATTTTGATTTTCTCCTCGCAGTTAACACATTTCTTTGTTTGCTCTGTACATTCATTTGTCGCATGTTCTCTCGCACACTTACCACACGCTGTATTCTTTTTGCAATCCTTCGCAAAGTGGTAATAGCCATTACATTTAAAACACCTTAACATACTTATGTATTCCTGTACTCTACAGATGTTCCACCCAATTTTTAGCTTTCCTTCCTCCTGAATCCTTTGATATGTGTTGACGTCAACTTCTGCTATAATAGTAGTCCTCCTCTCTTTTCCGCGCACCGTCTTATGCACGATCTTCCCTTGTATGCTGTTCGTGCGAAGTCCATTCTGTTCTTCAACTTTATTCCGAAATTCCTGCTCCCTTTCACAGTCTTCGCTCTCAATATCAAATATCTTTATCTTTAATTTCTTTTTCTTCGGATCCTGTATGGCGTACTTTTTTCCCACATCACTTGTTACTTTTTTCTTTAATATTTCTGCTTGTTCTTTGTCTTCACAGCCTACTACTATTGTTCCTCCGTTTGCTTTTTTCATTTTTGTTATTCCCACTTTTAACTTTGTAACATCTATTGTGTTTTTAATCTCTTTCTTCGTCCTCTCACTCGTATTCGTTTCACTTTCTTTCAATGGTTTTATAATGATAACTGATTCCTGCTTCTTTCCTACTGCTTCGCTGTAGCTTTTCTCCGTGCAGGTTTTTGGCTTATTTGCTTCCGTCATTGACATCATATCTCTCATATTCATAAATGCCTTCTTGATGGTATCTCGTACAATCTGTTGTAACTCGATAGTTCTCCATTCTTCCATCTCGCTTCTTACTTTTTCTATTTCTTCCTCCACAGTTTCCTGTATTGCTCTTTTAAGGTACGATTTACCTATTGTTTCTTCTTTTATCTCTTTAATCATTTTATATATCTGCTCTATTTTAGTCTCCATGCTTGCAACTGGCGCTTCACTACTCGATGCACTTCTCCCTTTAGCACTCGCAATATATTGAATTTCAGTTTTTCATTTACACGGTACTAGTTCATTGTCCCGATTAAACACTTTATGCAGCTTTATACAGCTGGGGTGAAAATCTTTATCACATACGACACATCTATGTATCTCTGTCTTAATATCTTTCTTACATTGTCTACATACTACCACTCTTCCCGTTTTCGTATTTATACTTATATCCATCACGTCTATCAATATTTCATGACCTATCCCACTTTACCTTTGCAGTTACCGTTATACCTGTAATTACCGATTTATAAGAGTTTCGTTTCATGCACTCACTCTGTCCTCTAGGATGTAAACATAATCAATGACTCAGCACTGGCGACTAAGCATTACTCAGTACTATTGGTTTTCTTTCCGAAATTCACAGCCTTTAATTTTCACGAAAAATGTCTCACTGTCTTCACTGCTATCATCTATCCGATAAACTTTTTAGTTTAAACTGTTCCTAACACTAATCCGCACATTATTGTAACGTTCTTATAGTTTTTTATAACAATCTTCTATAGTAAATGTTTGTTTTTAACGGAGTTCACTTGAAACACGTCTGACACCTCAGAGAGAGAGAGAGAGAGAGAGAGAGAGAGAGAGAGAGAGAGAGAGAGATTTGATTTGATGGTGTTTTTATTCTTGCCCTAGCAAGCTATGGGGCAGATCATATTAACAATGGTGGTCTGACGGTGTAATCCGGCCAGGCACAAATCATAAAATATACAATAGAAATTACAAGCAAATGAAAATAAAAATAAGAATAGAAATAAACATAACACGCATGGATAATACGTAAAAATAATAATAATAATAACGCATCGCAAAATCGCAAAATGAACTTCTGAAAACAGCACGTAAAAATAATACGCAAAAATAATAATACTAATAACGCATCGCAAAATAAACATCGAAATAAAAGGTACAAAATAATATCGCTGCGCGACACAAACTATGAGGTATAAAGTATAGAGTATACAATAACAAAGTAACATAAAATAAACTAAAGTAAAAAAAAAATAACCCCACAACGCAAAATAAACTCCAAGTATAGAGAATACAAAATATAATATAATGTAACGAATATAATAGAATGTGAAGGTGTAACGAATATAATGAATATAAAAGGAATTAAACTAGATTATAACGCATACCGCAACCTATACCGCAACGTTATTTGATCGCAAAATACTATTTAATCACATTCCGTTGATAGCAAGTGATTATGCAACAGCGTTTTGAATGTTGCTAGCGAGGAAGCCTGCGTTATCGAGGTAGGAAGGGTATGCCACAAGTGAGCAGCAGAGATTCCAAAATAACCACGCATTACCGCCGTTGGGCAATGGGGAATCGAGAAAGTTAATGGTGGTCGACGCTCAGAGCATCGAATTGACCGATCGACTGGAAGCAGAAGCTCCCGCAGATAGGCCGGTGCTGCGAGGTTGAGTATGCGGTATACGACTGCGCCCAAAAAATAGAGCCGACGGTTTGCGACGGACAGCCATCGCAACCGGTGACGATGTGGAGTGACGTGTTCGTCCCGCCTCAGATTGTAAACAAATCTCACACAGTAATTCTGCAGGGTTTGAAGTTTATTATTTAGGTAGCCAGGCAGATCAAGCATGAGAAGGCAACAGTAATCAAAGAAAGGGAATACCAGCGTTCTTATTAGTTTGGCTCTGAGATCTATCGAGAAAGTGCGCTTGTAGAATTTCAGGCGGTATATGCTGTAGTGTACTTTCTGCGAAACGGACGAGACATGCGAGTTCCAAGCAAGAGTATTTGTAAAGGTGACACCAAGGTTGCAAGCCGTATCGCAGAAAGGTATGACCGACGCTCCAATTGCAACTTGAGGCCCGGTTGTAAGGTCAAGAGAGCGGAGATAGCCAGAGCTACCAGAGATCAAAGCCCTGGACTTGTTTGGGTTCAAGGCGAGACCGTTGGTAGCAGCAAACTCAGCGATGACTCCGGCGTCAGAAGAGATCATGGCTATCGCATTGGAGAAATCGGACGGATGACAGTTTAAGTATATTTGCGTGTCGTCAGCATAGATCATGATATTGGAATAGCGTAGACCTGCTGCAATATCATTAATATAGAGCGAAAAGAGTAGCGGGCCTAGGACTGACCCCTGCGGGACCCCCATGGTTGTTGGTAGCCATTCAGAACTGCAGCCATTCCCATCAATTACTGACTGAGTTCTACCAGTCAGATACGAGTGGAACCAATCAAGAACAGAGTCGGCAAAACCTACTGTTTTTAATTTCTGTAGTAGCTGCAAGTGAGGAACTGTGTCAAATGCCTTCGTGAAGTCAAAAAGTACCAGAATAGTTATCATTTTCTGATCGATTCCACGGCGAATATTGTCGGCTATACGAAGAAGGGCCGATTGAGTGCTGTGGGCTTCGCAGAAACCTGACTGCCGCTCATGAAGAATATTGTGCCTGTTAAGGTAGGTCGAGATCTGTGCAAAAATAATACGCTCAAATAACTTGGAGAGGTACGGCAGATTAGCTATCGGACGCACATCCGATGGCGAAGTTGGAATGCGGACTTTCAAGAGCGGACGAATAAAAGCGCGTTTCCAGACTGTCGGAAAATACGACATGTTGATTGACAAATTGAAGATGGAAGAAAGACAATGGCAGAGAGAGGACTTAGCTTTGGAAATAGCAAAAGGGATGGTTCCATCAGCATCAACACGTAGCGAAGTGGAATTGTACTGAGTCAGAAATTTCAGCACAGTAGTTGGAGAGATCATGGCAAAAGTAAATGGTGCGACTGCATTATTCATACTTTGGGCGCCCATCGACAGGCGAAAATTCTCGTAGGAGAGAGGCTCATTATTTACACAGATTGAGATAAAATAATTATTCAGCTGGCTTGGAGTGAAAAAGTTGAACGGCGATGGATGCTTAGACTTCGCGAGCCCTAACTTAGCCAACTCCCTCCACAACTTTGATGGCTCCATGACAGCCGAGAGTTTATCATGGTAAAAACGCTGGCGGCTAGCTCTAAGGGTCACTGTTACACGATCCCTGTACATTCGATACGCTAATATATTGGCCTCTGTACGGATGCGTTTACTCTGACGATAAAGGCAATCGCGCACACGCATCATGTCCCTTAATGCGGTCGTCAACCATGGAACATGGTGACGGCGGAGATGGACCGGCCGCAATCGCGCCATGTTGTCAAATAATATGGATATGGTATCTAGGACCTTATTGACATGGTTGTCTAGCACTGACGGGTGATCGATAGCATCTGACGCCGGTGATACTTTACGCAACGTGGAGTCAAGACTCGCATAATAATCGCGATCAATAAAATTACGCAAGGATCTCCTATATACAGTTCGCGAAGAGAGCACAGGCGCCTCTAATTTATATTTAACCATGAGAAGGTCATGACCAGCGATAAAAGGAGAAGGCGATTTACGAAAGGATTCAAGTTTGTCCTCAGAGTCTAATAGAAAAACATCTAGCCAAGAATCACAGTAGGCTGTGTGAAAAGTAGGCTCCGACGGAACTATGAACAAAGCATGGGAAAAAGATAAGTCGCGGAGAGCTCGGCTTTCAAAGCTCGACGCGAGCAAATTACAATTGAAATCGCCAGCAATTATAATATTATTGTAATCATGACTATGGCGACAGAGATTCTCATAGAACTCGGCAAATAACAAACCCTTTGGACGACGGTATAGCGACGCGAAGAGGATTGATTGGCCACTGGGAAGAGTGAGATCAAGAATGATATATTCCGGGGAGTTTGAGAAGATGGAGGGTGACTTATCGAGAACTCTTACCATGATGGAAGTGTGGACATAGCAAGCCACGCCTCCACCCATGCGACCCGATCTATCATTCCGCACAATAAAATAGTCTGGGATCCCAACTAATTCATCTGACACTCGGGAAGTGAGCCAGGATTCATAGACAGATATGATATGGCATGGGTCGATAGCAAATGTCGCTCGAATTAAATCAATGTGCGCTACAATCGAATTAGCGTTAAAGTGAGCAACAATAAAAGATGACGACCTCATAGCGGACCCCGCACGAGTATCTGAGGATACCGGCACTACCGGCGGTAGTCACACAAGTCTGTCGATGTCATCCATAGTAGTGATAGGAATAGCCGTTTGGCCATCCGATTTCCGCACAAAGACGCGACCCCCTTTTGTCCAAACATGCCGATAGCCAGCAGTACGAGCAAGTTGTCTAGCAGCACGTAAAAGGATATACTGCGCCGCGGGTAATAGCTCGTTAATATAAACATTTCCACTATAGTTCAGTCCAAATATATCCTGCGACAAAAGAGTGCGCTTCGTTCGCTTTGCCTTAATTATGGCTTCGCAAACGGCGGACGATGTCAAAGTGACTACGATCGAATAAGAGCGTGACGACTGTTGTGAGGGGTCAGAGGAGGACAAAGTAAGACGCGAGGAGGCACGCTGCAACAATCGCACAGAAATAATATGACCTGCCAGTTCCGGAAGACCGAGAGCGGCAAGAACTTTGCCCGTAATGGCCTTTAAATCGGTTGAAGCCCCATTAGGAAGACCGAAATCACCAATTCATTGGTATCAAATGAAGGCCGCGTGCTCAGAGCATCGAGTTTGCTGGAAAGCTCTGTGACCGCTAGACGCAGATTTGTATTCTCGGTTTGTAACGCCGCTATTTCTGATGTGTGATTGTCTACTGTGTTCAATAAAGCCGGTAGTAGTTCTAGCGATTTACAATGCGCTCAATCGCCTCCTTCGTTCGATTAGCGGTTTCACGTTGTTCGGAAACGAATGTAGAGAAATTAGCTTCATGTTTCTGAAACATAGCCATCATTGTTCCCATTGAAGCATCAACTGGCTGAGCAGTGTTAGAAGATCCCCCCGAATTCGAGAGCGAACCCGAAAGACCGAACATTGCGCTCAGGTAATTTTTACAACAAGCGTTAATAGTTGCGTTTTTAAAATAGCTCCACACCCTGGGTGAAAAATTCGCAGACGGATGTCGCAGCGAACAGTATCTCAGGCAATCACCTTACCACATTTGGTGCAGACGGGAGGCATAGATCAATACATTACCGATCGCTGGCCGTAATATATCGATACAGTGGTTGATGTGCTGGTACGTATATAAAATCCACGAAGTCAAAGCAGGCAGGCGTCTGTGATATACACAAGTAGCGCAGGAGAAATACTTGTTGAGATCAGTAGGCAGCCGAGCGACGCGTTAACGGAATGTAAACACTAGAGGCACGCACACGATGAGCTGGCTGTCGAAGAGACGGCCGAGTAGCGTCGAAGATAAGCGTAGACACCCGAAGATAACGCTGGCTAACTGATGCGATGGCTATCGAGTATGGCTTCCCAATGAGGCAAGAAAAATATGCAAGGAAAAATCGCTTATTCGTCAGTTTTGTGGGACAGCAAGAAGGAGCTGCAACAGCACCGATGAAAAGCGCTATTGGGCAGGCTTTACGACTGCAGATGAGAGAGAGAGAGAGAGAGAGAGAGAGAGAGAGCAAATGCTGGCGCATGGGAGAAACATAACCTCGCTGCGAGTATGGGGCATAAAAACCTGATTCGAATGCGAATGAAAATACGTAGAATTAAGAAATCGAACCAGAAATGGAGCACGAGAAAGATGCCTCGGCGGAACAAGAAAGGGAATAGCCATTTCATTCACAACTTGTGTCACGGTGGAACATATGGATAACGGAAGGACTACCGAAAGATGAGAAAGTCGACGTATTATCTAAATATTCTCGAAAAGGTTCTTGTAAACTGCGCCGGGATCGAACCCAGAAGTGGTCGTTTCTATGAATGAGTCTGCTATAAAGCGTGACAAACATTGTTTGGTCCTGCAAAATACGCTTGGATCTGCGGTTGCGGTCTTAGGCGCTGGTACAACTCGCATTATCATTCAAAAAGAGTTACATGACAAAATATGAATATTAGACCATCTCTCCAACGCCGGGAAAATACTTACCGATTTTGACCATTCAATGATCCTAGCGAAGAAATGTTTCATTTCACCAGAATTGCCAAAGCAAATAACAGACGTTTTGGAAAACGTTAAAACAGATTCCCTCCTGTCTGGAGAAAAACTGTGTGAATGCATAAAAAAAAGCCAATCTATCGAAAAAAATTGAACAACGTATAAGACGGCAAGAGAACGCTAAAAACCCTTCTATTCGAAACATAGTTTCTTTAAACCGAAATGGCCCATCTGCGAAAGCAACACCAAACAGTGCAGAGTAGACCTCGAAAATATCAAACACGCCACCTCCACCAGGTAAGGAATACGTCGTTCAACAACAAAACGTCAACATACTCGAGGAGGAATTTCAACCCAACGAAGAATCGGAGTTCATTCCAACTCTACCGTCATCGTCGTTGAAAATACAAAAAATAGCAAGACGGCTACAAAAATTCATAGCGAACTGGAAAACTATCACAAGAGTTAAATTAATGCTTCAAGCAGTAAAAGAATATATCATTACTCTGAAATTATCGGTTTCTCAAACAATAATACCATCGGAGACAAAGAGATCGGAAAGGGAAAAAATTAAGATGAAAATCGCCGTTGAAGAATTCATTTTAAAAAGGCTATTGAGCTATGTAGATAAGTAGCAGGTTAATTTATTTCGAAGCACTTTTTGAATCGATAAATCTGAGGGAAAAAAGCGGTTCATTCTGAATTTGATAAAGTTCAACAAATTAGTCGAAAAAAGCCATTGTAAAATTAAGGATATAAGAACTGTAGTCAAATTATTGACTCACGAATGTTTTGTGTGTAATATAGATCTACAGGACGCGTACCTACTCGTATTTTCTTATACCGATACACACCGAAAGTAAAAAATATTTGAGATTTTGTTATGAAGGGAAACTTTTCCAATTTACTTGTATGTCTTTCGAACTTTCGTCGTGTCCCTATGTTTTCACAAAGATAATTAAATCAAATTATTGGATCGCTCAGAAATACTAGGTGCGCAAAAAAATTCCCAGATTTCAAACATGGATGTCGTTAGCGACATTCGTACTCGGAATACTGGTCTGAAATTGGTTGTATTTATAGCTTGGACATCTGTTTACAATACCTGGTGATAATATCAATACATATCGTAACACAACAACCTTTTTTCTAACCTCTACTATATCAAACTTTATGCCGAAAAAACATTTACTTCCGAAATTTTGCTTTTGCGGTACAATAGAAAAAGTTTCCTGCATCGAATTATTACTGGCGAGGAAAAATGGGTATATTTAGAGAACCCCAAACGCAGAAAATCGTGGTTTTCAGTTAGGGAAGCATCAATTTAATGTCGACGGCGTTTGGTGGGACCAGATAGGAATCGTGTACCACGAGCTGCTAAAACCTGGAGAAACTGTCAATAGGCATAGCTACCGACAACAGCTGATTAATTTAAACCCCGAATTGCTCGAAAAACGGCCAGAATGGGATACGGGACACGAGGATATGATATTGCAGCAGAACAGCGCATCGTGCCATCGCAGTTCCATGGTCCAGGAGACCATCAAAACGCTTAAATAGGATCTGCTACCGTATCCGACGTATTCGTCAGACCTGGCCCCTTCTGACTACCACCTGTTCCAGTCGATGGCGCATGGCTTGGGTGGGCTGCACTTACATTAGCCAATTATGAGGCAGTTTAAAAATAGTTGTCGGAATGGTTTTACTCGAAAGCCGCGTCCGTTTATCGTCGCGGAATGTATGTATTGCCCGAGAGATGGGAGAAATGCGTGAACAGCGAGGGACAATACTTCGATTAAACCATTTTTGGTAAAGGCAGTATGGTTAAAAATCCGGAAACTTAGTTGTGCATACTGATAGATATAATTCAATAAGAAAGATCCGATTTGCAATGGAAATTTTCACAGATACCTCAGGAACAGGGTGGAGTGCCTTTTGTGAAAGACGTAAAGCTCGAGGGTTTTGGTCCGATGCTGAACAAAAATATCATATATATATTACCTCTTAAAATGCTTTACAGCAGAATGCTGCAGTTGCAAGATAGTATTGAGAATCAACAATTCAACAGCAGTTTCATATATAAACGGAATGAGAATTATTGCAAAACATTGAGGCGGGATTCTCTTTTTCCCTCACCTGCCGCGGCCTGGGTCAAGGGCTGGCAGGGCTCGTTTGGAAAGTTAAATAAATATTAGTAAATTTAATTAACAAATAGTTGGGGGCCAATTAGCCTTATGAAGCTAAGACTCATAAATTTCGAATATACTGTGAGATTCATGCAGGGACGCTTTCTCTCCGTTTGCACTCATTTCAAAAGTCTTGTAAAAAATCGGGCAGATAAAGCAACAGGAATAGTAGTTGCGCCACAGTAGCCAACACAGCTATGGTATCCCACATTAAAATCAATGCTGATCAGAGATTCAATTGTTATTGAACCACATCCATTTTCAAGCAAAATGTCGCTAATTATAGTCGAATTATCAGGGCAAAGCTTTCAGACTAAAAGGGACACAGGAAATTATGATTGCATCGCTAGCCGAATTTACGCTCAAACAATACAGTGGATCTATATTTAGCTGGATAAAATATTGTGATAAAACGAGTGTGAAATAGTTTCAACCATCTGTAGAAGAAATCATGTAATATTTACCGAAAAAATTCCACGAGGGCGTTTCCTACGAAATTCACACAGATGGTTAATTATACAGCAAGAAATATTAAGAAACGAATCGTTACGACGTTCCTTCAAAGGACTCTCCGGACTACGGCCACCGAGGCCAAAATCTAACGAGGTGTAGAACGTGGACCCGGTTATAAAATATTTAAGCTCATTAAACCCCTAATCAGAGATAAACTTACAAAAACTGTCATACAAACTGGTAGCGTGTCTGGCTTTAGCGATCGGATATCGAATATAGATATTTTCCCTGATAAATATCGAAAATATAACCTTTAACCTGGAAGGCGCGAAGATTTCGTTTTCAAAATCAATGAATACTTCTAGACCCGATTCACATCAGTCATTGTTGATTTTACCTTTTTTTTCCGATAAAAGAAAAAAAATACACTGCCGACGAAAAGTTTCTGCACAAAAGTTGAAAAAAGTGCTGGAACGGTTTTGTATGCTATTTTGTCGGTAGTTAGCCTAGGCCAATTTAACCAACGCCATTTTGAAGAGGAGCGATTTACCTTCATTTCGTTTTTTCATTTTTACGTTTTTTTGTACGATTAGCACCCAGTTTTGAAAATGACCATCGTTAGTCGTTTTTTTGTTCGTTTTTGAGTGAACCCCGTTTGTGGTAAACATTTGTTTAACGTATTTCTTTGACCAAAATCATAAAGGGAGAAGTCTAAGGTTCAATTTTGGTTTTTTAGAAAATTGTCAACGGTTTGTTTTCCAAAGACATTTCGTTTTTTTGAAAACAAATAGATAATTTGAAAATTGCTCCGGAGGACGAAAAAGATGAGGTTTGCAATAAAACCTCACGATGGTAAAAAACTGTATTACTTCTTTTGTTGAGTCCGCGAGAATGTTTTCAAATTTTTTTTCGAAATAGTTTTACCATCTCTTTCCGGTGAAAGTTTGATTGATCTGAATATCACAAGAAATATTACTTTACCAAAATATATTTCTGGTAAAGTCTGTCATTTCAGGCTTATTGATTGACCTATTGGGGCGCGTCTGGGGCGGACCGTTTATTAAATGGCCGAGCGCGGTCAGTATACGGACGAACGAACCAGAGATATAATACGGCCCTCAACCAAGGACACGAATATCCATGCAACTATTAATCTTGTTTACGAAGAGATGGATTGGCCCGAGAGTTTCCGTTACAGATATGCTACAGCGCGCGAGAATAAGTATCAAATGGGTCGTGCACATGACATCATAATCGAAAATTGGCCACTATGTATTAGGACCGTACCTCGGATGTCATACCGATTGGACAGTTTTTCCCACAAACATTAGCGCATACCGTTGAAGCTGACCCTTTCGTATCGTAGAGGCGTGCGAACCAATTCAACATTAATACTAATAAATCGAGCAACAGCTTATAATAAGCCAAACATGTTTCTGATTTAATCAAAACCAGTCTCGTATGCTGCGGTCAATTAAATGACGTCTTCATAACTTCTATACAAACGGCATATACACCGTTTTACCCAGTCTTGGAATACCTTGTTATTTAATAGACTTATTGCGCGATATTGTAATGGACATCAGCAGAAATATTATCGCGAAGCGTTTGTAAAGATCTCACGCGATTGAGTTAGCATTTTGTAGAGTTATCGGTACTCCATAAATTCTAGTAGAGATGTTTTTGAAGAGAGGTAAAGCAACAAATATCCGCTGTTCACAAATCTTCAATATTTTTTTTGGCGAATTCGCAGACGCCGAGATATGCCAACGGTGATGCCCGTAAACTTTCACGTAACTTCAACCATCAGAGGAAATACTCCATTTATTTGTTCAATACAAAAATGGTCGAGGCACTACCAATTAACGCAAAATCCATAGTATTTTGTCCGAAGGATTATACGTTTATCCCGCGCATTGATTCCTGTACTTTATGTTCCCTAGACTGCAAAAACGAACGTATTTGCTAAGTATAAGGGAGAACGGGGCTGAGAGTTACTTTTTTAATGAACATAAAAAGAGGACTTACTTCTAGAATTAGTATTTTGAGATAAAGATTAAGGGGTTAGGTCTTTCAAGGATGTTCAAAAAATCGATTTTTTTGTTGTTTTAAATGGCCCTTTAAGACCTTAAAAATTATATTCCAAAAGATTATGGCTGGGAAATATCTCTGATGTAAGTACTTCTTTTTCAAAGTATAATACATCAGGTAGGCAACGGGTCTCTTGCAACGGTGACGGCGATTCTAAGACTTTTAAAGGCATTATTGATGCTAAGCCCTATGAGGATGTCACAGTACTCAAAAAAGAGTGTACCTATAGGTCACGTTCAAAAGCGAAGGGGTACCCGTCTACCTAATTTGAAAAATAGTATAAAAAGTCTCGGTGGAAGGGGCGAATTGACGAGAAAAATAATAGACGAACTCTCTATTCATTGTGGATTAGCCATTCGTAAAAACTATGATTCAATTGAAAATATGAGCAACAGTATATGAGCTATAACCGATCATAAATTATCAATTAATTACTGATGCAAAACCGCAGCACGATAAATGTCCGGTCGAAGAGAATTCATGGTGTTCATGGCAAAGACTAAAGCTACAAATAGTTTGGCTGAGTTCGGCTGACAAACATAAACCAGCTCGTTCAATCGAAGTGTATGAAGCTATCAAGCCAGTCTACGAACATTTGACCAGAGACGATCTTCTTACTTGATGCATCGGCGGTTATACTGAAAACTGTAATGAAAGTTTCAGTTCGACCGTGTGGGCATTGGCCCTAAAATCCATTTATAGTGGTAAAACGGTGTTGGATATAGCCATGGATATTTCAGTTTGTGTGTACAATGATGTCGTTGCTTCAATTTTACATATGAAAAAAGCGATGGATTTAGAAATTGGTCTGAACAGCTACGAAATGTGCTCGGAGATTGATCAAGACGGTATAGAGCTTGCAGAGAGATCGCTGTCTGAAGCTGCAGAATAGTGGAGAATCCCTTTAAAATCCAATCGAAAAGAAATCAATGAGCAGGTCACTAATCTAGAAGGCCAATTATAAGGTAGAGTCACTAAATGTCGTCCCCTGTTTGCTGAATCGTTGTAAAACTAAAACTATGTAATATACATGGATAATAAAATTCGGAATGGTTAAAGTAAATCAATCTTTACTTCATAAAATAATAAATCATCATCAATCTTTGTCATTACATTACATTATACTCTTTTAACCGAGTTTTTACGATAAAGTAACATTTTAATCGAACATTATAAAAAATTATGAAAACTTCTTAGAATTATATTACAGTGAAACCTTTGTCAGTCATTTGTTTTATTAGATAAATTTTAATTATTATAACATATTGAGAATGTGAATTTTCGTCCTTAATTTTCAATACAATCTTCATGCATACATTGGAAGCACTAGTGCATCGGATCCAATTTTCGTCCCTCCTATTTTGGGAGTAAGTTGGGTGGCAAATGGGGTATTCAACGTCATCATCGTCGCTATCTTCATCATCAATAGTAACTAAAATGAACTCGTCATCAGCTTGCTTTTTTGACGCTTGATAGTTTTTCTTTTATTGAGTAAGGACAATTGAAAACAAGATACTTTCAATAGTTTAGTTACCTAATATCATCCCGGAACGATATTAGGTAAACAGCAAATTCTTAATAACGTTGATGTAATATCGTCCTGCAGAACGATATTAGGTCGATGTTGGGGGACGATATTAGAAATTTGCTGTTTATGATAAAAAATTAACATTACTTGCAAAATACGTTACCTAACCTCAAATTTCCAAGATTATTAATTATTGATATACGAGTATCTCGTCGCAGGAGTGACTTTCGACATGCAATTCTTTGTAGTGATCAACTGACACTTAAGACTATTGATTTCTTATGTCAATAAGGGGTGATGTTAGTATCGAAAAAAAAACGACGGGGAATGAAATTAGTCGCGGGGACAAAATTCGGCGAGTTTATCTTATGGTTAGGCATCGCGGATTAAAAGTATGGCAAAATTGTTCATGATTTTCTGTAACGTTAAATGGGTTTAGGATTAAATAGAGTGAGATTTACGTATGATTACTATTTTATTTTCTGTAGTAGATTTTTATAATGGCAATTTTTAAATATTTCGTATGTACCGTCATCTCAGAGGGCAAGGTATCGTTGGCGCTCGTGGTTGAGAATCTCCGTTAGCTAAAATTGGTGGAGATAAAAACGCAGTTTATGAAAAATGTTAATAAAATAATATGCTTCCGGAAAGAAGAGAATTCTTTTATTATGGATATATGTTCGCATATATCTGGGTGTACATATACACATTCGTATATATGTATGTATGTATATACAGTAACATTGTACAATATTCTGCTCTGCACACGGCTCGTGCAAAGGCAGCCGTCCCCACGAAAACCTAGCAAACAAGGTAAGTAGATAAATATTATTTTTTATGAGAATTGTAAAGCCTGTGCAAACACGTATCGTCAAGAGGACTGGCCCCGCCAAGCCCGAAGTCATCGCCATTGTCATCATCATGCCCGTCCACATCATCACACTCGCACACACCACACTTAGTCACCCATCAAGGTAATGCACCCGTCCGTCTCTGCCCCGACTCCATCCTTCGGCTGAGCGGCGATAATCAAGGACGAAGATAGCAGCAGCGCACGATGATCCCCGAAAATTCCGATTATCTGCAATCCTACATTCCCATATTAGTAACCATAAAGTATCGACCGTCCTAATTACCCGCCTCTGCCAAGTAGATCCCGGTAGCGATAATCTAATATCGATCATACGCTTGACCCTCTCCCATCGACCTATGCCGCTGCTGCCCCAATGATCGACACTGCCAATCAACGGCAAGGAAAAATTCAAGAGCTTCCGCCTGGCCACGAGGAACACTCACTTTGCGACGAGCCGGGGCCGATAACCAACACAATTAGCGAAAGAAATTGGATAGCGTTAGCGAGAAAAAAGTTTGCGTAAAGGAGTAGTGCGGAAAGAAGTACGAGTAGTGAGTGTGAGACAGAGAGAGTGTGTGACCGAGGAAAGAATACGACGACAAGGAGAGGACAGGAGAAAAAACGACAAATAGGAAAGAAAAGGGTCGACGACGGAAACTTTGCAACGAATCGATAAGTGTTTGCACAGGTCAACGTTATCGGCACAGTTCGTTAGAGTTATCCCCCATTTATATTATTTGAATTATATAGGGTACCCCCCCCCCCCTTATTGCTTGCGTCTACCCTTGTTTTGGTCAGTTTTCTTTTTGTTCCTTTTCGCAAAATAGTCGTGTGGGACGGCCGTGAAAATCAGGCCAATTATAAAGTGCAAGTACTTTATATTCGAGTTAAAATTAACGGTCGTGTTTTCCCTGCCAGCCCTCCCTTGAAATCGGGAGACGTCATCGACTAAAATTTAGACTTGACAAATGTTTTTTCGTAAATCGAGATCACTTACTTGGGGTATTTAATTGGCGAATGTGAAATTCGATCAAGTACCCAAAATGTTGAGAGCGTGATTGATTATCTGACTCTACGGAACGCGAAAGAAGTTCATGGATTTGTTTCATTAGGAAGCTATTTTCATCAATTTAGGCCTGACCTTTTCAGTCCTCGCGAAACCGTTATATGATTTAATAAAACAAAAGGGCGCACAATTTTCGTTCGGTCAGAGAGAAAATGAAGTCAGTAAAACCTTAAAAAATTGGTTTGCCTCTCAACCGATACTGGCCATTTATTCTCAAAAGTTGGAGGCTGAACTAGACTGTGATGCCAGCGCGAGTGGATTCAGTGCAATTTTGTTGCAACGCCAACAAGACAAAATCTTTCGACCATTGTTTTATTTTAATAGGCGAACCACTACGGGCGAATCATAATATCACAGCTTTGAATTGGAGTGTCTAGCCACCGTGTACGTATTAAACGCTTTCACATCTATCTCGCGGGCATCCCCTTAAAATTATAACCGATTGCGATAGTTTCCGCCTAACGTTAAGTAAGCGAACGGTTAATCCACGGATATACCGTTGAACTTTATTTCAAGAACAGCACACGTACGAGATCATGCATCGACGTGGGACGCGTATGAATCATGTTGACGCACTCAGTCGTTGCCACGACATCCTTATTTTGAAAGCGAACTCGAACGAAAGAACTTTATCCATTCAGAAGCCTCGAAATCCCAAGATTATAAAAATTCGCAATAGGTTCTAACTCAGAGAAGAAAACTTGGATGATGTGCGACCGTCTTGTGTACCTTAACGGGGGAGGAGGTCTAGTGGAAATTTTCCAAAAATCGATTCTTTTCATTTTCTAAAAGTACAATATCTTACGAGTATTTTTGGACTAATTGCATTTAAATCGGACCATTATTCGCCGAAATACATAATTTTGAAGGAAGCCGTGTTAGAGCCATACAAACTGTAGGTAGGTAAAACTTTAAACTCGTTTTTCTCGAAACCAGGTTTTCGAAGTCGGTGATCACTGTACCTCGACAACGGCTTTACCGATCGGGTTGAAATTTATACCACTTCTTCTATATATAGATGTCCTCTGGATGAACGAAGGATTTTTTTTGTGCATTTATTTTTTTTTTATAGTCAATAATGTAAGTCAAATTTTCGTCAAAACAACATTTTTGACTTTCAACGTCCGCCATTTTGTAAAAAATGGAAATTTTTCAAAACCCTTCGTTCAACCGGAGCATTATATCATTAACTAAAGATCCCCCCCCCCCCCTGTTTTTTTTTGTTTTCAGATAATCCGTTGCAGCGCGGGAGTGATCACCGCAAAATCTGTTTTTTTTTGCAGCGTCTTCGGCCGTTGATATATGACGGCTTATTTTTAAATATATTTCTTTCAAAAAATTATAATCTTTATACTAAATATATATCTTTTATACGGACGAACCTTTGTTAACAATTATTTTATCGTTTGGCCAAAAAAAAATCGGAAAAAGGCCTTTTTTACCTTTCCAACTAGACCTCCCTCCTTAAGGATCAACATGGTAAACTCCTGTTTCATGTACCGCCGATTCGGAACGATTCGGAATGCTATCTTAACGATAACGAATTTCACTGCGTGTGGAAAAAATTATTTAACAAGTTTTTCTAAAATTAATTTATATAGGATAATTGTTAATTACTACGAAATCGTACTTACTTATTTATTTGTTATTTCAACCGTTCTAATTAATTGTCACTTTTTTTTTAGTACATATTAACGTTTAATAATTTACGAGGTACTGTCACAATGGTCGTTATCGTATGTCGAGGGGGTTACCAAACCTCGTTATCCATTATGCGATATACACCATTGTGATAGCGCCTTGTAACTCGTTAACCTTTAATATGTGCTAAAAAAAAATTAAAAAAATTAGGACGTTCGAAATAACAAGTAAGTTCGATTTCGTAGTAATTAACTAATATGTCACGGTGTGTAAATTGTAATACATATATCGGCAACCCTTATTCAAAACCATGCAGAGAATTCTGATTGATGGATGTCGCCAGATGGCAGCACTTTACGTTCCACCCAGATCCCTGGCACTCAACATATATAGGGTGGTTCTTTTAGCGTCGCCAGCCACCATGTGGCGCTAGTAGTAATCCGCGCCGCAGCCGCGGGCTATGGCTGATGCAAACATTATCTATTATGCTATAGATAATTACAGCAACCCACAAAATATAATTAAATAACTTGAAGATATGTATATAATAGTATAGATTCGTATTATATTATATTACATTATATAACATTATATATATATATATATATATATGTTATATGACTTTATGAATTTGTAGTAGACAAATAATTGCACACAAATTTGGGGTTTTTCTTCCGAAAAAAATATAAACAATTTTGGCAATTTTTTCATTTTCTAATTTGCACAATTTTTATTCAATATTTTTTTAAGACTAACAAATGTTCTCTACTTCAATAGTTTCTTTGTGAATTCAATTATAATTCTTTTTACCACGCCATGCATTTGTATAAAATTATCGGAAGTATCACGATTTTCACGATTGCAGTAGTTGTCTATTTAGTTGAGGTTATGGTAATGGTAAGGGGCAAGGGGGCGACGGGGGTGTGGGGTACAGCGCGGACGACTGGCAGCGCCGCACAATGCGAACTAGAAACGGCGACACTAAGCGAACCATTCTACGTCATCGAAGCCCGTTGAATTTCGTTGAGTGTCACCCCCCTGGTTCCACCCTATAAGAAATGCCCAGGGATTTCTGTCGCTTCTCATGTGGATTCGCCCAACCGAATCCCCTAGTATTAAGAACTTACGACACGGATATAGGAATAAGGGGATGGAGTCATAACCGCGGGGGGTGAAGCTGGCTCGCGGCGGGGGGGGGGGGGGGGGGGATATGGTCACGTGGTTCTTTTGGTGCCGCATTGCTGATTGGCTCTAGTATAAATGCGCGAAGTTTAAATAGGAGATATGCAGTTTGCTTACAATTATAAATTCGTATGATAAAATATTTTAAGCAAAATGCAGGAACAGGATGTATTGTTTATAAATCAATATAGAAATGTTAATAATGTCATATAAATGCATATGTATCGTGATAACATATCTATTCGTGTGTATAACATAAATATGAAGAACATCTACTTTTTGGTTATGTGCTTAATGCAATATGAATATCCTTCCAGACAAGATTGTGTGCATTCGTAAGATGCATAGAGAGGCAACTTTGGACTTAAATATTTCACAGCAAAATCTTTTTTTAATCAATTTTATTTATTACACACATTCATTGTCCTTTAAACAAAATTAGCTTATTAAACGTATGCCGCATGCTCATTGACGTGTCTACAACTTGTTGCGTAATAAAATGTAATCTTATTTTAATGTATCTATTACATATTGAACGTATCAAATGAACAATATGATTATCGAGAACACTTTGTTCTGATGTATGACTTTCTAAATTTGTAAATAAATTATGTCCAATAAACTTGTCTAAAACTTTAACTGTTAAGTAAGCAGCAGTAAATTGCTTATTCATGTATGTACCGCCACTTTCATGTAACGCATTTCTAACAATTTTTTCACATATCTGACAAATTTTTATTACATCATTGGATGGATATGTTAACCGGTCTCTATCTTTATAAGCAATTAAACTATCACTAAGCATAGTTTTACTTGATTTCAATGCTTCTATACATTGATTGCATAAAATAGTTTTCTGTTGATCGAGTTTTCTGTCGTCACTTGTTGGTCGAGTCACAACTAAAACATATTAAATATGATGTACAAAAGAATGTCAATTTTAGAAAATTATTTGTTAAATATAAATATTCCTTACAGTGACTACATCCAGGGATAGGAGATGTGGCTCGATCTATTTTAGTAGCTGTAGTAGTTATAGTACTTGGTTCGTCATTGGAAATAATTGTTTCAACCACAGGTTCTAAATAAATAAAGAATATATGTATGTACATTACATAAAGCCGACGTCACACGATGTACGTTTTCGTGTATGATTGCTAGCTTGTATACTGCTCTGTTTGCTCCTGTGCATGCTAGCATGTATCATTTCGATGTAAGTTTTGGTGCATTCAAATGAATATTGCATTGGCTTAGTTTACACCGAACGTGTTTAGTACGTATCAAGTAGTAAGTTCTAGCTTATCAGCCAATACATTTGTTTAATAAGAATTTACTATATGATACGTTCGATACTAAAGGCGTTCGGAGTAACCTAGGTCAATAGCTACCTATAAGGAATCATACACGAAAACGTACATTATATATAACAGCATATATTTGATACCTATATATGGTACTACATTTGGCCGAAGTCTCCTCGTATCACCCGAAACATCGAAAGCATCTTCAGGGAAATGTGCGGAACAAATTCTACTTCCAACTGGAATTGACTCTGCGTTTAGTCCCAGTATATCTGACCAAAGCTTTTTAGTTTTTTCATTTTTTGGAAATCTATAAGAAAATAATTAGATGTGTGACTTTTATATTACATTATATCTCATTTCGATAATATAATACTATCATTTAATTATATGTACTAATGAAATATAACCTATCTTACCGGTGATAAGATATATTTATGTTCCTTTCTTGTTTTTTTCCCAAAATTGGACGGCTTATTGTGCGATTTTTGCAATTTTTTACAATGCACAGTGGCGTTGTGCACAAATATTTTACGTATATGTAAAATTTTTTCTTTCCGTGACCACTTACTCCGTATTCGGACACACTAATTTTACTTTATCTCACTCTTACTCAATCAAAATAAAGATGTTGCACTTGCGCACATTCTGCTCGATTACAACCAATCACCAATGCGGCACCAAACGTACCATGTGACTACTCTCCTCCGTCCGCGCAAGCAGCTTCACTCCCCTCGCCTAAAGTAGAGGTTTATGCTCCATCCCCTTATCCCTATGTCCGTGACTTACGATTCCTGCCACGCGACAGCACTCTGCGTGTTCCCCTTACTAGGTTCCCCTACTCTAAACTTCTAGCTATAAGACTACTATAAAAACTCGCGCGCTGCCTAACGGAGCGTCTTTTTCCGCACGCAATTTGAAATGAAAAGATTGATGTGTATTTTTAAATAAAAATTTATTAAACTACGAGTTGTTCAAATTTACCCCGTGACAAAATACTAAAAGACATAAGTATTATTCTTATTTCAGCAATGACCGGGCGTCGATAATGAATACTCCTCCCTTCATGTCCTATACTGACAACACAAGCTCGCTCGTGACTGAATTTCGAATTACCACCAACATATATCTTTTTCGTCGATTTCAGGGTCCAAATTTATCATGATTCTCCTATGCCGTTTGATCTTCTTCATAAGCGGAGAACGTATGGAAAACATTCTTGTTGCCGTTATGGACAGGTCGAGCGAATTAATCGAGTCATTACCCCAATGATTGCGAAGCTTTGTGAAGACCCTACAAAACGGGACCACATGTTGGAAAAAATGGAATTTACAATGAATAACACGGTGTAACGTCCCAGAATGGGAGACGCACATCTCCGGTCGATAAATTAACATGCTACCTTGCCTACCTCCAAAAACGATGTAGCCGGCCTGCAAAATTCAAATACAATGTACATTTTTTTTCCTTATTACCAACTAATTATTTCACTTACAAAACTATATCTAAACAACAATTAATATTTCTGCTTCAGACGCGAACTACGATTTCTCAGGATACTCCTAAAATTTTTTTCCAAACATTCGAAATTCCGAACTCGAATTTTTCTATGTAAACACTCGTGCAACGCGACAAGGAATGTTCTCTATCTTCACAAACACTTTTCCAACGACTAAACACTCATTTCATATACATTCTGGTAATAATAAACCCTGATTTAATAACGATATTATTTACTCTTACATTAGCCTTAAAGTGGACGACATATCGATCCATAAGTACCCGGTCCGACAAACTTTCCTTTACTTTCCTTATTCATATTACATTTCAACGAACGCCTTGTCCGATATAACCACTCGAAAACTCAGTTATAAACAAAACTCTGTATCATTTCTCCGAACTATAATTCGAAACCACACCTTTCTTTTCCACGAACGTCATCCACAAAGTGACGATCTCACGTCGCAAAAGTGACCAATCAAATAAGTTTAAATAAGTCAAATTTTAGTAACTTCACCCGAACCGTGACTAAATTGTTAATTCTCACGAAGAACAGAGTCAAAACTCGATCAACTTAGTTACAGAATCTAACCAACCTCGAATCAGTCAGTACTTTAAGGGAGTAATACCCAGTCTCTCTGCGAAACTACTCCAAGTACAAATTTTGTGTTGTGATTTCAAAGTCGAATAAAATATCAGTACTTTGTTAAGTGTACGTGAGTTGTTCGTATTGCAGTTAATCGAAACGTCTTCGGACAGGACCCTACCTCGACGATTAATCTAAATCGTGGAATTGGTATACCTGAGCACAAGTAAGTCCAAGGTGGCGAGCTCACGTCCAACCGAACAAGTGCAACTCAATTCAAATTTCGCGAGCACATCGAATTCTCGATGGGGATATATTCTCTCCCCACCTTGGGACGTAACAACGGTACATCGTTCGACGGGGAAAAGTCCCAGCAAATTATTATTCGGTGTCGATCAGCTTGGAGAATTGCATGATGAACTCAAGTTTAGCGTACATCGTGGCTCAGCTACAGATCGTGATTTAGAATCAATGAGAGAGGCTGGTGCCGCAAGAATTGCTCAATACCAAAAGGATAATGAAAATCTTTACAATCAAAAGCATAAAGCCGCGAAAAGTTATCACGAAGCCGATTATGTAATGATTCGTAATATCGATACATCGACAGGTATAATAATAAAAAGTGAATACCAATCTACAAAGGGTCTTACATCGTAAAAAAAGAGTTACGCTTTTATCGGTACGTGGTAGGTGATATAGAAGGATTTCAACTTACGGCATTGCCATACACAGGTGTTGTCGCTGCCGATCATATGAGACCCTATACAAAGGGATGTAACATTGGAGAGTGAGATAAAGAGGGGGAGGATGAGAACTCGTATTTATAACTAATTGAGTTTTGTCTTATAAGTTTGGTATTATTATAATATAAGTTTTGTTTTATTACTGGATTTTATATGATTTCTGGAAACCATTATTTTGTTTTGTATAACCGGGACAACCGTAATGTCAGCTTGGCCTACTATAGATATTAAGACGCAGTGGATGGTAAGAGGCAACGGTCACATTGCCAAAAGAATAGTGAACAAGAACTGATCGATATACCGCCGCCACTCTCCACTGCCCCCTTCTCCTACGTCGTGAAAAAGGAGACGCGCAGCACCAGAGACGCGCATAGCAGTTAGGCTTCGAGAGCGCATTGGGCCTCGAGAGTGTTCAGACTTTGTTTAACCCTTTGAGCCCTAAGGGCGCATATATGCGTCAGCCTATGCGTCTGCGGACCACATAAGCTTGAAAGTACTCAGGTCTCAAAGGGTTAATAACATTATTTCACTATTTTCCTATTATTATTCTTTTACTGTAAAACACCCCTTCCCCCTACAATATATTTGTAAAACGTACGCGTAAGAGAAATGGATTTCATTCACTTTGCAAAATAATTGTCTGGCTACAGTCTTCGGTATAAATGCTGGTGCCTCGTATTTCGTGTGGGGAGCTGACTTTCGCACGTAGATTTCTATTGTTGTGTCTGGTGTTGATGGTGGCCGTGCACCTGCGTTGCGTCCGGTACGAATTTGTCGTTTGGTCGTTCGTCTGCTCGGATCTCTCTCTCTCTCTCTCTCTCTCTCTCTCTCTCTCTCTCTCTCTCTCTCTCTCTCTTCACCGTGGTGAAGGTGTTCGCCGTGCACCTCTTTCTCTTTCTCTAGTCTCGTCTCTCTCTTTTACTGAGCGCACTTATCCGGCGGTTCTTGTTTACGCTTTTCGAGTGCTCTATGAAGGTGTTGTGTGCGTATGCGATTTCTCCGAAGTCTCTGACTAGACTATGGATACAGGAATATAAGGATGGAGTACGAGTTCACGGGGGTCATAGTCCATTGAAATGTTACATTGACCCTGCATTTATCAAAGTCAGCAATTTTTTTTCTGGTGCATAGGGGGAGGTATGAAAAGCTTAAGTCCAAGTTTGTGGGGTTGTAAGCCTTGAGGAAAATCCGCCATCTTGAAAAAAGGGGTGAAATAGTTTTTGCAAAATAACTATGAAACTATCCACCGCGCAAGAAAAGTATTTCATCGTTTTTTGTAGGAAATGAAATTCTCTACACGTTTTCTCTCTTGATTTTTTGTGGTAAAATCAAAAATACTAAAGTTATTAATAAACAACGACAAAAATTTAAGGAGTAATTTCCTTTACGTCGCTCTAACTTTTTGTTTTTGCATTTTTCAGAAAAATATGTTTAAAGCTTTTTGATAGAGGATTTTTAGACGAACAAATTTCATCCCTCGTTTTTTAAATTCCGTTTATTTTTAAAGATTTTACAGCCATTCAAAGGTAAAAATGTGCGTCGGCACATAATATTTTAGGTTTGGGTTTAAAATCGTTGTATTGATATAACAGGAAAACTATCCACCGCGTAAGAAAATTGTAAAGTTATTTTTTGTAGGAAATTAAATTCTCTAAAAATTTGCTCTATTAACTTTTTGTCGTAAAATCAAAAATATCAAAGTTATTAACAAACAACGACAAAAAATGAAGGAGTAATTTCCTTTAAGTCGTTCTAACTTTTTTTCTTTTCATTTTACAGAAAAATATGTTCAATGCATTTCGATAGAACACCTTCTGACGAATAAGTTTCAATATAAATGTGTCAACTTTTGTTTATTTATAAACATTTTACAGTGCTGCAAAGGTAAGTGTCGGAGTACTCGAAAATAGACATAACAAGTACGCTTGGCGTACTTGATGGGGGCCCGCGCCCCCCATACCCCCCGCGCGCTTCGCGCGCCGCGCCATCGCCGCGCTTCGCGCTCCGCGTTCTGTTGATTATTTACTTGAATTGTTGGATATTGAAATATTATGTTGTTTTTATGTTGTTGTGAATTATAATTGACAATATAGAATTATGTGTTTTGCTCTTAATATATCTTCAGTAAGAGCCATTGTTCGAAATGTGATGATTGAATTTTTATTAGATTTACATTAGTAGGCACTTACAACTCTACAATATAAGGATTGCATATTTTATTTCCAGGATATATTTTGAATGTTGATTAACATGTCCCTTAGGGACGTTTTAATACGCACTCACGCCGTAATTTTCAATTTTCTGGTAAACAATTTCTATAATTCCCACTTTTTGAACTATCCCAAGTATCGATAAAGTAATCGATTATTGACACAGACGCACACATAAGCGTACTGTACGTCAGCGTAAGAAGTATACTTTGGGGTGCATATCACGCCGCCATTTCGTTCGACGTTTCCTTTTTTTTATTGTTAAATTTTTTTTTTATTGTTAAAATTTAGTCTGTTTATGGTCGTTGGTAGAGTTTAATTAGAGACGCTAAAACATTATCTATCGTCTATTTTTCGAGAAAAAAAAATTATTGCGATAATAAAAAAAAAATCGTATCGCACTTCAGAGCGTTCATTTGGATGCGCGTCTATGTGCATACGGCATGAAGATATTTCTAGCAGGGGCGTACGCAAGAGAAAAAATAAATAAATATAATAAAAATTTGAAAGACACGAGGTTTGTTCTTTTTCGGCGAACTCCCCAGAAACCCCTACACTAGTTTAATAAGTATACACTGACCTATATACCTACATTTATTGAAGTAGTGCAGGGATTTCTGGGGAGTTCGCCGAAAAAGAACAAATTTACGAGCACACGACGATACTAGCAGCATCTTACCACTGGGGCAAGAAATGAGCTTTACTGGGACTCGATCTTCGTCGATATGATGAGTCTTCCCTCTCTTTCGTTAATCAGTGATACACGTCTGTGATTATAATCGCGAGCTGTCAGTGCTGTTTTTTTATACTAAATTAATAATATTTGTAAAGTGAGAAAAGTATAAAAGTGTAAGTGTTATGAATAATTTTAATATATGTGTATAATAAAAGTGTAAACAATATTAATAAGTTCAAAAAGAGTGTAATATTCTGTTCGATTACAAAAAACATTTAAAACTTTTATCAAACCAGTGTTATTTTATGGCAAAAAAAAACATGCTTAAAAAATATTTAAATAATGTGTTATAATTGTTCAAATCACTTTAATCTCTTGGAACACTTATAAAGTGTTAAAATGAAAGTAATAGGCTGAAATAAAAAAATTTCGTTCACACGTTTCCATGCAACTAACAAAAATGCAAAAAAAAAACGTTTTCTTTTGTTTAAATTTAGTGATTAACAAAATTGTAAAGTTTTTAAACTGTAGAAGACACTTCTTTGAGGTCTCATAAAGATATACTACAAGTTATGTAAACATTTGTTCGCAGGTTGCTGAGATCCGGACATCGATGGACACAAAAATAGCTTTTTGGCCTAAAAATAGGTATGTTTTTGATAATTTTTATATTTAACAAAATCGAAATAGATTTATATTAAAAAGGTCTCTTCATTATAATGAAATACATATTTGGTATAAATTTCAGATTGATCCGGTCATTGGTTGCTGAGAATGGAGTGCGGACGGACAGCTCCTGTGACAAAAACTTTTGGAAGGTGATATTAATAGGCACTTTTTTAATATATATTTTTTTTAAATATTTATATATTATAGTGAGTGCCTAAAAATGAACGATTATGCGTCATTTCTTTGCAAATTTCATTAATTGCGGCGGTCAAATTTTATTTGTTGTTATTGCAACATTCATAATAATTAGCTATGAACTCCTCGTAGGTGTTGCGGAAAAGAGTTCATAACTAATTATTATTATTAAATCTTCGTAGGTGGCGCGGAAAAGAGTTCATAACTAATTCTTATGAACATTGCAATAGCAACAAATAAAATTTGTCCGCCGCAATTAATGAAATTTGCAAAGAAACGACGCATAATCGTTCATTTTTATGTTTATTTTCGAGTACTCCGACACTTACCTTTGCAGCACTGTAAAATGTTTATAAATAAAGAAAAGTTGACACATTTATATTGAAATTTATTCGTCAGAAGGTATTCTATCGAAATGCATTGAACATGTTTTTCTGAAAAATGCAAAAACAAAACGTTAGAGCGACTTAAAAGAAATTACTCGTTCACTTTTTGTCGTTGTTTGATAATAACTTTGGTATTTTGGATTTTACGACAAAAAGTCAAGAGAGTAAATTCGTAGAGAATTTCATTTCCTACGAAAAACGGTACAATAATTTTCTTGCGCGGTGGATAATTTTCCTGTTATATCAATACAACGATTTTAAACCTAAACCCAAAATATGATGTGCTGAGGCATATTTTTACCTTTGAATGGCTGTAAAATCCTTAAATTAAACGAAATTTAAAAAATGAGGGGTGAAATTTGTTCGTCTCAAGGAGCGCCAAAAAATTTCTATAAACATATTTTTCTGAAAAATGAAAAAATAAAAAGTTACAGCGACTCAAAAAAAACGCGGTTTTTCCATTTGTTGTCGTTTGTTCTTTATAACTTTGTTATTTTCGATTTTACGACAAAAAGTTAAGAGAGCAAATTTGTAGAGAATTTCACTTCCTACAAAAAACGACTACAATAAAACGGTGCAATAATTTTCTTGCGCGGTGGATAGTTTCATTGTTATAATGCAAAAACTGTTTTACGCCTTTTTCAAGATGGCGGGTTTTCCTCAAGGGTTACAACCCCACAAACTTGGATTTAAGCTTCCTATACCATCCTCTATGCATAAAAAAAATTGCTGACTTTGAAAAATGCAGGGTTAGGCCTTATTTTTGTAACATTTCAATGGACTAGTAAGCAGGCTGGTAAGTTTGTGTTTCGCAGCTCTTATATTCGTTGCTACCATACATGATTGATCATTTACAAGCATCGCCTTTCTTTATTGTCTCCCTGTCAGCGCTTTTGTGTAGTAATTTTGATAATTTATTTAGGCGGTTGGTTCTCAATTCTCTTTCTGTTTCAGGTGCGGCTGCCGTCTGTTCTTCCGTTACAATATATAAGGGGCATTTCATGCCAAATGGACCAGTTTCAAAAACTTTCTTTTTATTTGCTCAATTTTTTGATATTTTTAGTACTCATCGAAAATCTCTTCGTGGTAAATTTTGAGTTTTTTTGCGGTTTTTTTTCTCACAACTTCTTTAATAGGAAAGCCAAATTGAAAGGCTTTTCGACTTTCGTTTTTGAATGTACTTTAAAAAAAATATAGAAAAATTATTCGAGGTGTTTCTGAATGTGATTTTTTACATTTTCAAGTTTAGATCTTTTTTGTTAAGCGAGTGCATATTTTCCTTTTTTTAAATTTTAAATTTTTAACTTTTATCGATTTAACAACTTTGAAGCGTAGGTAGATCGTGACGTTTTCATAATTACTATTTTCTCGATTTTTGAAAATTTTAGAATATTTTTTTGTTAATAACTATCAAAATCGTTTTTTAGAATATAATTATATAATCTTTATATAGTATGTTTATAAATAATGGTAATAAAAGTATTTATTTAGTTCTGTATTCTTTAACACTGTTACGTATACGATCATTATTTGAAGCAGAATACTCTTTAGCTCGTATGATTCCGTTCTTGAGCGGAAGAATTGATTATGAGTAAAATTTGTGTGTCCCTGTGATTGACTTATCGTAAGTCAATCATAGGGACATGAAAAATTCACTCGTTGTCAGTTAAAACTACAGTTTTTTAATATTTTTTTTGAAAAGTACATTCAAAACCAAAAATTAAAAAAAACAAGTGATTCAAATTAGTTTACTATTGAAGTAGTTATGAGCACAAAAGCCGAAAAAAGAGCGATCTTTTGGAAATTCGATATTTTTTTAACGTGTAATCAAAAAAATCTCATAATTTACCAGGAAAAGTTTATCGATTGGTACTAAAATATATAAAAAAAAATTGAGAAAATAGAAAAGAAGTTTTTGAAACTGGCCCATTTGCCGTGGAATGCCCCATATACTACTATAATATGATCAATATATACGCAGTCACGTCGGGAGGGGGGTTACTGGGCGAATGGAACTGGGGGTAGGGTAAATAAATCTAGGCTCCTACAAATAAAGAAAAACAAAGGTAAAAATAACCAACGTGTATTTTATTTCTAAAATTTAAGGCCAAATCAAAACTACACCTTTCAGTGAACAATCTTCGGAAGGATAATTTCGACTATTCGAATTAAACTATTCCTTAAACTCATAATATAGAATTATAATTTCTTATACACTCTCCGTTTCTCTCACAATTTCTTTTGGGCGGCAGTTAATTTTTAATTTAAATTAACAAAAGATAACACTTCGAAATAAATAATAACTGATAGTTTGGAACAAGAGGGGACTAGCTCATAGGGAGAGGTAATCTCAGGCGGGGAAACGGATTTCTCAGGAAGACGTTCGCCGATTCAACAGCCTCTTATTAATTACTACTGGCTGTGTCTCGATTTCCAAAATTTAACTCTTGTTCGGCTTCACCGAAATATAAACTCGACCGTTAATTTTTATGCGAAAAAAACTTATTCGCACATGATTTTCTATAGTTTTTGCAGCCGTCCCACACTGTTAGTTTAAAACTCTGGCCAAAAACAGGGATAAGCGCAAGCCATAAAAGGGGGGGGGGTTACTCTATATAATTCAAATATAAAAAGGGGGGAATGATTTTGTTTCGTCTGTGTCTCCTTTCCTTATTCTCGATCACTCTCACTGCTCTCACACTCTCCACACTCATTATTCTTCATTTCGACTCGATCACACTTCTTCTGTTTAGTTATCTCCAAATTTCTAACTCTTAAAACTCTACACTTTCCTTTGGATAATATTCGCCAATTCTCCAATTTCTTCCGCCAATTTTTCCTGTCCGCCAGCTCGTGGCAAAGTACGAGCCTCGTGGTTGAACGGAAGCTGGCGCATTTTTTTTTGAGTGTTGATTGGCGGTGTCGATCAGTGGGGCATCAGCGTCACGGGTCGATCAATATTTTAGGGATATGCGGATATGGGAATCTAGGAGTGCGGTAATGGAAATATTCGGGATCGCCTTGTGCTGCTGCCATCTTCGTCCTTTTCTCGCCGATTAGTCAATTGATGGGTTCAGGGCGGGGACGGATGGGTGCGTAGTTTTGACAAGCGACGTGTGTTTATGCGAGTGGCGATTGTATTCTCAATTTCGTTTCTTCTCTGGTGTTATGTGCGACAATGTGGATGGGCTTATTCGCGAGAATGATCTCGGGCCGGTTCAGGTAAGTAATTGTTCCTTATTTTCCTTTGGGATTTCGTTCCTTGATATTCTCCGTTTTGTCATGACGACGATGATGATGTCGACGAGGACGATGACGACGATGGCGACGATGATGGGGTTGACGATGACAATGGAGATGACTTCAGGGTTGGCGGGGTCGGACCTCTTGACGGTAAGCATTTGCACATAGTCCAGTCGGAATAGGCATGAGTTCTAAACAAAGGCACAAGAGCAGCGCCAATTTTCTTTGTAGGTTCTTTGGACCTCCTCTTAAAATTTAGAAAAATTTTCACATGTTTTTTAGCAACCAGAGATTCTTGAAAAAAACTCGTTTATTCAATTTGTATTTCTTTTGTTATACATTTTATCAAAAAATGCTTCCTACAAAAGTTGTACACCGCGAGTTTTTCTATAAAAAGAGACCTATGCAAAAATCACGGGACACTGTTAACTTAGCGGCAAATTGGAATGGAAAAATAACTTATCTGTTTTGTTTATAGCATCTGCTATCGGTCATCTATCACCATACCAGCCCAACATTTATATATCATCTAGGAAAAGTATCTCGAAGAGATACACGAAAAATGTATCAATCTATGTTATATAGTTCAAGCAAAAATCTCCGATGTGCGAAAATTCTTTTGAAAATTTTAAAATTCCAGCTGATACAGAAGGCTCACGCGAGAAAAAAAATCAGTGGGTCTTTCAATGTGTACATTCAGGATTTAACTTAACGCGGCGTGCGTATACTGGGTCTTTAAAGGAAAAGGAAAAATTTCAAACTCAAGTTTGCAAATGTGTAAAAATACATGTTCATACATAAATAAACAGAAGCATTTACTTTCATCGGTTTATTTATTTATGAACATATATTTTTATCTACATCAACTTTTTATGTACGCGAATCACGATTAGTATGAAATTAAACCGTTAGCCTGCCACTTAGCACGTTCAAGTTTTAAGTCTGGACCTATGTAATTTTGCTTGAGAGGCTCAGGAATGAAAAAAGAGTTCGCTCCCAACGCTGAAAGAGATCGTGTTAAGGAACGCCGCGGGCGATCCTTATATAGCCGCCCGCGTTGTTTTTTGCATACGAGTTAGAAGCTAAGATCATGCGCCGCGTAGCAGCGGCTTCTCAAAGTATGGGATAAGTGATGTCAAGTCTTCATGTGAATGAAAACATTCAGACTGCAATTTCAAATTCAGTTACTCAAAAAACATGAGAATACGTAACTGTTGTCTGCCTAATTGACCAAAAAAAGACGAATTCGAAAATCTTTTTTGAGGTTAGGAACAAACCATGACCTGATGGGGTTGAACCGACAATGAATTCGAATTCAGCGTCCCAAAAAACATATAATTACACGACTTTTACCTGCCGGATTAACTTCTTTTTTTTTTGTAAGGTAGTAACGAAAACGCCTAATTAAAAAATTTCAGCGGACGATTTCTCCAAGAAGAAATAAGATATATGAAAAATTCAAAATGCATTTTGAAGGCGAAGAGTAGTACTTTCAGATACTCTAACGAGTTATGTAGAGAAAAATTAATTCACGTTGTACTATAACCCCGAATATAGCGAAAAACTGTGTGTTTTTGCACGTTCAGATTAGGATATCTCGAAAACCTGATGTGATGGAGCAATTTCGCTGCCAGATTCAGATTCAGCGGATCGAAGACCTTCGGGAAAGTATAGTCGGGTCTCAGTGTCTGAAGTTTCGCACAATTTTGTCGACCTGTGTTATCATTAATATATTAGTCCATTTGGATTTCAAATAATAAAAAATCATTTTGTACTGAAGAATTACCTTTTCGTTTATTATGATAGGCATGAATCCGTAAAATGTTCCTCACTTTCAGGTGCTTAAATAATTCAACTTTTTGGAACCCACGCAAAATATTCTATATTCTTTTGAAAGCTCATAGTCTAAGCTACGAAAGCCTAGAACCGTTTTTTTATGTTTATTTATTGTAGAGTTATGAATTTTTTAACACATCTTCGTTTTTACCGCTTTTTAGATCATTGTTAAATTTGTATTAAGAACGGTTTAAAATTTTTGAGTTTGGTAGCTGCCGAGCCATGTAGCAGACACTTTAATAAGTAACCCAGAATTTTTTCAGATTTTTTGGAATCCGAAAAAACTCTGTACACCCGACTGTTCCCTAAAAGACCCAGTATACACACCGTGCACTTACAAATATAGTGTATACACGCCGGGTTAAAAAACAATTTTGTGAAAAAAAAACTCCATTTTTCGAGTATATAAAATTTTAGCTTAGGTATATACAAATAGAAATACCGCCTTGAATGACGAGGCTCATTGAAATATTCTTTCAGATTATGATGCGCTTGTGCAAGCCACGTAATATGAAAAAAGGAAATCTCAATATCATCATTACAAGCCGAGATATCGATATTGATACGTATTTTCCATTATTGTTGTAATCAAAGTTTTCACAAAATTCAAGTTGCAGAGCCTTCCCAACATTTTTGAGTATACGATTCAATATGATACTAAGCCTTTGGAGCGTTCATCTCATTGCAGGTAATGAGCCAATTCAGTCGCCCGCTCGCGGATCAGCGAGCAGTGTCGACCGCGTGACCGGGTGGCGTAGTGGAGGTACCAACTTTCGCCCCGCGACACTTTTCACGCGAGTTGCTTAACAATTTCAATAACTCCCTTATAAATTGTCGTAGAGAGTTATTTCTTTTTCATTCTGCGTATGTTCTCACGAACTTGGAAATGTTATAGAAAGTTAATTTTTCTAGTTGTTACCCCAATAATTATTGTTTTCTCTGAATTTAAATACGTTTGTGTCTGTAAATAAGTTTACAATAAATGAGCAAGAGTATAATAAATCAATTTTATATTATCAGGAATTTTATTTGTTAGAATAATTATAGTACATACATTATTCCTGAAATTCTAGTAATAATTGTTTTTTTTTTAGTTTATCTTCTCGATAGACTCATAGTTTTCATCACCGGTTGCATAATTCGGGACTTTGGTTTGCGAAAACGTAATATCAGTTGCATTATCAACTTCATCGGAAACTCTTAAAAATTCTGCGTCGATTTCTTCATTATTACGTGAAACTATTTCATGTTCAGGAATATTTGTACAGTACAATCCATGGCACTTGTCACACAATATTGTGCATTTTAACCTTAGTTTTCGACACGTACAATAAGATGTGCAACCACTTTTATTGTACGAACAAGATATAATTTCTAATGAATTGAGCGGAATTGGATCTTTAAGCTTGAAAAGTTCGTTTAACTTTGCTGGCTTCCCCCAAATGCGGAGGTATGTAATGAACATTCGCTTTACAAGTTGTTGCAGGTTTGCTAATGGCTAGGTGATTGTTCAAAAGACCCGATGCAATAGGGGTGGAATAAAGTAGTAATATGGTAGAATCTATTTGCGTAGGCGAGACCCAATTGTTCAATGTACGAAGTGCAGCATTGAATATCAAAAAATTATAGTTTAGGTTAAAACATCTGAAAAAAAAGTTTTTCGTTCATTTTACATGAAATCTGAGTAAAGAATCGGACTCCGGTGATCGAGTTACCCGAATTAAAGAAAAAACATATGTTACAATAGTCCCACTGGTTATTGAAATAATCGAATAAATAGATACGAGACTTCGGTCGAGCGCGCTTCTATTACTATACAGGGTGTTTGGAAAGTCTGGAAACGGTCGAATATCTCAAAAATAAAGCATTTTAGAGAAAAATATTTCAGACAAAAGTTGTATGGTCCTGAAAAAACTATTAGATGGCACCATTGAATTGACTTTGAAGAGTCATTTGAAGGTCACGTGAAGGTCACCTCACTTTTTTACATGGCACCCCCTATTTACTATTACATATGCTTGTAGCTGTTCTCGAGAGCTTTCCAAAACACTATAATTAAATGTTTTTTCATCAATTACTTTTTGAGTTATAAGACTTCAAAAGTACAATACCGCCGGCATTAGCATTAACCGGGATGTACCACGTTTAATTATAGTGTTTTGGAAAGCTCTCGAGCTCAGCTATAAGAATATGCAATAAAAAATAGGGGGTGCCATTTAAAAAAATTGAGGTGACCTTCACGTGACCTTCAGATGACTCTTCAAGGTCAATTCAATGGCACCATCTAATAGTTTTTTCAGAACCATACAACTTTTGTCTGAAACATTTTGCTCTAAAATGCTTTATTTTTGAGAAATTCGACCGTTTCCAGATTTTCCAAACACCCTGTATATGCGGCTTCCCCGCGTCTTCCACTCCAACTACTCGACCACTTTCGCGCGCTCGGGCGTTTTTGGTCATGTTTAGGCGCTATTTTCACCTACTTAACCACAATTAAACGAAAATCTAAAATTGACGGTTTATGGGTCAACAGTTTTAGTTTCAAAAGCCGTTTGTTAAACTTAAATCGGGCGACCTCGAGAGCATCGAGCCTCTCCGCAAAATATGGTACAATAAAATATTCATTGCAATAACACAAAAACTAATTATCCGACAGCTCCCAGGTTTCGCACACAAAAAGTACGTATCAATACCTACTATCTCGCGAAGAGCCTGGCCTACAACTGGCGAAGTTATACATTGTTGAAGAAAAATGCTTTTTTTCTCGTTTTTTTTCAGTGTATCTCTCTTAATTATGGATCGACCGGCTTCTTTCAGTGCTCATTTTATGCATATTTTAATTACCTACAATTCGTCCATTGGGATCAAATAGATTCCTTCAGTAGTTTTTGTTTTATAAGCAAAAAACGAAAAAAACGTGCTTTTTCACTAATTTGTTAATAGCAAAAAATAAAATGAGAATCAGGAGTCGAAAAGTGGCCGGTTATGATCGGGAGGCTGTTCCGCGTCTGATGGCACTCGCCGTTATCGGGTGCTATTTTTGTCAAAATCTGATGATTTTAGAGCTTGGGCTAGTTGTAAACATCAGCGTCTAATAAATTTTTAAAGGTCTTGGAATCGCCGTCACCAAAGTATTTTTTATATTTCACACCAAACCATTGATCGTTTAAACATTTTTATAATACCATCAACCTCCATTTTACCTGAACTACCTTCACGATTTGCGGTACATTCGTCGGTGTGATGTTGTTCCTAAACTATATAACATAGATCAATAAATTTTTCGCGCATCCCTTGGGGATAGTTTTTTCTAGATGATATATGAGTGTTGGAATGTCATATTGGTAGATGATCAATAACAGATCCTGTAAACAAAACAGATGAATTATTTTTCAATTGCAATTTACCGCTAAACTGTTAGTGTCACGTGGTTTTTGCATAGGACTTTTTTGTAGAAAAACTCATGGCGTACAACTTTTGTAGCAAGTATTTTTCAATAAAATGCATAACAAAATAAATACAAATTAAATGAACGGGTTTTTTTTTTCAAGAATCTCTGGTTGCTAAAAAACATGTCCAAAATTTTCTAAATGTTCATGAGCATGTTCCAGAACGTCCAAAGAACCTACAAACAAATTGGCGCCGCTCTTGTGTCTTTGTTTAGAAGTCAGTCATATTTTTGTATATTTCGACAGAGCTAACAGGCGTTACAATAGTCTAAGGACAATATTTTTCTACTTGCCGTATTTTTGCAGGTTTCTGTGGGGACGGCTACCTTTGTACCAGCCAGGTGCAGGGGAGATATTATATAACGTTACAACGTATATATAAATATATAGGGCATTCTACGACAAACGAACAAATTTCAAAAACTTTTCTTTTTCTTTTCTCAATTTCTTGATATTTTGTAGTCCCATCTAAAAACTCTTCGTAGTAAATTTTCTGATATTTTTTATGATCCATTCAAAAAATATTGAATTTTCAAAGTTCAAAAAATTATCGAATCGTAAGTTCTTTAATAGTAGGCCAAATTGATTTTTTTGGCAAATTTTCGTGTTTAAATGTACTATTCAGAAAAAAATATAGAAACATTATTTGCGGTGCTTTTGACGGTGATTTTTAAGTTTAAAACTTTAAAATCACATTCAGAAGCACCTCAAATAATTTTTATATGTTTTTTTTGTAAAAGTACATTCAAAAACGAAAATTTGCAAAAAAAAATTCAATTTGGTCTACTATTAAAGAAGTTATGAGCAAAAAAAGCCGAAAAAGAACGATTTTTTGAAAATTCGATATCTTTTGAGCGGGTAATTTAAAAAATCACAAAATTTACTATGAAAAGTGGAGTTTTGATGGGTCCTAAAAAATATCAAAAAATTGAGAAAATAAAAAAAAAAGTTTATGAAACTTGTTTGTCGTGGAATTCCCCATATATACCTATATACTAGAAATGTCCGGTCTCCATTACAATGGCGTTTTTATGTCATACTCTATTGTAGGTACAACAAATATCAATGAAAACATTTTTTTTAGGTGTGTTTATTCGAGTACTGGAAACGTTTGAAATCGAATGGCATATCTGTTGGTATCATTAGAATATGAGTCAACAGTACATCTTTTCCTTTAAGGTAGTTCTATAGTCTTTTTTGATATTTACCAAAGTGTTGAAATTTTAATATGTTGTTTACTAGCTTATCACGCATGAGTCCTGAAATTTTTAAGTCGATTCACCATCTACTTTCAGAAATTTTCTCGATTGAAAAATGTATTTTTTAACATATTTTACATGGCGTATATGTGGAAAAATACGTTTACGATGGCATTTCAAATTGTAATTTCTAAACTAATCTTACCAGCTTGATAACAAACTAGAAGGGTTTTAAGGAATATTGTAGGATTTACATAAAAAAAAAAAAATTATAGTTTACCACATAGTTTCCAAGAAATTGTATTCTGAAAAATATCATTTTTATTCTGGACCAAGCCTCGAGACAATCGGCTGCAACGAACCACGTCTAAAACATGTGAAGATCGCATTCATACACACGGTACGTGTATGGGTGGCGCTTCGAGCGGTACAGGTCATGTCATAAGTTTTCATAAAATGCTACGCTGCAGAAAGTGTCCCCGGCTATCTGATAGGAGGGAAACTTTTTGCTCGTACGTGTACCTATAGAACTACCTTAAATGTTCTATCTAAAATTATAGTTTCGCTGATATTGTTCATAATATTGTTTCCTAAAACCCTAGTACCGTTGCGAAGTCGTGGTGGATTGATGTTTCAAGCATTTGGTAAAAGTATGATAAGCGCGTCAATTTTCAATGTTACAACATGCGGCAGTATGCCTCGCAAATTAAATGAATTCATGAATGCAGTTAGATAATTAACAACTTGTTTTTTGTTAATAAAAGCAGTAATTGACTTATGCGTTTTAGCTTCTCATATGTAACAATATATACCTACAATGGAACAACTTGAAAATTAAAAATATATAACCTGCTCTAAATTCCCAGATTGTATCACGCGTCGGTCAGCTCGCCGTACCATGCGCTGTTGCCATTCTGTCGCAGCTGGTTGTATCTGAATTCTGCATCGACTCAAATTTTCACATATTTCATAACTCAATATTTCCGAAACTAAACGGTCAAGCATCGTCATTTCCTTTTAACCCTCAATCCATGAACGTTTTTTAGGCACCTTAATTCCGTGAACCGGGATCGTTTTCGTTTTCGTCTTCGCGCTATGACACCCGCAATTGTAAGTGAAAAAATCTGCATTTTTGAAGCGAGAATGTATTTTTTTCTTATTTTTAATAATTTTTGTTCATCAAATATCAAGTAGCACGTGCGAAGAAAATATTTTTTTTTAATATAGCGCGATTAAAAATCACGGAAAGAAAGTTTTACAAATGGTTATTTAAAGGAAATAGGTTCCTATTTAAGGAAAATAATATTGTGCTATTGTCGGAATATTCCAGATACCCTATCCAGTTACGGGAACGTAGACATATTTTTGGGAGGTTAGAATGCGGTGTCAAAGAGAAAAACCGCCCAACGTCAACGATAAATTGTATTATATGCTTGCTTCGTTTTCATGATTACCTGTAGTAGCGTTAGGTACTACCAGAGTCATCACACCTTCAGAGCAGAAACTTCGTGTATAGCGCATGCGCAGCGCTGCGTCCGCTCTTGATCGTTGTCGTTTTGTGTGCCAGAGGAATCACATCGTTCTTCGCTCTGTCCCAAAAGTGTTAAAGGAAAATGGGAAAACATAGTAAGAGAAAACGCAAAGAGAGGGAGGACGCGATGGAGGATCTTACGAAGCGTTTAAAGCGCATCGAGAATCATCTTGTGAGAGTGAGTGTTCCGTCTACGAGTCGGGATTATGGTGATGACGGGAGCAAGTACGCTCAAGATGGCCGCCACACGCCACCGTTTGAAGGCGAGGGTCATCATGGCAGAGAAACGCCACGACGGGAAGGCAAGCAGCTGAACTTTACAAAAAATATTTTCCGACCAAGCTCACGCAAAAGCTGAGATAAGAGTTGAGATTCTAAAGCATTATTGCGAGCAGCAAATGCTATCCAATCGAGCTTATGCACAAGCTAAGACATTTGTCGAGAATATATAACGACTCGAGCTCATTGAATACGTGAGACACGAAGTCGATTTTTAATGGGCAAATTAATTAATAATTGCTATTTCCTTTCTTTTCTTTTCTTATGTATAGATAACTCTCGGAAATCATTTAGTGGACAGGGCCTTGAAACAGACTCTGAGCCATCACGAAGCAATATCGAGCCTCTTCCGATCCAGTCGCAATCTGCCTTACCGACGACCGAAGTCGCGGTCGACGATAATATACCGATCGATGAGGAATTATTGATGACATTAGGCGACGATCCATCGAAAGAAAATTTAATGGAGGAGACAATTCACGCGGATATTGCTTCAAGATGGAACTTTTGGAAGAAGCACGGGCTTAAAAAAGAATCAAAGGACGAAATTCTCAAATTTTCCGTGCTGTCTAATTGCCTCAACAAGGCCCCTATACTCAACGAGGAAGTTGCTAGTCTGAACGAAGCCGCAATGAAAAGAGACAAGCATTTCAGCCACGCTCAAAGCTTGGCAGGAGCAGGGCTTACCTATATTGGGAAAGCATTAACGATAAGTTTCAATAATGATTTCGAACACATACGTCGCAAGGAAATTATCGAATATCTCTGGAATGCAGGAAAATCGATGTCTGAAATTTTCCACCTCGAAACAGTAGCTCGTAAAGCTTATATAATTCCAGGCATGTCGAAATCTGTAAAAGATCTTTTAGAAAAGGCGGAGACAGACAAGTACCTGTTTGGAGACGACCTGGAAGAAAAAATTTAAAAAGTCAAGGTTCTTGAGAAGTTAACAAAGGACATTCGACCATTTCACCCTACGCCTAAGCCGAAACCGTCAGCTTCAAAATGGAAGACCTTCGCATAGCTCAAAAACTCTTAACAAGAGATAGTTACATGTGTAAACTTGATTTGAAAGACGCATTTTTCCTTGTCAAAATGGATGAATCTTCAAGGAGATATTTGCGATCTTGTTACAATCAGCAAACATATGAATTTTTGTGCTTGCCTTTTAGTCTATCCTTGAGTCCATACATCTTCACAAAGATTATGAAGCCCGTGATGGAAATATTGAGATCAGATAACCACACATCAGTCATCTACCTCGATGATATTTTATGTATCGGCAACGATTATGAAAGCTGCTTGCTAAATGTTCAATCATCTATAAAACTGTTAACAAATCTTGGTTTTATAGTAAATTTTAAAAAAGAGCATTGTCATACCATCGAGAATCTGTACCTTTTTGGGTTTCACTCTCAATACACGTAAAATGACATTAGAACTTACGGTAGAGAAAAAGAGGAGAATAATAGAGATGATTGACAAGCTACGTGAAAATCCAAGATTCAAAATTCGAAATTTTGCCAAATTTATCGGATGTTTAACCGCAGCATGTCCAGCTATCCCATATGGACCACTTTATTGCAAGCTCTTTGAAAGAGAAAAATTTCTCGCACTACTAGTGAATGTTGGAGATTACAGCAAACATCTGACTATTACAAAAATTCTTCATGAAGATTTAAATTGGTGGAAAAATAAGATCACCAGTGCGGAAAGATCTATAGAAAATAATTGCTACACGATTGAGATATTCTCAGATGCTTCGTTATCAGGCTGGGGTGTAGCATGTCGAGGCGAGAAAACGGGCGGGTTTTCGTCTATTGAAGAACGAAAAAGACACATAAATCATTTAGAATTATTGGCAGCACACATGACTCTCAAAGTGTACGCGAAAGACCTCAAAAACTGCTCTATTTTGTTACGCGTCGATAACACCACTGCTATAGCCTACATCAACAAGATGGGAGGAATTCAGTATCCCAAATTAAACAGATTAGCTAGAACATTATGGCAATGGTGCGAACAGAGAAATTTGTACGTATTTGCGTCGTATATACCCTCAGCTTGCAACAAGGACGCTGATGAAGCTTCCCGAAAAACAAACATTGACACCGAATGGGAACTTGCAGATTATGCATTCGATCAGCTGATGAGTAAGTGGGGGCCATTCAAGATAGATTTATTCGCCTCTAGACTTAATGCAAAAGTGAACAAATTTTGCTCGTGGAAAGCGGAGCCTGATTGTTATAACGTGGATGCGTTCACCTTAAATTGGGAAAAATTATATTTTTATGCTTTCCGGCCGTTCTCATTGTTGCCCAAAATATTGTGAAAAATCAATTCAGATAGATCTTATGGTGTGCTCGTAGTACCTTATTGGCCAAGTCAACCTTGGTATCCTTATTTTACAAGTTTACTATGCGAAAAGCCATTGTTTTTTAAACCAAGTCAAGATCTGTTGCTCTCTCCTTGTAGGTCGGTGAATCATCCTCTAGCCTCGCAGCTTTCCCTGGTAGCCGGTCTATTGTCAGGGACGCCTTCATCAAAAGGCAGATTTCAGAGAGTAGCAGCAAGATAATAATGGCTTCGCTTACCGATAGTACACTGAAGCAATACGATGCTCCCATTAGAGAGTGGTACTACTTTTGTCAGGAGAAAAATTATAGCTTATTTACAGCATCTCAGAACGAACTACTCGAATTTTTAACAAAAAAATTTGGCCAAGAAGCATCTTATAGTACCTTGAACACGGCTCGCTCTGCTGTATCATTAATATTAAGCTTAGATGTATCGCAATGTCCGATCATCTCGCGTTTTTTCAAAGGGGTCTATAAACTCCGTCCATCAAAACCGCGCTACAGTAAAATCTGGAATACGGAACCAGTACGAAAAAGAGCCTCAGAATTATATCCCTTATGCGATCTATCTTTGGAGCAACTAACTAACCGGCTAGTAATTTTGTTAGCTCTCGGTACTGCACATCGCGTACAGACACTATCTCTTATTGATATAGATGAAGTCAAGGCTCTAGATGCTGGCGTTGATATAAGAATAAGTAAACCGATCAAAACAAGTTGATACGGAGCGTCTCAGCCTAATTTTTTCATTCCGTTTTTTAATAATAAACCAAAGTTTTGTCTTGCATCTACGATCGTACACTATATTGAAATTACTAAAGGGATTCGTAAAGATGTCAAGAATTTAATATTATGCGTTAAGAAACCGCATAAAGCAGCTACGGCGCAAACAATCAGTCGATGGATTAGGGCTTTTTTGCGCACGAGCGGTATTAATGGTGAATATTCAGGCCAAAGCACACGTCACGCATCGGCATCAGCAGCTCTGAAGAAAGGTCTTGACGTTAGCATCATTAAGAGTACAGCTGGATGGTCTAAGGACTCTCTTGTATTCGCCAGGTTTTACAATCGGCCAATCGAGCCAGATAGAGGTTCATATGTAACTACGGTTCTAAGTTAATGTTAAATTTGTAATGCGTAAATTAAGTACTAGATACGGCAGTATAGTTGTCAATACTGATGAATTTTGTCTTAATGATAAAACAATTCGAAGCTCTAAACATCTACAGGTAATCATTTCAAACGAAACTACGCATATAATTTCAATCGAACTTCACTTCAGGTAAGTTCGTTTAATTTTCAATCTTTTGTTGCTTGTGTTATCACACTTCAAATAAAATTTGCTAACATTAAGGGGAACTTGAACATACAAGGAACATCACTTTGGTGTCCCCCTCTGATTTTGTTGAAATGTTTTTTATGTGAAAAAGTATCAAAAACTAAGAGATACATATTTTTTTTTATCTGCGGAAAAACTGTATCAAGTGGTGAAACACACCTTAAAAAATGGATAATTTTTTTCATTTTCCGCCGATAACATTGTAACGGTACGAGATATAAGAAAAATTTTAATTGCAACTACCTTTATTTTTTTGTGTACTGTATATTGGAGACGAGAATGATGGAAATAACAATAAATTTCACATTGTTTATTGCAAAAATCCATTTTTTCATACGTATCTCCGAGAATTTTTAATCGATTGAGACGTAAAGTTGCATAAATATGGAGAATGGAAGACTACCGGATATGTATTTTTTATTTTTCCAACACCGTGTAATTAAGGGCTTGTAACGGCCCTTCAATTTTACAGCAAGAGCATCGTATAGCCGGCCAGCATTATGGAATTGCGGGCTAAGTTCACGTCAATATAAGTTCGTGTGCATATTTATAAACTCCCCCCCCCCCCCCCCCGTACGAACAAAAAATTAAGGGGTAAACTATTCCTGTATTTATCTTCTTCCCATCCTCTATGATAACGGGGCGGACCTAATTGAAGAAAATTAGTTCTATTTTGATGGAAACACAAAAATCAAGTTTACGTGTTTTCGCATTTTTTCCAAATCACAACGTTAAGGGGATAAATTGCCCTCTACCTGAACTTCCTTATCGCAGTCGTCCTTTTCTGTCTGTTTAACTGTCCTTCCTGATTCAAAATATTTCTAACAACTCCGAATCGACGTTTCCTCATGTTGCGAACTCAATATGAGACTCTGATTGTGAGAGGATAATCCAACCCCTCCATATTTGAATGAATATGGTTTTGGATAACTGTGGATATTTACATTCATGTCAATAGGTGCGGGGGTAGGGGGTCGCAGAGATCTGCCCCTTACTCCTCACTATTCTCAGGCGTTATGAAAAGCTTGTTTTCTATACGCGCACGAATAGGTACTTTCTCAATTTACTTTTTTGAATGCGATACTTGTTTTCCTTTCAAGAAAAAAAATACAGACGTAGAAATGCGTTCACGTTATTTATATTAGATATTTGTGTCATTCTGATGGTGAGATCCGCGGAAGAAAGTCAATATACGTAAACATGTGGGATTGCACTAAAAAAAACATGTGCGATTTGCACCGATTGTGATATTGTTTATTGGATGTGCTTTTAAAATTGATATTGTAAGCTAGGCTAGAGATGGGATTATCTATTTTGATGCTTCCTATAAAAGGTGATGTACATTCACAGGGCACTAGTAAAGACGTACGAGTACGTAAGTGAGTTTAGAATTGTATTCTGTTTTTGTGAACTTGGTGTGTTGCACTGAAAATCTTATCAGCATGAAAGTCAACTCGATCAACGTAATTAAAGTTTTACCGGCTACATTCGAAGCTATGAATATCGCACAAACTCCTATTAATAATGAAGCAAAGAAACTGAAGGAATATTTTGAGAAGATTTTACATGACTATATGCAAAACTACACTGAAATTTAGATGATAGAGGAAGAGACGCTAGATATTCAAGAACCGCTTAAAAGGTACAAAAGACGTTCCGATGAAGTTACTTTATGGTATAGAATGGCGAAGATGATTCTGACGCTTGTTCGAGTGACCATGAGTTAAGCTATGATGACAAAAGGAACGCTGTGGAATACTAGAGATCTGATAAAAAAAAAAGAATTTGCAATATCGAAATCATAGATTAAATCGATATCGAAATCATAGAACAAATATATAGATTTATTAAAGGCACACCAATATAACAAAGGTGGCACTTATAAACAAAAACTAACTCAAACTCCCGAATACACATTGCAGAATATGAAAACTGCTATAAACGGCAGTATTATTGTTCATGATAATAACCGTATTAAGTGCAAAAGCAACAAAGATATGTTAAATTGGAAAAAACGACAGCAATAAGGAAGTTACGGTAGAGAGTAGTTTACCTCCTTAAGATAAATACAGGGCTGATTCACGCCTTAATTTTTCGCTCGTACGGGGGGAATTTAGAAATAGGCACATGAACTTAAAAAATCGAGCAGTGTTTCCGAGCAGTTCCGAACTTAAAAAAATGGTTTAACATACTTCCAGTATGTTAAACCATTTTTTTACATTGGCCTTTCAATTCATTAGAGATTTAAACTTTTTCAGAAAACCGTGTCTCCTGAAAAGTTATGTTTGTTCACCTGCAATGTACCTTTTCTCGAAATCTACTCATCGTATCGGCATATCTTTATTTTGACGTAACCAGTATATCCAAACGACGGATGTGTCTAGCCTTTTTCTTTTTTAACTATTCAGACCCGATAACAATATATTTGAAGGTAATAAAACATGGTAAAAAATTTTAACAAAATTTAAAAACGATATCAAAAAATTTGGAAACAAAATATCGAAAAAATGGCTCAACACTTTAATATATATACGCCCAAGAAAAATCATCAAAATCGGACGTACGGTTCCTCAGAAAATGTACATTGAAAATCGGTATCTTTTGAACCAATGTTTCTCGACTTTCAACTCGTCCCAAAATTTTTCTATTTCGAATATCTTGAAAAACTCTACACAGAATTATCAATAAAGTGTTTCTGAACAAAACTAAAAACAAATCATCGAAAAATGTTGAGTAGTTTTGAAGAAATCTCAATTTGAAGTGAAGAAGATCAGATCGGGGCTTCCTTCATTGCAAGCTGTCGGAAAAATAAAAAAACACTTGTCCGCTAATTTTATATTCTCAAAAAAATGGATTTTTGCAATAAACAATGTGAAATTTGTTGTTATCTACGAGTGCAGCGTTCGCATCGCCAATGTATAGTACTAAAGTAAGTAAGAAAAAATAAAGGTTGTTGCAATTTCATTTTTTTTATATCTCATCCCCATTGTTGAAGATGTGTTTCGCCCCTTAAAACCGTTTTTGCGTAGAGAAAAAAAAGATACGTGTCTCTCACTCTTGACTATTTCCAATCAAATTAACTGCTATAGCTAGTCTCGGCATACTGACAAACCTTCCTAACTATATGATGCTGGAGTCGGCGGTGTTGAAGTAATTGCGAGAAGAAATTGTGGGCCGGACAAAAACGATTCCGATTCACAGGTCAAGGGTTAAATTAATCCTATAGTAGTATTGCATACACGAGTGTTTTTATTTCGAGATCCTACGATTCGCTATAGAACCCATATTAAAAAAATGTAAGCGAAGTACTAGCGGTTCACTCGGGTTCGTGTGTCGAGTATACTATAGGTATCACATACAGAAAGACCCGTTGTTACTTGCAATTATCTAATACACTAAACGGTGAAGATAATTCGAAAATTGGTTTTAAATTCATGATGATTATATCTACATCATACTTAAATGTCAAGCAATTCCTAAGATTTAAAAAAAACTACAGAACTACTTTAAATAGAGTAAGCTAAACATATTTACGTACGTGCCACAATGTAGATTTGCGTGTGATGCATTTTAATAGTCAACATATCAATGTAATTGCACGCACGATAAGCGTTATATTACGTCGGATCGGATTGCTATCGGGGGCCCGGGTTACATCCTGTAGTCGGATACATTTCGTTAATGGAACAGGCATACCAAATGTTTCTATTTGAGGTTAAAAATTGATCCAATGCATGCATCAATTATACCCAGCTACTTTGCATCGCGCGTACATGCCGTGAGCAACCGATACCCGTATCGCCGAGTACTTCGTAGCGAATGGCAAAAACGAGAACTTTACTTTTTTTTAACTTTTCTATAATATCTTTGTATTAATGCTTAAAACTCCAAGTTTACAAACTATAAAAAGTGTCAATGCTCCCAAGCACTGCAGATAAAGGTATATAAAGGTGTATAAAGGGGTATTGTATAATAAATAATGTAAAGGTAAGGTATTCAAGGAATAAGTAACATAGGCCACTTGTGTGTGGCTCCGGGTGGAGACTTTGTTATTTCTGTTCGCCTTTATGGTAACGTCGGAAATGGCATGTCGCGTGCTACGAGCGATCAGTTAAGGTCATCGATCGGATAAAATTCAAGGTTGAGTAAGTTTGAACTTATCGCCGACCTTCCGACTGGCATCGTTTGATTACCGACCGGCGCGTAAAATCGTCTATCGCACAAAATTCTGATTTGTGTATTAAGTGCACCGTTTGAATATCTCCGGTAACCGATAAGGCCTAGAACGAGAATCGACGGTGGGTATAAAACTTGTTGACCCTCGAGACTCGATATTGGCATTGAGTCTCCCACTGTTGAATACGGCCTATTTACGCACGAACGGCGATTTCACATAAACGTTTGCTACCTTGTACAGGAACGTTTATTTTTTTTATTAAACTCATTTTGAATCATCAACGTTAGACTACTATCTATTCCCCAAATAATTACAAAATTTCATCAAAAAGCATTCTGAATCACCGTGTATAGGCGTGTGCATAATTAATATAAAAAATAAAAATACTTAACCCCAGATCATAATTTATTTCAACTATCAAGGTAAGACTTGCCACTAAAGCAACATTGCCTACTAGGCTATGATAATAATTTCAATAACATCTTCATAAAGTTCATATTTTTTTTTTGCTAAATAACCCCAAGTTAATAATCATTTACGAGCGATCCATCAAAATGCATTCCAAAGCCAATGAAGAATCACTGTTCATAATTTTTCTTCGATATCAGAATCATTAGAAGACCTGAGCATACGCGAATACACCAAATAAATGGAGCATGTTCCAGTAGTAAAGGGAAATTCATAAATATATGCATCGGACAAGAAACACAATGCGAGGCGGTTCGGTAAATTGTGGCCGAGTTTCCGGCACCCATCCGACAATGATGTTAAGGATCGATATTTGTACCGAACCCATTCTCTCACACGTATACTTGTCAGAATATACAACGTAGTCGGGTTAGATACTATACTCTCTCTCTCTCTCTCTCTCTCTCTCTCTCTCTCTCTCTCTCTCTCTCTCTCTCTCTGGTACGCTGCAATGAATTACACAACCCTGGTGAAGGGACACGGTCTACAGTAAATGATGTAAACGTCCATGAAACTAACTTCATGTTGAGGCCGAAAATTGTATCAAGAGGTAGTGGAACCATTGTCATAAAGGGCGGAACACATTACTCAACTAAAATTAATTTCATGTTCGTGTAATTATTTATAATCATAATTAGGAGCATCATGGTTCTAACATTAATGATGAACATACATATTATATATGTACATACATATAAAACCGATAGAATATGTATACATTTGGAAATCGTGAAGGTGGAGAACGGCCAAATACGTATACTTCAATAATAATAATAATAATAATAATAATAATAATAATAATAATCTTATATATAAAAATGGAAGAATGTTTGTTTGTCTGTGTGTCACGAGTAATCTCCTATACCATTCGTCCGATTGCGATGAAAATTTGGTGAATTGTAGTCCGCACTCCCGAGAAGGTTTCTGCGTTAGTAGAATAATTTTAATTGCCAAAATAAACGCGTACGAGGCAAAACAAAATTAACATTTATGTATATCTATATATAGAGATTATTTGACAGCTGTCAAAGTATGCTACCAAAATGACATGCGAAATAAAAGACACGCTTTTGTTTTAACGACTCGATCGACTCGATATTACACATATCGATTGCATAATTCATTTGACAGCAAATGTCAAATTAAGGAAGTTTATCTGGTATCAAGTAAGTCAAAACAAAAATTTGTGTGACAAGCGTAGTCAATTCAGCATCTTTGACGGTGTGGCGAATGCTTAACCTCGCCAAAATTACTTTTATTAGCGACAAATTAATTTACTATGAATCTCATGAGTACTTAATCGATTTTATGAAGCTCTACAAATGTTCCTTAGATATTGTTTTATTAATTCTGCAATTTTGGTCGAAAACTGTTTGTCAATGGTTGTGAATTTAATGTTCGTAGACGGAAAAACCACTGAAACCCATAAAGGTACGTGTTAATTTTAGGAAAAATATGTTTTTATTAATGTCTCGCGAACAAGGTATCCTCGAGACTTCAAATTTGAAGAACACAACTTTATAGATACTGATAACTAAATATATTCTGATTTTTTAATCAATATATGTTTTTTCATTCGCTGACCAGATAAATTTACTTAATCGTGACATTAAATCGGAAAACAATTGGAAGATATGCACGTCAGTCACAAATGAAAAATACATTACGAGCTTCAGAAATGGACGAGCAACGAGAAAGCAAGACAGGAAACAGTTGGAGTACGTACGACGACGTACAAAGTTTCTTAAAATAACAGCAGTAACAGGCGAATTAATTAACAAAGTTTTTGAAAATATTGCACATAACTACAAAAAACATATGTGGTTAAGGGAATGTGCTATATTAGCAGCAAAAACACCAATGTCAAGTATATAAATTTCACGATTCAAAAGAGAATACCATGAGAAGCTGAAATGTACATTTCGATTGCTGCTTTTATTAATCAAGAACAAGTTGTTAATTATGTAACTAAATTCTTGAATTCTCTTAATTTGCCAGGATACCGCCGCACGTTGTAACATTAAAAATGAGAGTACCTCATTCTTTTATCGAATCGTTGAAACATCAATCCACCACGACTTTGCAACGGTACTGTGGTTTTCGGGAAAAATGTGATGAACAATCCGAATGAGACTACAATTAAAAATGGATAATTTAAAGGAGAAGACGTGCTGTTGCCACATATCCTAATGATATCAAAATATATGCCATTCGATTTCAAACGTTGGCAGTTTCCAGTGCGACTCGCATTTGCAATGTCCATTTATTATTTACATTTGGAAAGTCTATACTCCGCATATGGACAAAAAACAAAAAATATTGTGTGTCAAATAAATTATGACACCAAAACGGCGTTGCAACGCAAGCCGGGTACCGCTAGTAATAATAATAATAATAATAATAATAATAATAATAATAATAATAACAGCAATGCTTGTTATATGGAGCATGCAAAAAATATCGATCAGAACATTTTTACAACTGAATTTTCAACAAAAAAGATTGCGAAAGACTACAGAAGAGACGTATATGTATATGAATTAATAAACTAATTAATATACTATATTTGATTATTTATTTACTTCGATTTATAAGAGAAGGCATTGACACACGAGGGGCAAGGAGATTGAATCTCTCTATTGAGTGGTTTTAGCGTATAATAAGTATAATCAAGCATATAAATGCTTTGACGCTTTGGAATATGACACCCGGTAAATAGAATGTCCAATTTTAATCCCGTAGTAGAATATGACAATACGTGTTTGATTTTCGGTTAACGTTTTCAAAGTTATTTTAGGGTCAACTTCTTTTTTTTATTTAACAGAAATCCGTATTTTTGGATAAATTTGTATTTTACGTACCAATAAAATATGAAACTTTTACCCGGCTCATTTTTCCAAAATAGAATATACAGGCTGAGTTTCATAAGGTGTAACAGGCTTTATTCTAAGGTAGATGGTATCGTTACAAACAAACGTTGCAAATATATATTAGGGATATTTTTAATAGTTTACGAGATTGTATAAATGGTTAAAGTTGGTCCAATCAGAGCGCGCCGAGAAGCGTTGGAGCCGTCCATTTCCGCCCTAGCCGTAGAGGTAGCACAGTGTAGGGCGTTACATTCGGGGTTGCAAAATTCAGAGCGGTCATTTTTATTTCTCGGGCATTTGGTCAAACCATTGATCAAACCTGTAATGTCGTTTAACGCCCCCCCCCCCTTCAAACGTTAAAACTTTTATACAAAATATTTTTTTCTGAAAATGTTATTGTTCAAAGATGGTTAACTACGAAGTTAAAAAGGGGAATATCCGGTACATCGCTCCTAAATTCTTGTACATATCCACTTTGATATATAAAAATGTTCGTTTTTTTTTCATATACTACATAAATGCTTGGATAGTGTCTGGATATTTCGTTCGGCCCATTTGCCAATTCATTCTTTACGACCTCTTGGATTTTGTGACAACTTACATATCTCTTGTTAACGAAGAAACTCTCGTTAGAGAATTGCACCGAATTCGGTGTAGGTAAGTTTGATAAAGCGTAAATAAAGGCATCGTGACCTTGTGTATTTTTTTTCACATTTTGCAGATGATGTCGCATTTTAACGGCTTCGCAGAATTGACGTGCACGACAGCTATACTTTTTCCATCTTTTCCAATCCTTCGTTGCGCCGCGCATTACAAAACTCCTAAGAAGTGCACGGGCGATGCTATTGAACACCGGATAGTCCTCCGTATCTTCTCATTGTCAGTTAACTGGAAGATTGATATTTCTTGTAATCGGGATGGAGGGATGGCTATACGGAATGGATCACGAAGAAGAACGTCGAACAAACGTAAGCGCACTTCATAACACCAACACAAGACTGAACTGCCCTTGTTTTCTCAACTTACTCGCTACCTCATCCCACTGTTTCGTAGATCGCAAGATTATAAAAGATTTCTGAACTTGGCCAGTAAAAAGAAGGTTGTAAGTTGAAAGTTTCGCATCGGCCTTATAACTTCTCCATAAAGCAGGACAGTTATAAATAAAGGCTTTTAAAAAAGTGTTGCCGATCTCTTGGACAAAGATTTGTCGAGGAACAAAAATTATAAGAGGATACAAGGTGCCACTAGCATTTTTCACTTTCAGCTTAAGAATATAATATTCATGTAGACTATTTTAATTTAAGGTAACAGGAACGTCTCCTCATATTTTTTAGATAATTCACGATTTTTAAATGATCCGAATTCATCGCGTTATCGCAATTTGATTGCAAAAAATATTTCGTGCCTCGTAAACATATCTTTTATGCACAGAATTTTGTGAATTTTAGCGTAATGATAGGACAATGAATTTCCGCAAAATTCTCAAGTAGATTTACGTACATCATTTAAGATACATATCGTCAGATATATGTAATAATAAATTTTATTATTAAACTCGTCGGGCCTACATAAAACACGCGTATTAAGACGTTAATTATAATTTAGAAAAATATTGTATAATACTTATTATCAAATTTAACGCAAATATACTAATCTCAATGCAGTTGTAGTAGCAGTAGGTATATTTGTTCGTTCGTTGACTTCGGCCTTTTACAAAGGAGGTCGTAACGCACAATAGAAATATTGATAGGTTTTGGTATTTATTTTATCCATATCACATTTGGATCGTTGTTAATAGTCGAGTCGAGATAAAATCAAGATACTATTAAATTATAGTTCATAAATTTAATGTTAAACATTACGTACGGTTAACGGTCCATGTGTAAGGGCGTCAAAGAAAAAACAAAGTTAGGAGGGTAAAATTAAATGTTGAAAATGTCAATAAAATATGGTTGATTGGTTTATTTTTATTTTCGAACATTAACGAAATACAGTCAGTGACGAAATTGAGTGGACACTTTCTAGTATAAAGTGTCGGAACGGTTTTTTATGTCATTTCGCCGGTAATTGGCCTAGGCCAATTTAACCAGCGTCATTTTAAAGAGGAGCAATTTACCTTCATGTTGGCTATATTAACAAAATTTTACGATTTTTTTTTTATTATTGGCACCCAGTTTTGAAAAAAAATTTTTTGGCCGTTTTCTTGTTTTTCTTTGAGTGGACACCTTTCGTAGTAAAATTTTTTTAGCACTTTTCTTTAACCGTGATCGTAAGGGAGCAGTCCAACCTTCAATTTCTTTTCTTTAGAAAAAATTGTACGATTTTTTTTCCAAAGATGTTTCATTTTTAGAGAAAAAATAGACGATTTGAAAATTGCTGCGCAGGATGAAAATGATGAGGTTTACAACAAAACCTCAAGACGGTAAAAAGTTGTAATACTTCTTGATGAGTTAATGAGAATTTTTTCAGATTTTTTTTTCGAAATTTGTTTTCCATCTTTTTTCGGTCGAAGCTCGATTGATCTAAATACCATGAAAATAATAGAATTAAATTTATTACATACCAAATAAACTTTGGTGTCGTCGAATAAACCTCCGAAGAGACCAAAGTTTAATATGTAAATCAAAAATTTAATTCTATTGATTTTATGGTATTCGCATCAATCGAACTGACGGGAAATAGATGGAAAACAAATTTCGAAAAAAAAATCTGAAAAAATTTTCCTTAACTCATCAAGAAGTATTACAACTTTTTACCGTCTTGAGATTTTGTTGTAAACCTCATCGTTTTCGTTCTGCGCAGCAATTTTCAAATCGTCTATTTTTTCTCTAAAAATGAAATATCTTTGGAAAAAAAATCGTACAATTTTTTCTAAAGAAAAGAAATTGAAGGTTGGACTGCTCCCTTTACGATCACGGTTAAAGAAAAGTGCTAAAATTTTTTTACTACGAATGGTGTGCACTCAAAGAAAAACAAGAAAACGGCCAAAAATTTTTTTTTCAAAACTGGGTGCCAATTGTAAGAAAAAAAATCGTAAAATTTTTTTAAAACAGCCAAAATCAAGGGAAATTGCTCCTCTTTAAAATGACGCTGGTTAAATTGGCCTAGGCCAATTACCGGCGAAATGACATAAAAAACCGTTCCGGCACTTTATACTAGAAAGTGTCCACTCGATTTCGTCACTGACTGTATATTGATTTTTGGTTTTATATCGATTGTACTCTTCTCGAGTCTTATCTCGGGACGAACTGGCGATTCTAGAGTCCTTTTGTCCTCTGTCGATATTAATACGCCGGTCTTCTTATGCTCTATTGATTACGCATCGGCAAGTAGTCCGCTCGAAAGGACTACTTGTATTTACTTGGCTCACACATGGTCTTCACTTTTTACCACCTAACATTTTAGTCTTTTATCATTTGATCTTTGTGCTTATAGACTAACTTATATTTATTTTGCGAATGTTGAACGTCGTTTTATATGATATATAAAGATTCGATAACCCATTACTAGTTGTATACTTTGGTTCGTTAATTAACCCCCAGATAGCACATATCACTAAAAGATGTCCACCCAACGGCTTTTGAAAGATGTCTTTTCGGTATAATCTAATAAGGCCTTATCGACATCTAAACGATGCCAAAATATTAAAGATATGTTTGGTGCCAAACACTAGTTGGCGCCAGCATTATGATGGTAAATTACGATTGCGATAATTATCTCAATGTGAACGAAGACAAAAATAATTTAAGATGAGTGTTTATTATACATGCATTTGGATATAGTATAAGTAAAAAAATTGATTTTCATAAATTATAATACATTAATTTTATAATACGATGGAAAAAATAAAGAAATTAAAAAAACGAGGTTATCCGGATTTGGTATACATCAAGTCCAGTTAACCTTACTTTTTCTATTTTTCTAGTTTACATTTATATTTTTTCTAAATATTTTAAGATGCATGTCAATAAATAATGAAAGCTGTCTTCCTGAGTATGCTTGATGCTATTTTCAGTACTGTAACATTATGCACTGGTAATTTATGCCGAAGATTCAATAGGTCCTACGAGCACGATGCCGAAACGTACAAATTTCCAACATTTGGGACAAAGCTTTCGAAATACACGACCAATTGATAGCGGAGAAAAATTCGAATGAATTTAGAAAAAATGTTTTTGGCAACAGCTTTAATTGCTTAGAAAGAAAAAAGTCCCGAATTCTAAGAATAAGCGCGTACAGACTGATAACGAAAAGTCAGATAATAGTGAAATTCCGAATTTGAATATAGATAACCCTGTAGGACATGATCAACATGATCAGTCCGACCATTTTACGATCACACGACAGTTTGGACTAATCAATATAAAATTGAACATTGGACCTTAACAGCTTTACTGAAAATTTTACGAAATAAGGGGGGCATGCAAAATTTATCGAGTGACGGAAGAATATTGCTGCAAACACCACGACGTACTCTGTATTAGTTAAAAGATCAGGTGGGAATTACTATGGATTCAATATTATTATTATTATTATTATTATTATTATTATTATTATTATTATTATTATTACTATTATTATTATGGATTAAAACAAGAAACAATTGATCGATTGGGCCAGTTAAATTGTAAACTCATGCCAGACCTTATTCTTTTGAATCTAAATATTGGCGAACTTTCCATTTCTAGAAATTCTAAGAATTAATTTGGCCTATTTTAGATCAAATTTTCCCGAAAGAACTGAAACCAGTATCGTTTGTAATTGGTTTTTTCCACGGTTGTAATAAACCAAGCACATACAAACATCTTTTAACAGATTTCATTAATGAATATGAGCAGTTAAAAGAAGGCTTTATACCTTCAAAGATAAACTTTACTTTAAATATTTACCCGTTTTAGTGCCAAGGGTTTTTGAAAAGCCGGGTCGGATTGCGTCATGAAGCGTGACAACGCTTCTTTGATTTACCTGCGAGTAGGTATGTGCGAATTGACGACTGTGAGCCAACTTCACGTTGTCAGTTCACCGCAGTGTGCAAACAGTGCGGTCGCGCTGCTTAGCACTAAAACGATTAAAATTAGAGCAGTAATATGTAACTCTCCAGCAAGAGCATTCGTAATATGTAGACAAAATCACAACGGTTACTTTGGGCGCAATAAATGCATCATCGAAGGTATCCATGATAACCATAGAATGCTCTTTCGAGGAGTAAACTTTGAACCCCTTTGAACAGATGAATTTTTCACTCTTCGCTCCAATCCTGAACACCATACAGATAAGTACATCTCCTTTTGAAGATATTTCTTTACCAATGGTACCAACTTTTGTTCTTGATGATATGCATTTTGTATGTTCAAGGCAAATGAAAAAAATCTTAAAGTATGGTTCACAGGATTGAAAAAAAAGACGCGCAATTATGCTGTAGGAAAATAAAGCAAGTAACGGTCGAAATTGGTAAAATTAAAACATACATAACTATGTGAATTTGTTCGTGTTTCAATTTATTTTCATGATATAGACCGATGGAAGGCAACTAAATTCCGAGTATTTTTATTATATCTATGGATTACAAATATCTTCCAGAGATTTATTTAACACATTTTCTCACCTTTCACCGCGCAATAAGAATATCGTGTCACCCTGAGGATTTCTTGCAAAATAATCCGTACGCCAAAGATCTTTTAGTTTACTTCGTGAAGCGTTTTGACATTCGGTATGGAAAATTTTAGTGCATTTCCATTTGAAAATTACCTGCGCAGTCTAAAAAAATGGCTCAAGAAATTTGAAACCCTTTACAACAGGTTCACCGACGATTTATCGAGAAAAATAGTGCCCTTACCTTTGTTCAAACAATCGCAATTCCAAATTTTCCAAAGCTTATCTCAAAGAATAATGTCCCAACTATATTCGACTGTTCTCAATCCAACGACTATTAAGTAAGGCTGGGGTAAGGTATTAAATTTTATTTTCGTATTTCTTTTATTTTTCAACCGAATGCATAATATCTCAAAAATATTGTGACAACAAGTCAAGCCGATCGGAATAAATTTGACGAAGTTATGACTATCTGAGCGTCCGTTGCACCGGGCCGAATTTTTATACCTGAAACTCGACAGCTGCGCGGCGCGCTCACCCGGCGCGCCATTGTGAAGATTTTGTGATAAGCAAAAAATATCGCATAGTGCATGTCCAAAAGAGAATGGGAACACGTCTGCGTGACCTAGTAAAAAAAAAGCGTAATCGACACAGAAACCAAGGGCGGAAAGATGGTAAAAAGAAAAAGCCTTTGTGGCAAGGGAAAGCTGCAGCTGCAGATGCTCTAGAATCATTCAAACACAGCAACACAGCCCTTCTTACTGACGTTCTCGAAGCCATTAAGCCCACTTCTAAAGAGTTGAGCAAGGATGCACTTTTGCAACGATGTCTTGGAGGTTTTACGCAATATAATAATGAAAGCCTTAATCAGTTTATTTGAAAAATCTCTCCAAGTTAGTTAGTCAGTGGCACCTCTACAATTGTTGAAATTGCAACTGATGTAGCTGCACGTACTTTCAATGAAGCTTCTTTTGCTTTGTTGGCCTTTATGCAAGAGATGCACGTCGGTACAGGGGCCAACTTCTCAGGAATAGGCGCGACAAGTTGACGAGCTGCGAATTAGTAGAGCAGAGGAGCAAACGGCGCGCGGCAGTAACGAAGAAAGAGTTTTATTACGTACTTAAAAACATGCCTTTTTTCACCGAATTAACCTTACTCCACCGTTAACGACTGTTGGGCTATTAAGTTATGAGATTTCAAAATATCGTGTAAAAAAGAAGCAGATTGTTTCGTTCTTCTTGAAAATTGAAAAATTGTTGCTGCCAAGTTTATAGGATTACGATATGATAGTCCTGTTTTCGCGGGAAAGCAATCGCGGGAAACAAAGAATTGCTTTAGTTTTTCTACAATAAAAAAACAAATACAAAACAATATCTGCCCACGATGAATTTTGCGGCATTAAACTCGGAATACATCAAAGTTTAAATGGAAAATATAAAATCATCAATGCATAGTAGGGTTTTTCGGAGCATTAATATCTATTTGTCTCAGAAAAACTGAAGCAATTTTCTTTTCAATTGGCAAACAAATAGATAATGATATCTGCCCGCTATGAATCTTGCGGCATTAAATTCAGAATAAATCAAAGTTGAAAAAAATTGAAAATGAAAAATCAAAAATATGTTAGAGTCTTTGGGAAATAGGTTTTTATCTGTAAAAAAAAACGAAACATTTCATAGAGTATGACTTGAATGTTTTTTTTTCTGTATTTCTTTCTGAAAAACACGCTGAAAAATGAAAAATAAAAAAAAAAGGCCTTGATCAACCAATTTTTGAACAAGTTATGAAAATGGTTGAAAAACAGAAAGACGTTTTTTTTTTTAATTCATAACTTTTTTGAGTGGGCTGAAAAAATTTGAAAAGATTCACAACAATGCTTTTAGTGGGGTAGTACAACATATCAAATTTTCAGTAAAATTACAAATGGTCGGGTCTGAAAGTGGTCGAAATCATACGGAACCAGTCATATTATATTCTTCATTTCGCCAAACATGCGTCATTTGTAACATTCCGTGGTCGGCCGCGACTTGTTTAGCTGTTGATTTAATACTTGGAAAATGTATAACTTGAAAAGTATATGATAAAATGTGGTAATTTTGTTTCTCATGGTCTCATGGTCTCATTTCTCAGTTTTTTATCTCTTTCTGTCTCGGCGTTTTATAATTATTAACGGATATATTCAAAATTATATGAGGTGCCCTATGTAGAGTGCGTTAAAATGCCATTTTCAATTGCGAATAACTCTGCAACAGGATGATCAATGTACTTGAAATTTTACCAACTTGCGTTGGATATCCTCAACAATATTAGTTCCAAAAATAAAAACTTTCTGTCACCATACCCTTTTTGGAACTCACTGCCTTAGAGGCCAGCGGTCTTCGGTGGCAAATTCAGACGCGTTCCTTTCCCCGCGACACTACCTAGTGCAGAGCTCACAGTATTTCGCTAATAGCCACTGCTGACTACCGCTAGATGGCATGGCGCGCGTATGGTACGAAGCTCCGGTACGTCAAGCCGGACCAAGCGCCGAGGCCTCATTGCCATATTCGAACGTCCGCGTGCTTTTCGTCGCCGCTCCCCTCTCCGATAAAGAGGCGAAGCGAAAACACAGAGTCGCAGGCATCGATCACAGTGCTTCGGCTATATAGGTATGTATGCGCATGCATATTTATGAATGAGTATATGTATGTATACCTAGACACGTGCAAAGGTATATGGATAATGTCACAATTTTTATAAACAGGCAATTCTCCCCAAGATGTGTCAAACAAATGTACAGAATGGCGTCGCGAATTTCAGATGTGCGACCGAGAATCAGAAATTTTTGATCGTGTCTCGACTCGGCTCGTAGCCTTCGTTATGCGGCTCTCTCGAGCTAGGCAGCATCGTCTATTACGCATAGTCAATCAGCAGGCGAGCAATTGCGATCTCGGTAATAGACGACTCTCGTCAGCGAGAGTTAGGTACGACGGCGTCAAAAACTCTACAGATTCTTACAAAGTAGGATCTACAAAAATGTACACATTACTTCTATACTACTTGTGTCTCAGAATCTTATAAAGTCTTTAAATCTTCCGTATTTCCACTTTCCTATACATCGGTATTTCCTATATTTCCCGGTAGGGGAGAAGGGCGGTAGCCCCGGCCAGTTGTCTATTTTCATAACTACGCTGCAAGTTAAGGGTGGATAATTTGTCGGAAATGCACGAATATGATAATCAATTGTAACGAGCGATTTGCGGAATACCCCCAAATTCCAAGCCGTTCAGGTGGGGACATGAGATTTAGGTAGTGGGGAGTGCCAGCACCTCACTCCTAATGAGAGATTCTCACGCTCTATTCTTCCTGGAATCGTCAACGAGAGAACAACTCGACAATCGCTCCCGCTTGGTCTCATCCAACTCGCCACAACGCACGGATCCATAATCAATCGTTTCTCTTGCCTGGCCAGCAAGAGGTCCGAGACGCTGATCGTCGATCTACGACTTTCGTGGAAGATCAGAAGGAGGGATCGAATCGCCGAGCTTCACATTTCCGAAAACTGACGAAAGCGGATTCGTCAGCAATCCTGCGTGTACGACACAACTCGCCGAATTAGAGAAGATAAGTTAGACCGAATTGATAATGATAGAGAAATATGTATGTATCTAAAATATGTCTGTGTCTAAAATATGTATGTGTCTGAAATATGTATGACGCGAGGATCATAATATAAAGAAAAATTTACAACAGTTACACAATAGATATTTTCCAACACAGAACATCGTACAAAAAAAGTACAAATTATCAAAAACTTGAAAAAAATAAATGTTAATCTTTGGTTCGAATTTGGCCTCTCAAGAAACATGGTGGGTAGCTCCGGCCACTGCGAAATTTACCAATAAAATCGTTTTTTGGCGAATACAAACGTCGCACAAACGCCGCATGTGTAATACAAATCGCCTGGATTTATTTTGACACATGTCTCACGTGTCAATGCTCGGCTCAAGCTTGTCGGCTCTGGCGTTCTCAGTGCCAAATGTGGATTTATTTTCTTGAATTTATTAAAGAAATCTTTCTCAGTCATCTTTTTTTTTTTTTTTTTTTTTTTTTTTTTTTTTTTTTTTTTTTTTTTATTAAAACTATGAAGAATTTTGAGCTTTTCTGGTAAATCAAAAGCCAACGATAAAAATTCTTTTCTCGTAACAGGCATGGGACGATTATCCAAATCTTTGATATGTTCACAAAGCTGTTTTTCGTATTCAGCAGTGAATGTTTGTTGAAACCGGCCGAGTTTTGGGTTCAGGATTAATCGAATGACTTTGTTTTATGGCCTTAACACGGTCCTGTAGAGTGGTGCGAGGAATCACGTAACGTTCTGCAGCAGCTCTCTCAGAAGACTTACATTCAAGAACTTTTTTTATCGCCCTTCTCATCTTTTCGCCACTCCAATTTCCTCGATTTGTCGTTCTCCCTTTGAACTTAGGCATTTTGACACGTCGTTACTAAAATAAGGGACAAGTAATTGAAGCAAACCTTTTTTTATGAATTTGTTTTATAAGAAATAGACATTCGAACGAATGACAGGAGCTAACCCACCAAAGTGGTGATCGGAGCTACCAGATTTGATTTAAATAAAAATTTTGGCTTTAGCACTTAAATAAATATGAATTTTCTCAAACCAAGAATTCCACGTAAGATATAAGGCTTATGCGAAATGTTGACCAGGTAAAAAATATTATTACTTACGTTTTTTTCAACGATGCACTGTTTTCTACTTCGAGCGTAACGCGATCGTGTCTTACAAAAATCAGATGACCTATTCACGACCGAATACAAACACAAATTGAGCTCTAGTAGTCGCGTGTCTTTGGTAGGATGCAAAAGAACACAAGACAACGAAAACATTAGGTACTAATAAAGACAAAGTGTTTTTCATATGTCGGTAAAATTGTCGGTAACTTATTGTCAAAAGCTTTTAAGCATACATTTACATTTATTATTGCATAAAATCCAATAAAATAAAGCTCAAAATGTGTGTGTTTTAATTTTGGAGTGGCTCTCCGTGTGAAAATTACGATTCGATCCGTACACGCATACAAAATTCAGCCAGCGATTGGAGTGATAAAGGAAACTGCAAATTAGTTTGAAAAATTTTGAACTACTTTTTCCCACAAATCTCTCTATGTACCCTCGAATTTTTAACGCGATCAGTCGTTTAGTGCTCGTATATTTCCTGATGAAATTTTTCAAGCACACGTCGCCTGTAATACTGCCTCGTAATTTAACGTGTGATTTGATGATTCCCAACTCGGAAGGTATGAGACGACTCGGTATACGTGGCACACCGGTCGTAAATTCTTGTCCGGAGTGCCAATTGCTATCACTATATGCAGAGGGGTGAAATTCTTTTCAATCGTGCCAATCGATATATGCATGTATTATTTCTTAGCGGGTAGGTGCATATATATAGCTGTTTTAAATATTTGATTTCACTAGGATCAGATATCACCACAGTACATATATGATGTCGCAGCATCAATGTATAATGAAGATTGAGCCTCAATTTTAGTCTTCGGAGTAACGAAACAACTTTCGAATAATAAAGGAACGATGATTCAATGTCTGGATAATCTAAGATTACTCCAATGCCTATTTAAAAATATGTATCATCGAATCGCCATCTATACAGCTTGTGACGATCTAATCGACAATTTCGCATATAATAGCGAGGTTGTATTAACGTTGAAACGATTTTCTTGTTCCGCATTAATTTCTCAATTCACATGACACACGAAGGGTGAACAATAATGGTCTACCTCGTCGCGAGTTTAAAATCTGCGACTGGGAATCAAATATCCTCGTTCCAGTTTCGACTCGAATATTTCTATTCACTGAACAATGTTTCTATAACATCCTCAACGAACAGAAATATCGTTCGACGAATGAAAACATTCGATTCGAAACTCGACCGAGAATTTTAATTCTCGGTCCCAAATTGCTAACTAACGTGAGAGCATTTTATAGATTTGTTGACATATACTATACGTGACTGTCTCTTACTCGGAGGAGTCGTCCGTAACCGAGACTGCACGTTCTTGACTGATTTTGATCACGCTTGATCAATGATGATTTAACTCGTTGTCAGAAGTCGAACGGAAATTTAGGATTCTTAACTTCAGATATGAAACTCAAATTATAGTATTTAATTTATTTCTCCACACGTTCGGGGTTGACATTGTCTAAAATTGTGCTCGAGTCCTCGATAACTATAGTACTGTCATCTAACGGTGGCGCGTACCGCGTGCCGTTTACCGGCCTATTCCGAGCCCGTCAGAGTTTGTCCGTGCTTAAATATAGCTCCCCTATAGGTATATACTTACAATTAATGGTTTTCTACAGACGCATGACTAAATTCGATATAAATGAAAAATTCAGCTTTAAAATTTGAATACTGATATTTTAGGAGCGAAGTTTGAAAAGTTCATGCAAATCCCGATAGGTGGCATCACTGGTGCATATCGACATTATTTTCAGTTAGTAGCAGCTTTTGCTCAAAACAATAAGTTAGGTTTCGAGTTATTTTGCATCGAGTTGTTGCCAAAAATGGATGAATAAAAGACAATTTCGTGTCTCGAGATGAAAGTGAAATGTGCACACTCAGTCCGAATACTTTACTGAACGTTCAGGGTGCCCTGTTGAGATCGCTACTCGAAAATCATTGATAAGATCCATGAAATATTGATTAATGATTGATGGATGCGCAATATCGTTAATGCTAGAGTATATAACATTTTACATTAACTTTTTAACAGTTTCGTCATTGTGGATGAACCGTGGTTACACCACTACACGCTTGAGAATCACAGAATATTCAAAAGGATGGGTCGCAAGCGTGCAAAGCTCCTGCAGCCAAGAAAATTATGGTAATTCTTCTTTCGGATTCGTAAGGAATAATAACTGTTATTGACTGTGTGAAATAACGTAAAATTATTACAGAAGCATACGATTCTTGAGACTTGGTTGCCTCGAACTATCCGTTCCCCAATGTGAAGACATTTCGCGAGGGAAGGAACTTTCAATTCGAGCCAAGAAGTCATTGCGAAAATGAAACCGTATGCGTTTGCGTGTGCGTGTCCGTGCGCGGCTGTGGCTGCGTGCCTGTATGCATCTGTGTTATTTTATTTCGGAGCAAGCCGACTTATCAACTATCATCGAATTAAAATTATTCGAAAATTTTCAAAAACAAATAAGTGCAAAGCATTCAAGCTCTTTCATTAGGTAAATTGAATACATATACGTAGTCAGCAAAAACCATTGGAAACTACACTCGTATATAGAGATGATGCAATGAAAATAATTTGAAACCAAACCACGAAATGCGTTTTCAATGTAAACCGATGGCGACACCTTTCGGGCTCCAAATATATTAACCATTATATGTATATAAATTAATTGCGTTTTAGACTCGTAGGTTGGACTAGCAATACCTACTCCTAATGAAATTGTTACACGCGACTGAAGCCTGGCGATAAAAAGCAATAATATTCGTAAGCGAATGAAGCGAATACAAATTCTCAGTAGCCATAGTTAGCAACAAAATTAACAATAGGTACTTATATACATAAAAATTGCTTTTTTCGTAATTTCTTCTTTTCGCCAATAGTTTCCGATGGCTTTTTAAAATTACGACTTCCGGATTGAGTAAATCTCGTAAATATATACATACGTACTAAACAAAATATACCCATATAAGGTATATTTTATTTCAAAGGGGGTTTCAAGTTAACGTCGGTTTGACTTTTTATATTGTACCTACGTGATAATAATGTGCAGTATTAAAGCCAAACATTATCCATTACACATAATTTCCCCAATTTCAGTGTTGTAATTATATTAAAAATCGGCCAACTAAAACTTTCAGAAACGAGCTACATAGGAAAATCTAATTTCCATTCATTCAACGATTATGTTACCTATATTTGAATGAACTAATATGAAATTTGAGATATTTGCCAAGCCATTGTTCTTAAAATAGACCCATATAGAGAATTCATCGGTGCTCGCTGAATACCATATTATTTGTCATAAAGAAATCCCCACAGGAACGAGCCAAGTGATTTTTCAAAGCCATTACACATTTGTTAATATATTTTTTATACACAAATAAATGTCACAAAGAGGACATAAATGTATCAATAAGCTCAAACTTTGGTAAAAGATCATGCCGTGCGTAGATTGATTTTTCGGTCGAATGTGAAACATTGTTCAATGATAGGCTATTAGTGAGAAACGTTTCATTCACCCAATAACTCGAAAAAATGGCAGTCTAGAATTTTGGCGAATCTGCCAAAAATGGCAGGTGAGTCATTTTTGGAAAAATAAAAAACCTGTTAAAATTAGCTCTTGAATCGCATTCCGCATTAAGTCGCATTAATTATATGAAAATAAAGACGAATGAGTGTATTCAAAACTTAAAACATCTCATACCCATAAAATCAATACTTTCCTAAGCTATGTATTAGGTATTTTTGAAAAAATGATGTATGCAAAGTAAATACGCAAAACTCTATTCAATTTAACCATTGTAACTAACTCCTCCCCCCCCCCCCCCCTCTACACGGAAGGGATCAGATTCGCAAAGAATCGTAATTGTCGAAAAATTTCGCCTTGTTAGCGGTCTTATATAAAGATATTTACAAGACTATACGAAGGCAAAACAATAACTCAATGACGATAGGTATTCGGCAATAAGGATCTTGTTGTATGTGACAAATATAAATATTGTTTTTCAAAGACACATTAATCGTAATTGTTCCTTCGAAATATGACGATTTCCGTTCTGGGCGGGGAAACCGTAGATAAATATTTTTTTGAAGCACTAAAAGGCATGCATAATGCTGGTTTTGGTGCTCAAACGTTGCAGCATCATTAAGCCGCTTTAATTAATGGAGCGTATTTTAAAAAAATTCTCCTTTTGGTGAATTCACAAAGGAATTAGAGCCAGGTAATTTGAACCGACACATTGAAGCAAGATCTCTGCAAAGAGCGAACGGCCTCAATTTACGGAGTGATGGCTATATAGATGTGTTGTATATATAGCACATTGGCACGTATGGAGCCATTCAACAGTTACGTAGCGTACGCTCGTACCTACGTATGTTACCTATAAGGTAGGTACGTACGCATTTGTTTGTTCACGAATATCGAATGGAATCGGCAAGTTTTCGACGAACGCTTTGCATATTCAAATAAAAAGCTTGGCCCACGCCGTGTTAAGTGGGTGAACGAGAACGACGAATAATTGTCGGCGCAATCGGTATATATAGGAATATAGGAATATGCATATGCTGGAATATCGGAAGGCTCATTTTCTTTTGCCAATAATGTTTATTAAAATAGAGCAATGGCGCTTGCATATTGCGATCGTGAAAAATTCCAACGTCTCCGTCGGTCGCCTCGAACAACGTGCTTAGGTAATTCTCTGTTTCTGCTGTAACTGTTATGTTCCGCTCTGTTTTTCAGATTCTTTGATCTTGATATTCACGGATTCATAAACAGGAGACCGTTTCAACATTATTTTTCTACTTGAATGATTTGAAGTTTTTAAATAATGGAAAGTGCAAGGGCGGAGAAACGATTCCATATTTTTCGCGTGAATCTTATTATGACCCTGACGATAAGGCGGTCAGAATCTTTAGGAGGAGTGCCTCGTTAGGCTCGAAACTCGTCGAATTTTTGATTCTATTAGAAGAAACAACTCATCGAGGAATCCAAAATGATCAAGCAATGATCATAGTTTTTCACACTGTGAATTAATGACGTTAATGAATTTTTCGACCCACCAAACTCGTAATTGCCGGTAACTCCAAGTGCTCGGGTAATTACAATATATGTTATACGGACGGTTAATAAATGGCATAAGATGAAAAAACTACTTGCCATAGCGGCGATTATACACAAATTGTATATTTTCAATAAAAAGAAAAAGAAATTTTATTATCGATATTTACCTCTTTTAGATCAACGCAGTATGTGCCTTTCTTATTCTCATTTGCTTTGCAACTTGCTCGACGGAACATAATAATTATCGAACGAAATATTCTTCTCACTCACTTGCACAACGTGTATTTATTATTTATCGGATGGTTTTCATTCACAACTTTTGTTTCACTGTAATTTTCACTGAAAATAACGCGACTAATTATTTGTCGTTTGGCTGATGTTTTTTTTCGAAACTCGACAGGGATGATTAATTGGTAATGACGGGGATGGTTGGGGCGAAAGGTAAAATGGTTGGTTCAGATGAATTGGGAGAGAGAAAAAGAGTGGTAGAGGTATGATAGAGAGAGTAATTTCAACAGGACACACACACACACACACAGAGAGAGAGAGAGAAAATTTCGGTCAACGAGCTTTATTATTTAAAGGGAAACGCGGGTTTAACCAGCAGCGCACGAGAACGGACGAGGCAAGTAAAACATCCGAACGACGTGGCGCGTGCTATTGGACTGAGCCACTACTACATTCACGACCCTCCTGCAAACTCGGTATCACGCTCACCTACACCGCACCGGGCATGCTCTCTCCGCCTCTGTCCGCTCATTCCGCTCGTTCCCCTATACGTTTCGTCTTGTTCGATTCGTGTCTCTGCACAGACACTGGCATTATGTTACTCGAATACGCCGGGAGCTCTCGTTACGACGTCGTTACCAGATCTCTCGAGTCAAACGCACGACCTGTTTATATGTCGGGAACTAGACTCGACACTGATCAGACACAAAAATTGTTCCTTTATAAGGGCGGTTCCCCAAGAAATCATATTGTCCAAAATCTTCGCCATCCATTAGTCGTGTAAACACAATAACAATTCAATAAACAATCTTTCAAATTTATTATATTATTATTACTGATAAATAAATATGTCGAGCCTTGTCTTATGAAAATACGTATGGTATATTATACCGTAGAAGAAAATCGCTTCCGTGCTCGAGCGAATATTTGACAAGCTCGATCGCAATCGAGAAACCGCGCGATCGCGTCGATTCAAGGATCATCGACATGTTGCACAGAAAAGACGAGGACAAACGAAAGTTAAATAATCACAGAAATTCCATCGTACATATATGTATATGTATATATCTCTATAGATTAGAGAATCTTGTTGAAGCATCCGAGGAAATACAAGAAAAACTGATAAAAATAATCATTTGATACAAACCATTAATTGCTGTCTATTTATTTTACTCGTTATTTCTTCGAGACGTCATTTTTCTTTGTACACAACTGCTAAGGCACTATTTAACAACTTTGTACGTGGGTTAGCCTCACTATGCTTACTCCACGCATGTTTGATTGTAGTAATTAGTAGATGAGTTGAAAACTAGGCTTTCGTTAGTAGAATGGCAAGAAAACCGTTCCAAATTAATTTACATGCCAATCGCTAATTAAAATAATGAATTATTATTCAAAGTCAAATTGCCGTATTATAATTATATAATAATACACCACCGTAACCCATAGTGTTGAATAGTTATTATAAAAATACTTATATGATAGATGAAGTTTTTGCGAATTATTTGTAGCTATCTTATCTCAAAATGGTTTTTCGTAGTTCTCAATTCCAGATACATAGTGATTCTTGTATATTTTCTTTCAAGCATCGTTCAAGATCGTGCGATCTCGGCGACACGTCGAGACAAACTGCAAGAATGGCTGAAACGGTTCTTTAGAATCTTTGCAAAGCATATGATTTTAATATTACCTACTACAATTTCATTCAAGACAACAAATATCCTTAGATGTCACGTAGTTTGAATAATCGTGCCGAAGGCAAAGCCGAATAATGTGATGCAACGTGCTCGAGAATTTCCTTCGTTTGCGCAAGACAGCGTTCCACTCCCAGGGCCTTCTACCGCATCGATGCATACTCACCCACGCCCGCACACACATACGTATATACGTACGTACCTACTATATATTTATGTACCAGGATCTCATCGGCGGAAACAGAGAAGGTATACGAGAAAATATAGGTAGATACATACATCTACGACATAGAATCGTCTTTTGTCGAGCTTAGCGGCGATCGATGAAGCTCTTCCAAATTTAAGTCCTCACGAACTTTTGTAATTTCTTAGGCTCCGTGTTTCTCATAAATTCCCTCAATTTTCAAGTGAGCAAAAATTTCGATAAATCGTTCGCACTTTTTAACGAATTGATAAATGATATTCAATTTCCAACTTTTCACTCAATTTGTGTGATTGTTTCGACGTTCAAAAATATTCATCCGACGTGCTAATACTTTCTTTTTTTATTTGGATGAAAGACCACGAACTTTTAGCATAGATTTTTACTGAATTTCACTAACGAATTCCAATTGTACTGCCTCATAAGCTGTAAACATATGTAAATATGAACTTTCTCACGACACACATTTTCCAAATGCTCGACGATTTAAGAAAGAAGCATGAGAATTTTTATTTCTGTCTTTTCTCCGAATTTATTGATCATAATTATCGAAGTATGCACGGGGAATAATTTATATTACTTCCGTTAATCTGTACCACCACTAAGCAATTCTCGAATGTTGTTCGTGATGGTTTTGATAATTACACCAAGGGGGAATTTGGCGATTCGTGTTTTACGTTTAAAACTACTTTTTTTTCTCTTTTAACTTATCTGGCCCGGTAATAATTGATATCCGTTAGAGTTTATTTTTTAGAAACATTGTATGACTAACAATAAGTAAGTAGGGAGTGAATACCGGAATTTCGTATGAATTTTAGCAGTATTACAACCACGGTATTGGCAATTCTGCGATATCAAAACAACGCTATTGAACAAAACCCTACTGGCACTATACAGGATGAGTTTCATAAGAGGTGTCTCAAACTTTATTTTAAGGTAGGTAGGATCATTACAAAACAAAGTTGTAAATATACATTAGGAATATCTTTAATAGTTTACGAGATATACATTTTTAAAGTTGGAGCCGCCCACTCCCCGCCCTAGCCATAGGGATCGCACAATGTAGGGCGTTACATTTGGGGTTCCAAAGTTCAGAGCAGTCAATGCCCGAGAAATAAAAATGACTGGGTAATAAAATAATAATAAATATATATATATATATATATATATAGGGCTGCTTAAAAAACTGGATACAACCCTTGGTACCCCTGAGTCAACAGAGCGTCAACGGTAACAATAATAATATGTACCATGATTGCCAAGGGTTGTGACTGTTTTTAAGCAACCCTAATTAGGTATGCTCGAATCATATGTGAGCGCACAAAAGGAAAATGCGGTGTGCATAACTGTTATAACATTCTGGAATAATAGCAATAAAGAGAAATTATTCTTGACACTGACTAACAGTCGAGCACTTTACCTTGAAAGTCGAACGGAAGACGCGCATGTAAATTTACGAGATTGTCATTCCGTGGTACGCTCTCGCGTGCGCGTGATCCATCCTTGCTATTATTCATCTGAAATATACTACATACTGTGCGATATAACAGTTTTATAGTCTACTTAGGTAGAATCTTGTATGTTATCATTGGATAATTGATCGAGCAAATACGTGGTGCGTCGAGCCACCGTCCATGTGGCGAAACGAAAGTCTTGTCACAGTCTAAAGACTTCTTCTGCAGAGATGTACCGTCCAAGACGATCGCTTTTCATTCAAGTACAAGTACGTATAGTACCTACTTTACGGGTGTTAGCCACGCTATAAACTCGCTCAATACCTTTCGCGGTATCACATATGTTTGTGTTACCGCTATTCAGTTGGCTTCAGACATATTTATAAATGCCTAACTAATATGTGAAATGGCATGATCGAGTGAACGTTATCAAGTGGAGCCGAATTTCTTGACTCTTTTTATAGCCTTTACGTTCTTATAAAAAGTTGTTCTATGAAATAAACGAGGCTTGCTTTAGTCACAATCGTGACTAAATATACGTTGTATTTTTTGGTTGTTCTAAACCCGATGAGAATTAATATTACGAATTGATAGATTATTATTAATTGTTTGATTTTGGAATTTGCTCGTAAGTAATGTTAAACGCACCTATGTACATACCTATATACCTACTACAATATTCGGACCGATGCAAACATTTAAAAAATCTTTGGACTTTCGTGAAAAGTTTTAAAATGTAGTACCCGACGAGTTAATATTGAAGATGGTCTCTCGTGAATTATCCAAGGAAATATTAATACGTAAACTAATGGGATAAATTTTCTTAGGTTACGCCCTGCGTAGATTTCCGAACAGTATCACGGTTTGCCCAAATTTTAACGCTCGTGGATGGTATGAGTTTGCCCCATAGTTTGAATAATTATGTTATGGTACCTCGGTACGTCGAACTAAATTATCGCACTAATTGCGACGTTTCTTTAGCATTATTGTAGCCTGGTCTATCTGCATTTTTTTTATTTGTACCGCCGAACTTTCTACCACGTTTTCTTAAGTTGGATTGTTATTCAGATATGCTGAATAAGGAATAGTCTTATCGTCGATTTTGCGCTTAGTACACGAGTGAAAACGTTATCTAAAAAATGTATGTTCAAATATTGGGCTGCTTCTGTTAGCTCGTTATAACGAGGGAGGTATAAAAAAAACCAGCTGATATTCTTAGTATTCCGATTTTATGAATGTGACTACACGTTTGATGTAGCAATCGTTTTAGGCGTTTTCTTTTCTCGCATGTGATCCGCTACAAAGATCAGGCAATTTTATTTCTCTGAAAATTATCGTGGCAATTTAATCAGATCTTGTACGAAACATTAATAATTCGTACTTTTATCCAATCCTAGTCAAAGTAGATGATACGATTAATTGAAAATACTAAACATTTTTAACATCAATTTCATTTTTATATTGAGATAAGAAGAAACAAACGTCACGGTTGGAGTATTTCGTTCAGCTGGCTCACGACGTTGTTTCATTTTGTTGTCGATTGGAGCGCATTCGAGACTACGCATACCTATGTACTCGTATACTGTCTTCTTATTCGAACGATGAAACTCAAAGCCAACAAACTAGACAGTCTTATTCCGCGGCATGAATCCTCGAGATTATTCATGTATGCATTAGATGCGATAGATAACAGAAAGCTTGGTGCATGGCTTAACGCAATAAGCATCATTTACAATGCCTCCAGCGTTTTATTATCGGATCAAAAATAGTTTAACGTCTATATGTTCATATATATATGAACATATAGACGTTGTATGTGGGTGCGTGTGTGTATATATCATTTGGATAATTCAAAATGAGCTTTCGACATACGATATTTATGCGGGTTAAAAATGTATTCAACCCGCATGGTTCGTCGCAATTGGGACAACTTTTAGCTTCTTCTGGGTCGGTGAACCTTATGCGTTGGCTATACCTACTATAAACCTACCTACTACATACCTTGTGACGCGTTTCCGTAAATTTTTTTGACGCCCGGTGGCTTTTGAAGCCTTAGCTATATGGCCGAAGCCACCGAAGCATAAATGATACGCTATATTTAAGAATGTTGCAATAAAACGGATCAATGGTAGGTAGGTACTTACGTACGAATGAAGCTTAAATGGCGAATCATTATTGTCTTCTGTTTGCAAATTTGTCAAGTTCAGTCTTTGGCAAGCATCGACCATGCAAAGATTATCCAACGATCGATAAAACTTGTTAAAGTTATTTAAGCCTATTACGCAAATGGGCATTCGGGCATAGGCAGGTAAATGCATTTCACGCACTGTAAGATATTTTTCATCAGCATAATCGGCGACCGTGCGAGAATGTAATTGGAAAAATTGTTAAAAAATGTTGACAAACTGACTCGGTGACAGATGTGAAAACACTATTGCGCGTTCGTGCACGCCGTTCGGCCGAAAACGCACATGAATTTAACGTCACCGCGACCACATTATATCGAAGGTTGAAAAATGATTTGTGTCTGTACACGCTTACGAAATTCAATTAATACAATTATGAAAAACCTGCTAACCCTATGAAGCACTGTATACTGTATATGTTCATCGATTAGGTGCAAAAAGAAAGACAAGTCAACGGGGTTTTTTCACAAAAAAATGAATTATCTTCAGTGTTGAAGCCCATTTTCATCTCGGTGGCGCTTTATTACTATGCACAATTGTCGCCTCTGAGCTGATGAATATCATCTACAAAAGGTCGCGGTTCGGTATGCATTTTTGCCGAATTACGGGATCATTGTAAATCAGCGACGTACAATGTAGGATAAGTGCGGGTGCATGATGGCCAAGGTGGCCAATATCAACGAATTCAGTCTAGTTATTTGAATTCGTCGCTCATAGGGCCCACCGCTATTTAACCGCAACTAACCCCGAAATTAGCGTAAAACGGACCTTTGTGCGGTGCTGCGAGATCGTGCGTGTCTTATTTTACAAAATTGTCTCGCGGCAATTCCGAATACAAATAATTCATTAGTTCTTAGTTTATATCTTATTTGTTAAAAACGTTCCTGCGGCCAATGTGGCTCATCAGGTAGAGGTCCGTATTTTTATGCCTATGTCGTAGGTAAGCTATGGGGGCTCGCGAAGAATGTTTCCAAGTGCAAAATAACGTCCGATTTACGGCAAATAACGGCATTTACGGCTAATATGTTCCTAGGCAATACTACCCAACTATCTTCAGAATTCAGCGATTCTTTACTATTTCGAAAACTTTTATTTTCCGTTATTATTTCAAGTAATATTGTATTGAGCTTTTAATTATCTCTAACCTATGTATAAGTTCAATGAATGACACAACTAAAATCAACTCTGCTGGATCTCGTATAGTTCTGGTTTTACTATCAACAAAGTTAGCGGTGGGCCATACCCAGTGAACACAGTTATGTTTGTACAACATTGCCGTTATGTACACAAAATCACATGTAATGTTATTCGAACTTTATACGATACTTACATGTACAATAAGCTGCTATTTCCGCCTCCCGAACGTTACAAGTAATGTAACTTTTGTTACATTAGGTACTGTTACATAACTGACCATATCAATAAATGCGTATCAATTATGAAACCTTCAAGTAATTAATAATGCATTAATGCAACGAATATAGTGTATGGGGCATTCCACGACAAACGGGACAGTTTCAAAAACTTTTTTTTTCTTATTTTCTCAATTTTCTGACATCTTTTAATACCCATCGATGAACTCTTCGATAATAACCGAGATATGTAAAGTGATAAGAGTTAGTGCCTCATCCTGTATAATTGTAAAAATGGTTTTAGAATAGTTATTAATAAAAACAAAAAGAAAAAAAAATCAAATTTTCAAAAATCGAAAAAAATAGTAATTGTGGGAAGCCGACGATCTACCCAGATTGAAAAATTGTTAAATCGATAAAAGTTTAAAATAACAAATTATCCAAAAAATCAAAATATACACACTCACTTTTAATATACGTGTATGCATTATTTCTTCTAAAAAGGAATTAATATGCTATTTAACATAATTCGAAAACAATCACTAAATTTAATTGGCTTACCACGGATATGTAAGAAATTTACTTTATGTAGGTAAAATCATAGCGTATAATTTTTGGAAGACAATTTCTTGGAAAATTGCGTGAATTTTCTTGAACGTTATATTGAAATGTATTAAGGCATAACCTTGACCAGATTGTTCGAAGCAGTTATCGGATCAATGGCGATTAAGGCCGACCCCACGATGTTTCCGAGACAAAAATGTGGAGTTACTGTTGGTGGCCAGCCTAACACATTCTAATTGGGAAATCAATTGTTAGGATTTATGTTTTGCGAAAGTATATTTTTCATGCATTATCTCCCGTTCGAAGCGTTTGCAGCGGATCGCTCAATTCGGGCGGGTGCCTACCTATACGCGCTCTTCGCTAAGCCCTTCGCTAGCACCGTGCTACAAATACATTTTCTATTTTTGCTTCGAAATATATTTCTTCGAGCTGGGCGTGAAAATTCTTCACTAGATGGCATGTGGCCAAATTTTTCTAGCGTGTACATGACTTTCGTATAATTCGTGTACTTACCTACTAACAGATCCGAAGCCGGTTGATCAAAATGTAATATTGCGAAAATTGTTGGCAAGATTATAGACGGATTACTTTTCCAATGAACTTTCGTACGCACGATGAAGAAAACGTATCGCATCGGCCTTATCATTGGGAATGACAAAAAACTCGTTCGAAATTTTATACAATTTACTGACAGACGAGCGTTGCGCAATAAAAAATATGATTCTTTTGAAGTAAACTTTATTATGGCAAAACAACTTATCTTACCATATTGTGTTAACATCATTTCTAATACGAGTACACGAGTCTTTATGTATAAAAATATTCCACAATTACCTTGTATTACATATGGTGACGAGATACTTTTCCGAGTACCCGAAATAAGGGATAAATAAATATAGAGGGGGACTGTTTGATTGGTTGTAGTTCGATTGATTAGCATATATATGCCCTCGACCTATACCTATATTTATTTTATAAACTGATCAAACCTTGAGTGAAATAAATCAGTAAGTATTTTACAGTGAATGAGAGGATCGTGTTCTTGAGTAAAACGAATAATCGTAATAGTTCGATTATGTCCAAGGTATATATAGTAAAGAAAAAAGAAGAATCTAGTGCGAACTTTCCCGCAGAGTTTCGTGTATGCTCCATCGACTTTATCGATGACATAGCTACGTGTATGTATATGAATATAACTTTTTAGCACTTAATCAACAAAATCAGCCACCATCTAAAAAATGGGGCTGCTCCTTTAAGATTGCTAATAACGGTGACGAAAACTACCGTAAGACGAAGAAAATGCCCAACTTACGCACGATGAAGAGATATAAAGAATTGGGATTGATCGAGGTACGATGAGGGTGGATTTATGGTAAAATACGCGACGTCGGAATCATTGGAACAGGGAACCCAAATGTGTGATACCGTTCCCGTATATACCTACACAAGGTTGTATCGTCATGGATATTGGTAATATTGTAAGTCCAAGAAACTCCAAGAAAATGTGGCCGCCTGGATTTAACGGTTCCCCAACTCAATCTTTGGAATGAGGAAAAACAACACGACGAAGGAGAGGATTTATCTAATGCGAAAACATTTACACGCCCGGCGTTCGGTCATCGATGCGTAGCGTTGACACTAGAGATAGATGCAGACCGCGATGGTCATCAGTAGATACCATCGCTCTTGATATCATTCTCTCGCGTTGTTCACAATTTTGGCAAACAGCTCGAAGGCGCGTTTTCGCCCATAAATAAATTGCCGAGAAATTTCCCCACTCTTTCGCAACATCAAAGAACAATAAATTACGAATTGTAGAAATAATTGACGCGCATACTCTTCATATCGATGTATAATAGGCGATTTCTAATCGACATTCCGTCCATATCATCGAAATATAGGTAAGCTACGAACGAAAGAACTCTAGAAGTGGAAACATTCGTATCCCACTGACAAATCTTAATTGATGCAATACTTAGTCTCCGTCCACGTGTATAATATGACGAAATGTGGAACAAAATCCTTTTTTTCGCACCTCAGGAGTTGACAATTTTAACGGACGTCACTCTCCGAATTCTCCCAACGACATTTGAAAATATAACATTTTGTTCATTACCATAAAATGTATTTATTTAGAATGCATTCAATAAATACGACACTATTGTTAGTTGAACTTTGTTGCGACTAGATAGAAAAAAAAAGAAGAAGAAGAAAGAAATTTATGAAACGTTGCGTAACGATCGATCATTTGCTATTTGGTAATCGGTAATAACCACGGAAGTGACGCTCAGGTTGCCCCACTTCTTCTTATTTGTCACAGGCGAGCGAACGCTTAGGGTTTGTCGCCAACTGCCGATTACTAAATTTTCGGGATAGTCAGCGCGTGAAATGGGATAGCAGTGCATAGCTATCAAATCCAATATGGTGTCGGGCACATTTGATGTAACAAGTACGTGTTTCAAGAGAGTGCGTAGTTTTATAGGAAAAAAAGTGAGTTTAATGATGTGATTTATGTTTTTTCAAATAAAAACTTTGATAGCCGATTACAGCAACCACTCGTGATCGTATTTACGTAACATCGTTGTTTGGACCGAATCGGTGAAACAGAAGTAACTTTTTGCGACTCTGTACGCATATGACCAAGTTTTTCATAAGCGTCTTGTGTAGTGAAATATTATTTATTGATATGTTTATAATGTTGTAGGATTATTCCGAAGAATGTGCGTTACTCGAGATGTCTGATTCAGTAATTGCAATCACGTCCGATATACGGACAAAGTGTGCATTTATGCAAGATTTCCTAAGGACTTGGAGCGGTAAGAAATAATTGGTTATTACAAAAAATAATTGACTTGAATAAAATTAATCACTAATTACTGTGATGGTTGTGTATCGTACGTAAGACATGTTTTTTTTTTTTTTTTCCACGAAATTTCGACCGCGTTATTTTTTCCGTCGAGATATTCAATGGACTTTAGGCACCTTCACCTTCGGCGCGGTCCGACGACGAAGAAAAGATGATTAGTAGAATAAATATAGGTATACTTTCCAAGTTGAAAATGAAGTAAAGAAAATGGCTTAATATTATGATTTTTGTCGTTCCTTTTTTCACTAAATTTCTAAGGCACCATTTTGTTTAGCTGCCGAGGTTAAGTCGGAAGATTCAACGGATCGAATTCATCAGAAATTCAATAATACAATTTTGAATAACACATATATACCCTGTATTAATAATATATGTATACTTAAATAACTGGCTATTTTGTTAATAAAATAATTTTTTTATTATTCATATATATCTAATAGAACTCAATGCATCGTAAATCCTCTCTCGCCCAATTTAAAATATTTCAAGTGGTCAACAGTACAGAACAAAATTCGTTTCACAATCTTGATCTTCGAAGTTGATACAGACAATCTAACATTCGTGCCCGCCCACGAGCAATCAGCGTCGAGACAAATAACGTGGCTCCGTTTTGCATTGACACGAGGATCACCCCCTTCGTAATAACATATTATGATGTTTGAATTATCAGCGGTGGATAAAAAAGGGATGCGAGTTTATAAGAAATTCTAGAAAAATGGGGGCAATAGCGCACAAATATTTCTCTTTTCATTCGGTGGATGGCGACACTAGTCCGTCACAGTCACGAAGCTCGGCGTCCGTATCGGAGAGAATATCGGCTCTACCGACGCATGGCTTGAAACACAGCACCGTGTTCATATCAATACTGTTGGAGCGAAACGACACGAGGGCGCCAAGTGTGGATAGGAATCAACGTTCGCAAAATGAGTTACACGAATAAACTTACCGAACTTCGTGGCCGACGACCACTGTCCAGCCTCGCCGTCGCCTCTTATCCTTTCTTCTCGTAACTTCCGCGAGGCTCAGACGCTCCATAATTGGCGTTTAAAAAGATTAGATCTATATGTATATGGATAAAGAAGTACCGTTCGTTCGCCGATTTTGTATTTAAATATTTTACTCGAATAAATTAGATTTCGTATGTAGCGTATTCTTCGAACAGCTAGCTTATATTTTCCTCCGTATTTTTTTCTTCGATATATCGAGCTATTGTACGTTTGAAAACATAAACGAGATATTACACGAGCTCACGACGCGAATTCTACGCGAGCCTCGCATAAAAATGACCAATTCCGTAATTTCTTTAAAAATCTATGCCAACGATAATTATCACATTTTTATTTCGCCAACTAAGTATTTATTTTACACCTTTCGTATAATTTCAAATTTTTCAATATTTATTTGAAGTTATTGTCCACGCCAAGCACACGCACAACATACGCCCGTGCACAGTAGGTACCGTACAGATTTTGACATCGAACAACAACGAATTGAGTCAACGAATGCTGATAACTTTCATGAAAATTCAAATTTTTATGCAATTTATCGTTGCGTATTATCTCAAAAAAAATTGTCCTTCAATCTCGAACGTTTTGGTAAAATTCAACGGGTATAGAGATAAGCATGTGAATATCGCGACGCTCCAAACAGGACTGAATGTCGTATTGTATTTATAGAGCTCCTCAGATTATTTTGAACGAACCAACGCTTTTCCCACGTGCGTAAGTGTATGCGGGATGGCGTCGAAGCGACCGGCGGAATTCTTTACTACGACGTACAGCGGACAACGAAAGAATCGTAAACGGTCGAGAGGGTATAAAGTTGCAATGACACTGATAAACGAAGCATTAATGTTCAAATGTATATACATATATGTTTAACGCTGGACTGTAAGAAAGAAGCGTTTTCTAAAACATTTCGCTTGTGCAAACGAAAGAGACTCACTGCTAATTTAATTTTCATTCAATCAAGACGATAAGTAGAATTTATATTTCCATATCGATATATCGTTATTCAAAATTAATTTTCGATGTATCCAATGAAATATAATCAAAAGAAAAAATTTGTTTTCCACTATACTAATGTACATACATAATAATTATTTCACAATCAGTTGTGAACAACTCCTCTTTCAAGCTTATTTTGTGCGGCTCAATGGGGGGAAGGGGTACAAAATGATCCGTCGGTGTAAAGCGATCACCGGCGGTTATACCGACTTAAAGCATATTTTAAGTGAATTTTGAGCAACGCCACTGCGTACGCGAGCCGCACAATCTCCGTCAGTGTCGTGGCGTTATTGGCAGTGGCAAAGGTTTTATCGCGAAATGTTAAAAATTACTGTGCTCGATCTAAGCTAAGCCATTATTTGACATTATTTTGCTTCTGTCTGCGTACATATTATGTCATAGGTCTGATTGTCTCAGTTTCTTGTACCAATTAACAATAGAATTAACCCTCCTTCGTTACAGTATTTGAAAAACACAGGTTATGATGTTTTAATGTTTTTCGTTAATGAGGCATTTGGGGGAAAACTACCCGCGGGATCATTTTACCCCCTGCCTGCCTACTTCGAATCGTGTTCAGTTAACTTGTACTTACTAACTTTTTTTTGTAATACGACGTAGGTATTAATACGAAGTATGAAGTTAAGTCAATGATACTAGTTAACAGGAGTGTGTTGTTAACATTCTGTTCAGAAACATCAATAATATTGTAATATAAAGCTGCTATTACTGTTATAGGGATTTACGAAAATTAACAATTTACCGTATGATTATTAACACAGAAACGTTTAAATTTCTTGCTTAGACTGAATTTACAATAAAATTATCAAAACAATATTATTGAATGTTTTATTTCGATTTATGAGCCGTACCAGTTGGTATTTTGTTACTCATCTTGGCATAAGAAAACATGATTCGAAAAAATACAACAAAAATCGAACGTCTAACGATACATACTAAAAATTCCAGATTAGTTTTAAAAAACTTGTACCGCGGTACCGTGTACGGCCTCCTCGCTCATGGGAATCATGCTTGATGCGTACTTTTTCGTACGATACGAGTAGGTACCTTGTATAGTCGATGAGTCTTTCCGCAGTTATACAAGTGGTCAAATATTAGTTCCAAAGATTCCAATCGTAAACCGGCCGACAATATTGATTCAGGTTTACACGGTAAGGGATAAGAATTTACATTTTTTCCAATAAAGTTATGTAATTTGTTCCTGTCGACTAATTATTTATTCGCATAGATAAGTAACACGGAATTTTCAGCAATAGCTGACGCACGACAATGGATTGGTTAATGACTCGACCGCAAGATGTTATCTCGTTTCAATGCCATATAAAGATAGATGCGTCGCTAAACGAACGAGACAATTTTTTAAGTCTCGGCCCCGTCGTATAATTTCCATACATTCAAATTCTTACACTTCAAATTCCTATAAAATAAATAAATTCTTTTTATTTTGAGAATGCATACGCTACGAATAGATTTTAACGAGAAACAAAGACCTTATGAACTGATAGATTTGCCAGCGATCGTAGTTCAGAGTTAGTATGGCACGATAATAAAGAAAATAAGGCCTAAAAATTCGGAGCCTTTCACGATGACACCTTGAAGAAATTTTAGAGACTGAAAAATAACGATTATACAGTTCGCGAAATAATCGTGCACAGGTCATTTTTTAATTGGCAGTGTCACCGGATGGCAGATCCTTACTTACCCATTACATACCGATAAACCATAACGAGTTTAATTGTATTTTAATCGCAAAGTTGCGCTTTCAATGGCCCCCGTCAGGATTTTTCTGAAACTATTATCGATCTTATTAATTTTCTGGACTGGACTAATTTTTGCTGTGAAAAAATAGAGCGCGCTACAAGCCAGTTGTCTTCTACGTTTAAGCTTCGCGGATGGATAAAATAAAATATAGCGAGTTTCACAGGCTCTTTGATCGAGAAAGACACGCTCCTGCACACTTAAGTTTCATCTACTCGATATTTATTTTTTATTTGACCGAATAGCAAGAGTACTTAATCTAAAAAATCTGACATTGTTTTCAGTCCGATATACATAAACAGCCAGTAGCGCGATTCTGTAGAGTCATGTGGGGTAAGTGTGCGCAGGGGGTAAGTGTGCGCATATGAAATATCTCAGAAACGATTTATAACTAAAGCACCGCACCTCCCATATTCAGTGTCGCGTGCGACGTCCTGCCAAGAGGTCGATTTTTAGTAGCCGCTAACGCGCCATTTTCTTTTAGCAGGTAAGTGAATTTTTTTGCTCAAATTGTTACGATATTTTACTATTTTTGGCGTCCAATCCTTTGTAGACTTGTGTCCATTTTGGACGTTTCATATTTATCATCGAGTACTACGTAACATAGTATTCAGTTTGACAAGTGACAATGTTTCAATTTTCGAGATGACGCAATCCCGAACTATTTTGATGAAATCCCATTTTAATGGGTTGGAGTAAGTGTGCGCACATGCTTGTCGTATAAGTAACGGGGTAGGTGTGCTCATGCACACTTACCCCGTTTCAGAAACTTCGTATTAATACTGCAATTTTTTTTTTCAGGATTGAAAGAAACAATTCATCTTATTGAAGTTTATTTTTGTTTTCAAATTGTTCTTTATTAATACCTTTAAAAGATCTAATGATAATAAATAAGAATTTGTCATGTTCCTATGTCTGGTTATACTTATTTAACAGGTCAAAATCTCGTCATTTTATGTTGCGCACCCTTACCCACACTGCTGCGCAGACTTACCCCTATATTGGGGTAAGTGTACGCATTTCGGACTATGTTTGTTTTGGTCAATTTTTGAGAATTCGTGTCGTTGACGAATATTATTTCTATCGTCAAGTTATTGGAATTTTCGATTTTATGGCATTTCAAAGCTTAAGTGCGCACCCTTGCCCCACATGACTCTACATACCTCATTATGACAATAACGATTCGAAGCCCTATCTTAACGATAACGAATTTCAAGGCCATTGTGACAGTGCCTCGTAATTTGGTAACCTTTAATATGTGCTCAAAAAAGCGACAAATAATTACGACCTTCGAAAGAACAAGTAATTAATAATCACCCTATAAAAATTGATAATAAATAAGTAAGTAAGTAAGTTCGATTGCGTAGTAATTAAACATTATCTTATAAACATTTTTTTTTTTAGAAAAACTTGTTAAATAATTTTGTTTACACGCAGCGAAAGTCGTTATCGTTAAGATACCGTTCGGAATCGTTATTTTCATAACGAGTTGCAGAATCGCGCCCCAGAGGAGACTCGTTAGCGAAATACGAAAATGATCATGCTTGTTTCGAAACATGGGACAAGTCGAGTCAAAGGATGCATTATAATATCGATGTGAGGCATCATCGAGAAGGTTTAACGATCGCCTATCACGATACGAGCATCCTTGAGATAGAGGTCTAATATTGGTATTAGATACGAGGGAGTTCGCTTTTCGTACTGACAACCTTTCGTCGTGGCTCAATTAGATTACACCATTTGAAAATAGATTAATTTCACCGGATGATTTTCAAAGAAATAAAAAATACTCGCGACAACCATCACAGTCATTTTACGAACAAATTTTCTAGCGTCTGTTTTGCGTGTGCGGCTGACATTGAAACGTTCTACAAATGTTTATTAACCACACAAAAACACGGAATTACGTTGATGTCTTTCTTAAATCATTGAAGACGCTTTCGATAGAGGGTGAACGCACTTAATATTGGGCAAAAATATTAAGCGACAAAAAAACGATTATCAAATCTTCGCTATTCTCGGTCGAATGATATTTTATTACTTGTTCGAATATTTTGAGAGTAGGGATCATACGCGCTTCTCAGGCTTGCCATGTTATGGCAAGCCGTAGCTTGATCGCTACCTGATCAGGGCCTTGTAGCAAGTAAGGCGAACCCTATAAAATTTCTACCCAGGTATTTGGCAAAAGTGCAAATCGTTGTGGAAACGTCTCGCTCGAGTATAAAATATTTTCAAAGCAGCATGATCGTGAAAAATAAGATTCTACAGTTGTCGCGGTAGAAAATAATTTGATGAAATACAAATAATATTCGCGATGTCAGAAACCTACCATCTTGTATCAGTTTCATGCGTTATTGATATTGAGGATGGTCTAAGGAATTTATTGAAGAAACATAATCGATTTTAAAAATTGCGAGAACACATGCTATACCTTGAACGTTCAAGAGGAACACCAGGTTGCCCCCCCCCGCCCAATGTTGAAGGATTCTATTGCACCTTTTATACTGTTAACTTTTAACAGTATTCGTCAAAGCGAGCATGGAGTAGTGGATAATGTCTATTGGTACAACGCTGAGGGACAACTGTTTTCCCCGTGGACTTTTTTCAACTCATCATTGTCCATAATTTTAATAAATATATCTCATTTCATGCAAAACCATCCAGAATCGTGTACTGGCGCGTAGCGATCGAGGAAACTGGATACCGTATGAACGTATTTGATTATTATATTCGATATGCGAAATCCAAAAGACATACTAGATCACAAACTTGCCTCCCATTTATTTATTAATAAAATTATCATGGCGAGAGATGTCATTTTTGAACAATGTTGCATGAAATGTATTTCATGCATAAAAATGATAACATTGTTCAAATTATTGCATTATTGCATTCCACGAAAAGAAGAGAAATTGTTACGTCCCAAGGAGGGGAAGAGAGTGTAGCTCCGTCGATAATTCGATGTGCGCGCAATATTTGAATTGCTTTGCGCTATTCGGCTGGACGTGAGCTCGCCGCCTGGGACTTACTTGTGCTCAATATACCAAGTCAACGATTTGGAATTGATCGTCGAGGTAGATTTGAAGACATTCTGTTTGATGATTGTTTCCCACACTCCTCGCTGTTGATCCGTCAGGATGAATTTTCTTGAGAAAATATTGATTGCAACACCAATAACTGACGTATACATTAACAAAACAACTTGTACTTTATTTGAGTTTGAAATTATAACTTTGGAATTACAACACAAAATTGTACTTTGATAGATTTTACAAATGTCAGAGATTTGTTCGCGTAACCCACACAGCACAGAATATTGCAGCAATGTTGCTAGAATCTTTCAATATTGCATGTTGCCATGCAATATTGCTGCAATGTTGATAGAATCTTGGTTAAAAAATATTGCAGGCTAATATTGTGATAATATTGTGACAATATTAGCCTGCAATATTTTCTGACCAAGCATGCCACAGTATTGTGACGATATTGAATGTTTGACAAAAAAAAGAATTAAAGATATAATGGACTTTATTTGTTCAAGTTGCCTGAAATTACCAATTTTGTTCTTATTAAGCGTGAAAGAATGAATTTAATATTTTTTTAGTAAAATAAAAATCGTTGAATTGGAAAAATAAAAACGGCCGGTATATAAACCCACTGTGCGCGTGTGTGTATGTGGTGTGCGCGCTTATAGGCACAGTACACGCGACGGCAACGATAACTGAGTGAGTATCCAGCTCGATTCGTATGAATATACAGGGTGAATTGCGTAAGGGGAGCCAGGTGGTATTTCAAGGTAGATGGGCTCATTACAAACAAAAGTTGCAAATAAACATTAGGGATATTGTTAATAATTTACGAGATATACATTTTTTAAAACGGTCCAATCAGAGCGCGCCGAGAAGCGTTGAAGCCACTCCCACCCTAGCCGGAGATATAGCATAAATTAGGGCGTTACATTTGGGTTTGCATAATTCAGAGCAGTCAATTTTATTGATTGTATTAGTACGCAGTCATTTTTTTTCTCGGGCATTGGTTCCTCTGAATTTTGCCCAACGTGCCGACAAGCGTTGAAGTCACCCACTCTCCGCCTAAATTCAGAGTAGCCAATGCCCGAGAAAAAAAAACGACTGCGGAAAAATACAAGCAATCTAATTGACTGCTCTGAATTTTGCAAACCCAAATGTAACGCCCTAATCTATGCTATATCTACGGCTAGGGCGGGGGTGGGCGGCTTCAACGCTCCTTGGCGCGCTCTGATTGGACCGATTTAACAAATTTATATCTCGTAAATTATTAACAATATCCCTAATGTTTATTTGCAACTTTTGTTTGTAATGAGCCCATCTACCTTGAAATACCGCCTGGCACCCCTTACGCAATTCACCCTGTATGTGTTAATAACTGTGAATGTCGATAGGGAGAAAAAAAGTTTACCTCTCAAGATTGCAGCGAAGAGAGAATGGAGATTGCGGAGGCAGCTGATTTATATTGATTCTATTTCCAGTGGAAGGGTATGAAATACTTTTTTTTCACTGTGAATAGCTTTTTCAATGAGAAAGTAAAATATGTATTAATGTGAAAGGTATGTATGTATTAAGGGGAAAGTAAAATATATATTAATGTGTCCTTTATTCTACATATTTTAGGGGTAAGAAAGAAACTGTCTCGAAAGACGAAGACGAAGAAGTGATGAAAACTACAGACTCATCTATCACTCCACGGACTGTTTTGAATAGGTACAATATACATTTTATTTTTACTATAAGTTACTTTTTCAAAATAAATAATTGTATTGTATTGTACAATCCAAATACCAATATATACATTTTTATCTACTTAGGAAGAGGACAAATGGTGCACGGGCATACACAGATGTTGATCTCGAGAATGCTTTAGACGCGGTGAAAACGAGAATCTCTGCAAAGACGGCAATGAATCTTTACAAAAAGCGTGGCACATTACCACCTACAATAAAAACCCATGGACCTGAATGCATACTTGGCGAAGAAAATGAAAGTAAGCGCGTTCAGTGGATCTTGCATATGAATCGAAGCGGCTTACCTCCAACTAGACTCCAATTATTGAACAGTATTCAACTGTTTCTGAAGCATCTACAGATCGAGACTCAGTTTAATGATAATTGCCCTGGGAGACATTGGTACGACGCTTTTAAAAATCATTACCTAGAAACAGCGGAAAAAACGTCACAAAATTTGACACGCAATCGAGTTGATTTAAGCGAGAAAAAGCTTCGAGGGTAGTTCAGCGAGGTACAGAAGTATTTTCAATCGAAGTCACTCCTTGATATTGCGTCTCGCGTATTTAATGCGACGAATCGGCCTTTTTCTGAGTTCAAAGGGGGACTCAGTATCGACCAAAAAGAGTGACAAAATAGTAAACAATTTCATCAATAATGATGAAAAAGAGCGCTTGACTACGCTTATCTGTGGAAGTGCGAGCGGTGAACTCGCGCTACCGATGGCACTTTTTTCTTATAACCAAATTCCTGGACATGCCGCCACACGAATGGACTGGGGAAACATTTTTGAGTACGTTACAAAGTTTATTACCGATGGTTCCTGAAGAATAAAGTCACGTTCTCAGTCATACTGTTTGTAGACGTGCATACCTCGCATTTGACCATGGCGTTGAGCGATTTTTGTCGGGAAAAGGGCATCGAGAGCTCATTGAGCTATACCAAAATGCAACTCCCATCTTGCAGCCGCTGAACGCTACATTTTTTCATCCCGTCAAGTGTGTATGAGGGAATGTAGCTCGTCATCAGCGACTTCAAAACAGCGGTCAACGTTTAAAGCAAGAAGACTTCGCATCGCTTCTTCAGAAAGCTATCGTGATTCTTGACGCAAAAAGCATACTGAAGAACGGTTTTAAAATAACTGGGCTCCACCCTTTTTCAGCGGATCAAATTAACTGTCGAAAATTTTTCAAGAACGGCGATAGTGCCAAAAAGTCTCTCCGGTGACTCAAACCAAAGGACCTCGGCACAGAGAAATTGTAGAGTATATTGAAAATAACATAGAAACGAAAGTGCTAGAGATGTTGAAACACGTCAAAGAGGGAGCAGAATAGCGTGGCGATTTGACACATCACGGTTATTACATTTCTGGCGAAAAATAAAGGCTATTGGTATCAGTAAAGCCAACGAAGCCCTATTTCAGCTGACAGCGTTGTCCAAGAAGGCCACACTGATGACGAGAATGAAGTTTTGGTATATTAACGCAAAATTTTTCGTTGTTATTTCTTAATTATCGATTGCTATTATCACTATGAAATATGTTGTACATAATTTATTTTGACATTTGAGGTGTTTCAGTACATGTTAAGAAATGTTAAGAGATTAATAAAATTTGGTGATAACGTTCTTCAACATCAAGTGCAAAAGCAACATTTCTTTCGACTAGTTATCGAGTAATTAAGCATTAAAGCAGGATTCTTATGCCCGGAATGTATACGAGGGTGGGGTGAAAAATTTCCGGCCTGACCAAGAAAAACGACGTTTTAAAAATTTTTTTTTTGCTTTATTTTTCAACATAATCTCCATCAACACTGATACATTTCTCATAACGGTGTTCTAATTTAGTTATACCAGTTTTAAACGTGGACTCATGAAGCTCCTCAAAATACTGATTTACAGCTTCGATAACTTCTTCGTTGCTCTTAAATCTTTTACCGCCAAGCCATTTTTTGAGGTTAGGAAACAGGTAATAGTCGCTGGGGGCTAAGTCTGGAGAGTAGGGAGGATGCGGCATCAATTCAAACTTCAATTCGTGGATTTTGGACATGGCAATAATCGACGAATGCACTGGTGCGTTATCGTGATGAAACAAAATTTTTTTCTTCGCCAAATGAGGTCGTTTAATTTGCACCTCGTGCTTCAAACGTTGCAATAACTCTGCGTAGTATTGACCAGTGATAGTCTTACTCTTTTCAAGGTAATCAATATATATAATTCCTCTCGCATCCCAAAAAACAGTAGCCATAATCTTGTTTGCCGATAAAATTGTTTTTGCCTTCTTTGGAGTTGGTTCCCCTTTTCCAACCCACTGTTTTGACTGTTCTTTATTTTCAGGAGTGTAGTGGTGCACCCAAGTCTCATCAACAGTTATGAATCGGCGCAAAAATTCGTTTGGATTACGCCTATACAGCGCCAAATTGTCGGTAGAAATGGTTTTTCGAAGCAGTTTTTCGTTAGCAAACGCGGCCCCCACCTTGCACACAGCTTTTCCATGTTCAAATGGTTGTGCAAAATATTTCGCACACGTTCAGCTGACATCCTACAGGTCTCAGCTATCTCGTGCACTTTCAACCTGCGGTCTTCCAACACTATTTTATGGATTTTCTCAATCATTTCTGAAGTTGTGACCTCAACGGGCCGTCCTGAGCGAGGCTCGTCAGAGGTGCTCACACGACCCATTTTAAATTCAGAAACCCACTGCTTAATAGTTGAATATGATGGGGAGGAGTCTCCTAGTGTTGAATCCATCTCTTCCTTTATTTGTTTTGGTGTAAAACCTTTCAAATAGAAGTATTTGATGACAGCACGTTTTTCCAATTTTTCCATTTTCACGAAAACAACGGAAGGGTCTCGCGCAATGTGCTCTCAAATGCAAACTAACGTAGCGATTGGGCCGGAACTTTACATACAAGCTTGGTAGGAATGGTTCTATAGGACGCCACTCCAAAAGTAGACCTAGTGGCGCCATTTCTTGGTCAGGCTGGAAACTTTTCACCCCACCCTCGTACTTGTATATATGTTACTCGTATATGGGAACGCTGTACTTAAGCACATGAAGTTTAGCGTTTAATTACTCGATAATTGGGTGGACAAAAATATGAAAAAATATGTAGTGTCGCATTTGGTACTAAAGAGTATTTTCATCAAATTTTATAAAATTCTGAACTTTTTGAAATTTTGCATGTTCTTAACATAGTTTAGCATGACAACATTGTATCGACTGTACTGAAACGCCTTAATGTATCTCGGGGAATATTTTATGTCGATACCAGCGCAAACATTCTTGTGCATATTGAAAATTATGATTTACTGTGAAATAAGCTTCACGGTAGATGTACGATGGGTAAGGTGGAACAAGAAGAAGGAAACCGGAAACACGAAGAAGGAAAGGAAAAGAAGGAAGACTTAGACGCCACAGAGATGGTTGATCCCTTCCACTCGGAAACGACGCTGTGATCATCGGAGACGAGATTTCAGATATCGCTGTCTACCTACGAGATCGACGCAGATGAAACGTTAGTCAAAAATGAAAGTACAAAAGAAGGGACGGAGATGGTTCAATTGCAAGATCAATGCATTGAATAAGGGACGGAGCTTGTACAAAAGCAAAGTGTATACATCGACGAAAAGCCCAAAAGCACAACTTCTCCGCAGCCATCTATGCCAAATTCGCAAGTTGACATTTCTGCCGGTGTCCCTTCGCCATTTAAACATGTTTTTCTTTGGCCTAGCAAAAGAGAGGAACTTGCCAAAAAAAAAGAACCGGGAAAACCTAAAGCGCTAGCAGTACTAACGTCCGACGAATGGATAAATTATGCAAATGCGAAGAATGAGAAAAAGTTTGCCGAAGAAGAAAACAAAATCGCGTGCAAAGTACGTTTCAGGAAAGCACAGATCAAAAAGGAGCATCAAGAGATTGCAAAACAGCTTGAATGGTAAAAAAGAACAGTTGAAAACTGCAAAAATAAAAAAAAAGAACAAGGCAAAATCGCGAAAAAAAAGTCAAGGGTGAAGAATTAAAGCACTCAGAAAATAAGCCAATAAGAAAAAAACAAAAACAAAAAAGTCATTTTTAGAAAAATTTTTTGCTTTTAATTTTAAAAAAATTTCACATATGTACATATATGTTCACATATGTACAGAAAATAAAAAAGTTGTGCACCGATTGAATGTTTTTTGTTGTTCATACTTGTTTATATATACATGTATATATATATATATATATACATGTATGTCTGTGTGTCCGTGAAATTACATATATTTCAATTTAACCCGTTTTCATGGTGATATTCGGAAGGGCCAGGAAGTAGGTACGCATAGGTGCCATGAAAAGCAGTGGTAACCTGAAGATCATGCTAAAAAAACTCCGAAGTATATAAAAAAATAGTGAAAGCGTTCAATAAAAAGAGAGCATCATATCACACGTTTCAGCTAAAGCAATTAGGTTCATGCGGAGTTATAGGTCATTCCACCCCTCCTTCCCCCCAATCGAAATCAAAGATGCAATCGAGAAACATGGTCCCAGTTTACGTAGCGTAATGAATATAAGACACGGCCAAACAAGAGAACTCTTACCGCTATTCTTTGTCGATTTAGAGTCAAACACCAACAATAAAGACATACACAAAATAGATTTACTGCTTAAGGTAGTTCTACCGTGACATTAAAATCGAAAACTGATTTTTCAGTTTTTCTCACATACAAAATGGTTTGTGGGCTCAAGTTAATAAAGAAAAATTGTTGCGCATTGACTAAAGAACAACATACTCTAAATTCAAGGTCATCCAAGGTAATACGTACTTGCTGTATAATTACAAAAATTTCGAAAATTCTTTTCTTTAGATTTATTTGAATAACTAAATACAGCTTCTTTGTTGCTGCATAAAAATGTATGCAAAGTTTTAGAAGGCTTCACCAAGTAGACGCCAAGATATTTATGGATGAAAATGCAACTTTTAACACGCGTTCTTATGAGAGACTGTCGAAAATTCAGATTTTCACCAATAAATATCTTAACTTCCGCGTGGTAAAACCTTCCAAAAATTATTACACACGTACATATGACATCAAAGAAGATATATCCAAATTTTCAATAAAATCTTAAGAAAACGACGAAACAATAGAACTACCTTACGGTCGTCTTCTAGTTTAGAATTTTGGAAAAAAAACGATTGTCTTCTTTTGGCTATTTTCAATGTTTAGTATTTCAAGAATATACACTGATAAGGAAATTTGGAAATTCCAAATACTAACGGAGTTACAGTTGTAATTCCAGAGGGTTACGATCGATCCTGAAAGTCACGCGTTCACTCTCATTGCCAGACGTGATGAACAGCAGATTCATCGTTCCAAATTCCGAACTTCTCATCATCAAAAAATATCAATAGACTTAGATTTTGAAGAAGAAGAAGAAGTATTTTATGAACAAGGAATCGCAGATTAACGAAATGTAAATACATGTACTATTATATGTTTTATTGATAGACTGCCTCAAACTATACTCGAATCTTTAAACGCGTTTTTCTCGAACCTACTTTTTTCGAGGCACCTGACATGATATTTCAAGTTGTAATAAACCGATTTACTTGACATTTTTTGTGAACCTTCTCTACACACCCCTCTATCGCTCCTATCAGATTTATCGCGAAATTTTGTTACTAATTATTTTTAAAAAAAATCAACAATCGTGAAAAAAAACGGCAAAAAATAACCTTTTTTTTTAAACAGCCGCTATTTTGCAATTTGATTTTGCCCGAGGTACGGGCTACAATGACATCCTTACTAATTAAGAATCTACTTTTCTTTTTTCAGATGACCAGGAGGGTTGAAATCATGTAAATCAGGAGAGGCCGCTTTTAACACCCCCACTTTACCAGCCTGCATTTAGCAGAATTATGGATTTTTTTATGCGATGTTAAAGGATGAATAAATATGTGGTAAAAAGATAGATATAGTATGGAAATAGTATTATTGTTTTTTTGTTTAACCGCATGTTGAAAAATCCCCAAATTTTGGCCCCCCAGACTAGAAGACACCATTAATGCAAAAATTCCAATTGAACCGCCCAAAAAGAGAACGCCAATTATTCAGTGTATGAGATTCATATGCACAAAAACAAGAGATATCCTAGCTAAATGCGCACTATGCGACGGAGAGCACCCGACAAACTACAAAGGTTGTCAAATTTATCAAGAGATACTCAGTAAACGAGACTCAACAACCCAATAAACTCTATTAAAAATCATTTAAAGACTTAAACACAGTTCTAGAAAAACAAAATAAACTCCTCCAAACAATGCCAATACTGCTAACAGAAACAACAACGCAATAAACTCCATTAAAAATCAAACTAACCTCCTCCAAACAATGCTAATACTGCTAACCATCGTTTTAACCAAGTTCGCGAAAAAATTATCCAAATCTATCGAATAGTTGGTTCGAACGCAAATGGCCTGGCTCAAGACCTCCAAGAGCTAACCACGTTTTTACACATAAACAAAATTGGTATCATGTTAATCTCTGAAGCACACTTTACAAATAAACTGTGATATATTCAGGTTTAAGATAGTGGTCGCTGTGATACGCAAGCGCAGGAAATCTAACCATGACACTCACGGGTAACCGAAACATACGCAGTCGCTCATTAGCCTTATTCCCGCTCACACGTAAATAAAGTAATCGTCTCTTTAGCACACACACACGAGTCATACTATTTATTCTCTTTACTGAATCCTTCCCCTCAAAACATTATACAAACATTATCTCAAAGTCACAAGATATAAAATTGATGACACCAAGCATCCTGATGGCGGAACAGCAATTATCATCAAAAACTCAATCGAACATCATGAACTAAATGAATACAGAAAAGACGACTTGCAAATAACTAGCGTCAATATCGAAGCCCGCAAATACGACTTAATAGTTATTTCGGCGACCTACTGCCCCCCTAAACATATAATTAAAAAAAACAGAGTTAAGGAATTATTTTGAAACATTTTATCGCTGGTGGTGATTGGAACGCCAAACATTCGTGGTGGTGGTCAAGACTAACAACAACTAGAGATAATGAACTCCATAAAATTTTAACCGAAATCAATCTTGATCAGCTGTAACAGGAGAACCCACGTATTGGCCCACAGATAACAATAAAATCCTCGACGTGCTGGATTTCTTTATAACAAAAGGAATTGATAAGGCCTGTACAAACCTACAATCCTTCCAATATCTATCATCTGATCACATTCCCGTGATGCTAATGCCGAATAGCGGTGAATGAGGTCACATCTCATCGATCTATAAATTTATTGCCTATTATGTTCAAAATATTCTAAAAACTATTGCTTGCGAGCTTGCGAGAATGAAACGCATAATAGACGAACAAAAGCTAATTCCTAACCATCAATTTGGACTCTGAGGAAAGCACTCAACAATTAAGCAGCTAATCCGTATTTACCAAGTGATTTCCAACTCGGTAGAAGATAAAAAATACTGCTGAGGTATATTTCTGGACGTACAGTAGGCATTTGACAAAGTATGGCATTCGGGGTTACTATATGAAATAAAAACAAACCTCCCACTGTACTACCTCGTCATGAAATCATATTTACCTAACACGTTCCCTGCCCCGCTGAACTTTCCGTTCAAGCCATTTGATATTATCATTGTACAATGAAGAATTAAAAAAAAATTCATTATGCAGCCAGTTATGGGCATGTTAATACTATTGCTGATGCGCTTATTTAATCGTGGGGCGTATGCGCTCCACGCGGCGTGATAGGCAATTTTCTTTCACCGTAACATGTTTCAACGTTTCATTTCTCGTATTTCGATCAGTTGTTTATTGGCCTGTCGTTGATGCAATACTTACCTACTGCTTCACTGAAGCTGGGATTGATTTATAGTTCAGTGTGTTTCTTAAATGCGTTAAACGAAGGAAATACGGTACGTATATATTATTTCAGTATTATAAATTCGGATATTATGTATAGAAAAATGTGAGCAATTTTTCTCGTCTTCTCTTCGCCTTTTCCAAATTTTTACAATAAATACCCTTATAAGCAGATATAGCATCAGGCAACAACAGTCTTTCTAGTGATGATTCTGACGCGCCACTCGCAGAAATTTTAACAAACCGCCGTAGGATTGCACGGGGAAACCTTTCTGAAGATTCTTCGGACAGTTCAGAGGAAATTATACCTTTTCATCACCTTTCCACACGCCGCAGTCGCATTTTATCCAGTAGTGAAGACGAAGATGCTGAATCTTCTATAAACATTATAACTCTTTCGCAAATAGATTGGGCTGATCCCACCGGAAACCAACCACGCCTTACGCCTTTTGTTGGTACACCGGGTTTCAAAATATTAAATCAAACTTACGAAAAAACCGGAAGATATTTATTTTTTGTTGATGAGCGATGAATTCTTCGATATTATCGTTATAGAAACGAATCGGTATGCGCAACAATGTCTATCAGAACAAACATCATCTTCATTAGAAGAATGGATAGCAATAGACAAAAACGAGATGAAACGTTTTTTTGGACTTATAATGTGAATGGAAATTGTAAAGCTTCCAGAAATAAGTCTTTATTGGCCTGAAGATCCAGCATATTTGCAGACTCTTCCACCTTCAATCATGTCAAGAAATCGTTTTGAACTTTTGCTACGAATATGTTGAATGAAAATTTTGCAAAGTATGGTATCAAAATATTCAAACTATGTTCAGCACCTGGATACACGCTTACCTTCAAAATTTATTGTGGGAAAAAAACGGATTTAGAGGAAACAACACCTACGAATGTTGTACTATCATTGTGCAAAAATATGTTTGGTAAAGGTCATACAGTATGTACCGATAATTGGTACTGTGAGAATTTTTGGGCAATTATCCAAAATTTCCAATCAACGTTCTCGATCGGAGATTTGACGGATGAATAATCTCACTAAAACGGATTCACTCCCACCCGATTATAGTAATTTCATTTTATGGGGATCGCTCGGTTAAATCCTCTCTTCTTGTTACGCAGGAACTCTTCCACAATCAATAATAAAAAAGCGTGCGATTACTTATCTTATAAATGATATGGATGTCGTTGAAAATCCGATGCGTGCGGTACTGCACCAACCTCCATTCCCTTCACTCTCCGGTATCGATAGAATAATCCACGGATACGAAATACAATCCTTTTTTTTATTTTATTACGCTTATACAAATCACTTATAAACTAAGAGTATTATCGGGTGTCGGCCGACATGTCTCGCTCGCTCAGACGACAATTAGGGAGTGTTCATTAAACCGATTATTGGGATCTGACATGGAGGCGTGGTCAAATTGAATATGGTGTAGACCGGGGTGCAGTCGCCTTTCAAAACCGCGCAATAGTAGACTTACCATGAAAACCGATATGGCGTAAAAGAGGTTGCAGCCAACTAGTCTTAACATAGCGTAACAACTTTATTTTTTAATAAAATGCTAGTCCTTTCCATTAGTGATATTTGTAAATGGTCTGATTCCAATCCCGGCAGTCAAAATTTCCGAGAAGGCGAAAAAAATTTTGGTATACGCACTGAGCGTTTTTTTGGGGGGGGGGGGGGGGGGGGGGGGGGGGGGGGGGGGGGGGGGGGGAAACTATGGAACGTCAGTTCACGGTTTTTTTAAAAAGAACTCTCGCATCCATATACGGAACATGCAATTCTTTTTTTCGATGGGTTGCGAGATGTAAAGATACCTACTTCTGCCATTTTTTGGACAATTTCTCATAATTATTGATATTAATGATTACATTGTAACTTGAGCAATACACCCCGGTTTTAGTTTCAACGTGTACCACCAGATGTCTCACGAATTTTGTCAGATCCCAATAACCGTTATTGGACCGTCCAGACGGGGGGGGGGGGGGGCGGACGACAATGTGTATCGGGAAAAGCGAATCGATCGCGCTATTTCGCCGCCAGAGTCTCGCTCATGCGAGATCCATTACAGTACACAAGCATAGAATTAGCTAAAAAGCTAGTTGCTCAAAACATTCATCTGGTTGGTACAATACGATCAAATCGCCGTGGAATTCCAAAAGACCTAGTTTAAAAAAAATTACAGCGACATGAATTTATCGCTAAGGAAATCAATGACGGCTTAACAATACTGAAATCGAAGGACAAGCGCGATGTCCTTTTATTTTCAACAAAACACTCTAATGAAACTGTGGCAATTCAGAAAAGGGGGAATATTCTTATAAAACCGAAGATTATTGCGGATTATAATAAAGGGAAGTCTTCTGTAGGTATTTCCGATCAAATGAGTTCATATTGTAGTCGTCTATGAAAAACCAGTGAAGGGATATAAAAAGATTGTATTTGAACTTTGCTTGAATACAGCTGTAGTGAATTTATGGATTATATATAACAGTCTTTCATACCGAAAAATAACAAGCATCGAATTCCGAAAAAAATTAGTTATGAATCTGATGTCGTGTAATAATAACAATAATTATCCACGAAATGAACCAAGAAGAACTCGACACGAAATTAGAAAAAAGGAAGGCCAATTTATTTCGATACGAAGGCGCTGCAAAATTTGTTATGAAAGAAATGTTAAGAATTTCGGTTCCCAATCGGCAAGAAACTGTGCCATAAAAGTTATAACATTCTGCGATAGTTGTGTGGATAAACCACACTTATGTTTGCCATGTTTTAATAAAGTTCATCGTAACATCCATTTGTAATTGCTTACAAACTTGTTACATTTTGTTTGTTATATTTTAAACTGATATCTAGGAGTGATACAAACATTTATTAGCATAGCATAGTTAAGCATAGTAATGTTCAGCCCAGGTATTTGTAAAATTAATTCCTAGAAAAATAAATGTATTGGTTTGTTTTGTTATGCATGTTAAACTATACAACCTTTCCTTGATAGTTATGATTTTTCCACAATTTTAATTATTGTAAGACATACGCCAGAAACAAAATACTACAACTGTAAAGCGTGGGGCGCATACGCCCCACGCGGCTTCAACGGGAAGTCTTCTAAAAGCGATCTGGCAGGGAACGTGTTAAGTAATATAAAATTTCCAGTACGGCAAGGCGTAAGCATATCACAGTTGTAGGGAAGTTGGGGGCTTGCTGTAACAGGAGTAAGTAGTAAGACTCAATATTTTCCTAGAATATGAGCGTTTCTCTACAACATTGTTACGCGAATTAATCCTCTATTATGTGATGTATTGCGCGAGGCAATACCTTCTTTAGTACCTGCTAGGTACTAAAGAATTTCTTATTCATGATTTTTTTATTTCTGGTAATTTTTTAAAGGATTTTAGCTGTTTTATTAGTTCGAATCGATAGATAATTTATTGAAGTTCGTATAGATGGAACTAACTTTCTTTTAAAGTAAATTGATTTTTATGATTCTAAGTTTGTGTAAGAAAATGTACTGCAGGGCAAGTTGTAACAAATTTTTGGGGCAAGTTGTAACATGTTACAATTTGCCCCACAGATTTAAGATATGCGGTGCAAATGATTTTAAGTATCTAGCAACTTCTATTTTTTTCTATTGCAGAATGAGAAATCATAAAATAAAGTCCGATCGGGCAACTCAAAGTAAAGAAGTTTACGAGTCAGTTGCTATTGAAGTTATAGAAAAAAAAACTAGTGTCAGAAAAGCAGCCAAAGTCTTCAATTTGTGCCATATTTCGTTATGTAGATACATAAAAAAAAAAGTGAAAACAATGAATCGCTATCCGTTGGCTACCTAAAACCTAGGTTGGTATTTACGGATGAAGAAGAAGAGAAGATATCCGCATACTTACAATAGTGACGTGTGCAAATATTTATTTCGGACTGCTACGAACGAATGTCAGGAAGGTGGCACATCAATGTGCTGTTTAAATTGACGCAAAAAATATACCTCCCTCATGGCACGAAAATCATATGGCAGGCAGGACCTGATTGGTTTCAAAGTTTTATGAAAAGAAATCCAAGACTTTCACTTACGACACCAGAAGCGAGTCGCGCTACGTACTTTAACAGGACTAACGTAATGGATTTTTTCCGACAATATGGAGAATTACTTAAAAAATATCAATTTCTACAATCACGGATTTATAACATAGATGAAACTGGTGTGACCACAGTGCAAAAACAGAAAAAAGTCATAGCGGCACGTGGGCAAAAGCAAATAGGATCCGTCACTTCAGCCGAAAGAGGTACCCTCGTGACACTTGCTTGCGCTGCAAATGCTGCTGGCAATTACGTCCCACCGATGTTTGTGTTTACCAAATTGAGATACACAGAAGTATTTGTTCGATGTGGACCACCAGATTCTATTGGCGCTGGGAACTCTTCAGGATGGATGACGGAGAAAGAATTGATGTTATTTACGGATGATTTAATTAGATTCGTGAAACCAACTTAAGACGATCCTGTATTGATGTTGCTCGATAATCACAGCTCGCATATCAATATTGGTGTTGTGACGAAGGCTAAAGAAAATAATATTGTTATGTTATATTTTTCACCTCATTGTTCTCAAAATTGCAACCTCTTGACGTGAGCGTTTACGGTGCGTTTAAAAATTACTTACGCCGAACACAAATTACTTGGATGTACAATAATGCCGGGAAAACGATGACAGTTTACGACATTCCGGATATTGTCAAAGATGCATTACCATTGGCATTAAATCCTGCAAATGTGATGAGCGGATTTGGCCATTGAATATAGAAATATTTAAAGATTCAGACTTCGCACCGTCTTATGTAACAGATCGTCCCAACCCTGTTATTGGCAAAAAAAATGAAGAATATATTAAGGGAGCTTTCCAGTGTGAAATTTTCAAAAAATCGATTTTTTTTTGCTTTATCGAATTGAGCACGATCTTTTCGAAGAAGCAGAAGGGATATTGTATGGACGTGGCATCGCTGATTGACCGTAAGTAAACGATTTACCTAAAATTTCCTCACTTGAAACTTTGAACGCGTTGTTCTCGAAACAGCATTTTTCAAAACGGTGTCCAACTTGGAGGGCAGAGTTTTAAAGCTATCGAGTTGAATTTTTTACACAATATTCTTAACGTCATTGTTTATCGTGCTATGGAAGCTTTTTTTTTGACATCTTCCTATTTTTTTGTAAAAAAAACTGCAAAAAAAATGCTAAGATCGATACTTTTTGTTCAAAACGGCGCCATTTTTGCAAAAAAAAAAAAAAAGCCTCCATAGCACGAAAGCCAATTATATACCGATCAATAATCTTTTTGTGTTTTTTGTTTCAGATCAAAATTGTGACCCCCAACGTGGACACCACATCCAAGTGCATTTTCTGCAACAATTGTTTCATCATTTTTATAGATATTAATTAATAAATAAATCGATCTTTAAAAAATTGTTTTGTATTCTTCAATACCCAATTAATATACAAAAAAAACCAGACCGATTAGATAATTTTTTCTTAAAAAAAAAAAAAATCGCGTAAAACAGCGATTTTTCGGGCTCTCACACTGGAAAGCTCTCTTAATATGATTGAAAATGCCTCTGATTTGACGCTAGATATCGGCGATCCGGATATTTTGCCATTTTCTCCGGAAGTAGACGTCTCACTGAAATTATAAATGTGATTGAACAATCAACCGAATCAAGTGCAGGTCCATCAGACATTAACAATTTGTACACCAAAACAACGCCTCCTTCAAATGCTCCTGTCCAAGCGATTCAACCAACTCCATGTTCTTCAAGTCTCCAAAACACATCAAATTTTTCACCTTCAAAAATTAGGCCTCTTCCAAAAGCTCCGACACGGAAAAAAACTAACCGCACTCGGCGTAAAAGAAAGTGCTCTGTTTTAACAGATACGCCAGAAAAGGAAGCTTTGGAGAAGGAATATGAACAGAAAATTAGCAAAAAGAACGGATAGTAAGTTAAAAAATAAAGGAAAGGGGAAAGGAAAAAGAAAAGAAAAAAAGAACGAAACGGATAAGACTAAAAAAAGGCAAGCCGCAGAAAAAGTTAAAAATAAATTTTCTACATCTAGTTCAGAGTCTGAGCCAGATGAATGGTTTTGTTTTTGGCTTGTGGGGAAGCTTATGGCGATTCTAATAACGAAGATTGGGTAGAGTACATTATATGCAAATTGTGGTCTCACGTGAAATGCGCGAGATACGATCTCATTTATATGCCTGTTCAGGGAATGAGAGTTTGTTTGCGCCAGGGCCATTGCGATCTCCGTTATTAGCCGCGCTCGACCAACTCGCGTGAACAGAGAGGCAAATCTCTTGTGAACGGGTAAGCGAGCGGGCAATCGACATGTTGTGGAGTTAGTTTAACGCAGGGGTCGATCGAGTGACGATCGTCGGTGAAAAGATCATAATACATACGACTCTCAGGAATAATCCATACGACTCTCAGGAGTAAGACATACGACTCCACGGAGTAAATCGACTCGCAAGGCGAGAGGGCCCTGAGCCCTCTCACATACGACTCTCCCGAGAAACACATTTTGACAGTCCCAGCAGTCGGGTGAACGGCCATACGGTCCTAGATTCTCCGACTCTGGACTAGAACATATTGTGACGAAAAAAGATAAATACAAGGCACGCGAGAGATCGCAATGACACGGACCAACAGACTCTCTGCCTTCTTAAATATGTAAAAACAAAATTGTAAATCATCGTGGGTTTTTATGCCGCAAGGCTTTTCCCACAAGAGCCAATAAACCACAAGAATTTCGATGGCTCAAACTCGAGTATTTTATTTACGAAGAACCCCCAACCTCCATACTTCATACAAGAAATGATATATCCAAAATTACGAGGCAACTTCGCAGTGAAGGAGCTTCGACAATACAATGCCCGATTTATAGTTCAGATAAAGAGTGATTACAGTTATGCCTAAAATAGATAATTGTTAACACGATTTAACGTTCTATAATTATTATTATTATAGCTACAAAGGGATGTGAGCTACAACATACCAGAGTATATATTTATAATAAAAGAGTAGATTAAGAGATGTTGTTTAATAATGGTCATTAATAATGTTGTTTTTGTTAGTAAATACTGCGTTACACACTTTTATATTTTAATATATTTGAATACTTCTGAAAAAGACTGGATAAACCTAAATAAATTGAGCACGTACTGGAGTGTTTTTGTTGTCACTACATGCCCCAAGGCTGTTACGACGAGCCCTGAGTACGGGGTAAGTTGTAACACGTGCCTTTTTTTGGTTAAATGCTCCCTAGTCAAACAATATGATGGACGAATCTTAAAATATTACTTCATGAGAAGGAAGTCGGATAACCAATCTTGCAAGTCATGTTTTTATAATTAAGAAACATCGTGTAGTTTCGTTGTTACATAAATTTTCCCACAAAGTGTTACAACATGCCCCCAGCTCCTCTACCCAATTAGATTGGGGGTGCATCAAGGTAGTGTACTTGGGCCAGTCCTATACACATTATAACATACACTGCTGACTTACCAACGGCAAGGAACATTACCGTATCGATATTTGCGGACGATACAGCCTTCCTTTCAATACATACAAACGCCAAGGGAGCATCCAAAAGACTTCAAAAGTACATTAAAGATACCTGAAACGCTTAGAGTACCTGGTTAGAACCGTGTTTTAAAATACACGGGTACACGTAACGCGCCGCGTTGTACTGCTACACGTTATATCTAACACGGATATCCGCAGATACACGTGTAGCTGATGTATATACATGTACACGGGTAATTATAAGAAAGTTTTATCTACAGGATCTTATATCTTGTGCCAAATTGTATGTATTTGCATATATAGGTATTTCTTCTTCTCCATTTTATACGCCTTACAAACAAAATTTTATTTACATATATGCATTGTATTTATAATATGAAAATATTTTTTTCAAATCTGAACATTGCATTCAAATCCTAAAGTTCGTAGTACGAGACTCGTAGAAACCTTTAAAATCTTCTTAAAAACTTTTCATAAACAAGGTGAATCGGAAGAAGATAATTAACTTTGCTAAGGACTATGTTTTTAAAGAAGAATCATGGTGGAAAGATGTAATATTTGTCGATAAGAGCAAATTTAAGATTTTTGGATGTGAGGGATGCAAAATGGTATGCCGTACAGTGAACGACGAATTGAATCTTAAAAATATAAAACCCACTTCGTAAATGGCCCCACTATATAATTGTCCGAAAGTATTGCATCGTCCATCACAGTTACCGGACTTAAACCCCATCGAAAATTTATGGGATGAGTTGGACCGGAACATACGAAAAACACCGATTATATCAAAAGAAGGATTGGAAATACGTTTAACGGAAAAATGGCGACGGATGTCAGTAGATTATTTAAAAAAAATTATTGCGAACATGCCAAAACGATAGCAAAATGTTGTTATACAAAACGGGAACCCAACCAAATATTAGAATCGTGATAATTTCATTGCTAACTTGGAAAAACATATTATTTTCTCAGCTGTCCGAATATTTTTTCGAAACTAAAAGTACGCGCTCTTTTGTTCATCTTTTCTTGTACGGGCAATAACGTCGACTGAATAAATAAAATCTATGCCTATGAGAACTAGAAAAGGTGTTCTACTCGGTAAAAAAAAAGTATGATTTCCTTAACTCAGCTACACGTGTACAGGGCAATACTATTTTAAATGCCTTGTTGTCCGAATATTAAAGCGAGTCACTGTATATGTAAATACAGTTTTTATATCAGTTTAGCAGACACATTTCTGTACAAAAATAAAACAATTACATATACGTTGTTATACTGATTAATTAATACGTATACTACTGATATTTAAAGATATTCGAGAATTTCTTTCTGCGTTTCTGTTTTTGTATTTTGTATATGTTTTTCAATTTTATCGCTATTTTATCGCCATTTTGAAGATGTGCCGAATCTTTCTTTACGATTCGTATTTATTAACTCTTTTTCCGATTTGTTGTATTTTTCGCGAAATTGCAAAAGTCTCATATATTATAACAGATAGTAAATATGCTCGATTCTTGCTTATCCAAGTAAAAATGATTATATATACTTCGATACAGTTATATAAAAATGATATATAGTCATATATATTTATATATAGGTCTATATATAATTTTATTTAACCCTATAATTCGTATATATAATCCGATATAAATGTACTTTCATCAAATTTGAGTTTGATAAAATGTACATAGTTCTATATATAATCATATATGGAGATACTATTTTTATAGGGTGTTCGAAAACCTTACGGGGTAATTACAGTTCGGCCTTGTTACCGACGCCGGTGCTCTAATTAGTACCTCCATAGTATAACTAGTATGGGCACTCTTTGTCGGCACTTTGATCTTTTTGTCGTCAATTTTCCGCCATGTTTTTGGTCTAACCTCCAGTGACGGATCATTTGTTCTAGGAACCCGCGGTATATTACTATCTCACCAGGGACGTATATAAATTTTATAAATTGAAAAAAGAAATTTTTTAATTTAAAAATTATCTAAAAAATAAAACAAATAAAAGCTTTTTTTTGTCAATAAATTAAAATTATTAGAGATAGATTTATTAGAGATAAAATATATTAGATAAAATTGATAAAAAGATGAAAATATATATAAACTAATTTATACAGATTAGAACCGATTGTATTAATAAATAAGAAAATAAAAAAGTGAAATGGTTTGCATATTTTATTATTTGAAAACTAATTGTTATTTATGTCTATCATTATTATTATAAATCATTACATAAATATAGGAGTTCGGTAATCATAAGTAAGGTAAAAATATATGATTACATCAATCATTTATTAATTACATAATGACATACAACCATCTATTACAAAATTACATTAATTATACAATTAGTGAATAAAGCCATACATATCATAGAAATATACAGCCAATTATTCCAATTGCATACATTCGATCTTCAAAATGATGACTGCAAACTCTGTTGGTTGCGTATAAATTTTCTGCTGTTTTCAACATTAAATCGGGGTGATTGTAAAATATTATCCACTTCCTTGCCCTAAAATTATTACAAATTATTTTTTAGTATAACATTCATCGAAAAAATTCTTCCTCTCAGTCTACCTTTCATTATCTTTAGGAAAGCGAAAAAAAGAACACTCTGAATTTGCAATCGTATTTCTGCAATTTTTAACGCTGCACTTTTTGTACCCTTTGATTTTATGCATTTTTTTTATTATAATGTATTATTTTCCGACGTTGTTTTAAAAAATTTTAACCTCTCAACTGACTGTCACAGGCTTCACATCACCACTTATGAAACAATTTTCTGATTGGTGGCGCCCAAAAACATGGCGGATGGATGCGCAGAACGGATCGACGCGAACCTCGCGTTAGAGCCCCCTATTACACGTATCACGTGTAATAGAGCCCCCTATTACACGTGATACGTGTAATAGGGGGCTCTAACGGAAATATGGTTTAACAAATGGTGGATCAAAGCAAGCGAATTTAAATCCGTCCATATCACATTTACCACGAAGGCAGGACACTGCCCGAATATTAAGCTACACGACCGAAACTTGCCCACAGTTAATGAAGTGAAATACCTTGGAATGCACTTCGATCGAAGGCTAACATGGACCGAGCATATTAAAACTAAACGGAAGCAACTGTACGTGAAACTACGTACTATAAAATGTACTGGTCCATTGGACGGAGGTCCCGACTGTCTTCCCACTAAACATTTACAAGGTTATACTTAAGTCAGTATGGACTTATGAAATACAGTTATGGGGAACGGCCGCAAGTTCCAACATAAAAATCTTACAGAAAACTCAATCAAATATTCTAAATCAATAATAGACATCCCATGGTATGTCACAAACGCCAACGTCCACAAAGACCTGACGATGAATACTGTGAAGGAAGAAATCCAGCGATTTACAATTAGTGCCTCCTACGAAAGAAGACTCGAACAACATCCCAACGATTTAGTATCAGACTTACTGGACAGGAACACGATCGAACAAAGATTAAAAAGATTTAAACCAACAGACTTATGTGAACACTTTCTCTAAACCCATTGTAGCACCAGCGCACAAAGAAAGAATTAAACGATAGTGGACGCTCACTTTAAAACTCGACATATAGCAGCTAGAAAAATTGTTTATTCCTATCTAGATAGCAGATTATAATTTGAAATAAAATTGAAACAAAATCCCTCAACCAATACTGTACTTTCGCAAGCCTTTCCTCCATCTCCACATGAAAAATAATACATATAGTATTTAATTTTATTTTGACGTTACAATCTGATAATGCATTTTTGTATATGTACATATCAGACTGCTTTTCAAAAACAGGAGAACAAGTTGAAACTTTGAAATTTTATTACTGCCTATCCATATTCTTATATATTCAATATAATATATTCTTGTAGAGAAGTGAATGTTCCACAAAAAAAAAGTATGTTACAATTTTTCGATGAACTCGCTCTTTTAAAATTTATTGAAATTATATTTAGAGTAAATTTTACGTTGCATTAGTTTTCTAATAAATATACATGCGATAAAAATAATTTAAGGAACGTTAAAATTATTAGAAAACTCGAAAAACAGTATAAATTCGATTTTAGTTACTTACATAAAATACCGGCGCCATTACCGGTACACTGGGTCTGATGTGCAGACACAAAATGACCGATCATGAGGCCCTTTGGCGTACGACCTACCCCTACTACCTATTTGTTTAATTTAGTTTAAATTTTTAATTCTAGTATAATAAAAATTTCAGATCTGTGCCGCACCCCAATATACAACGAAAGAACATTGCAGTGAAATATTGCAGTAGAATAAATTGAAAGATACCAAACTGCGCAATATACAGTTTTCTGGCCCGTTCCCCGGCACTGATTATGAGCAACCGATTGCGTGTAAAATTTTGGGGGTATCTAGAGAATACGGGCAACAATTTTGGAACACAAGAATGTAGCCACGTTTGGTCATAATTCTCTAAATACCCTCATTTTTCCTCCGGATGAACTAATAAAAAGCAGAAACAATTATGAAACTATAACCTTTTTCAGATTTGAAAAGAAATGTGCCAAAAAACACTTTGGCGTGCTGGAAAAATTATTTACAAACACATTTTTAACACGGCTTTTAGTTCATTTAGAAGAGGATTTAATATTTACGAGAAATAACTTCGGCTCGATGTAACAGGTCATTTGGTTTTCTTTTGCTATCCCATCCGCCGACGTAGAAAATTTCTGAACATGACAACTGGAGAAAACGTACTTGAAATTTTTCTATAGGAAAAACTATTAATTTACGCTTACTTGCACTAATGATCGGCTGATCAGCTGTTCTTGGTGCATATAGTAGTCCTTCTGCGCCCCGAATAAGATTATTCAGATGCATTTGATCTAGTCTACGAGCTGTACGAACCTCCTTACTGCGAAATGTCTGGCGCTTGTTCTCCCTCTCGATCCGTTACTCGTCAGCGATATCTGGAAACATTTTGGACTGCTAACCTGTACTCAAATTGAGCAACTGCATGCTACTCAAAATCGCAGAATATCCTTCGTTGTACATATCTGGAGCCATGTCAGCAGCAATTTCAACGAGTTTCTGGCTGGAATTCAAGCGCTTTGGATTGATGCTCCAGACTCTTGAGTTGGACGGCTCCTTGGAATTTTGCGTATGACCGCCTAAACATCGCGTAAGTTTGATAATTCTTTATAAATTGGATGAATGTGTTTCTTAATGGCTTCGTTAATGAATCGGACAGGATGCTTAAAAGATTGTCGTTGATTCATGGATTCAGCTTTGCGCCATTCACATCAACTGTCGACGCCTGCCACATAATTTGTGTGTCGAGGGAATTCGTTTGTTGAACAATAACGATCCAGCGTAGCTACATTAATTTTTTTTTCATCTTTTATGTAGAATCAATATTGGAGAATCTAATTGCTGAACCAAAATAAATTGTTAGTTTTTTTCATAACATCTTCCGTCAGCCGCTTTTTACCACTGACCTTCACCTTCTTCTTTATATTTTGAAGTCATGTACCCACATGTTTTCGTACGTGCCCCGCGCACTAATTTTTTATGACAAGACGTGTGACGTCATTTTTTGTTACGTCTCTGTACAGATTTATCTCAAAAATACCCGCAAAAGTTTTTAAATCACCATCGCCAATGTTTTTTCTTTTCTATATTATACGCCACACTTTTCAGCGGATCTTAAAAACATTTTTAAGACAGAGATCACTTCCGTCTTCCTTGTTGAACCCTTCGTGGTTTGCGGAGCATAATTCTTTGTGATTTGTATACCACTCTATAAATTCGTTGTGGTCTAATTTCTTTCTTTTTCATGGAACATACGTGACAGTATGCCCTTTTTACAGTAAGGTCTACTTTGTCACACTAGTACACAATGAGAGTTGCGACAGCGTACAATAAAGTAAAGCCACGTTTTTTCCAGGATATGATGAGATATGTTCAATAACCGTTTGATTCCCAAGCAGCGCGATCGCGCTGTTCAGTTTTTATGCCGAGAAATCCCAGCACATTTCGAGCATTGTGGACAACTGACGGTGCGTTGCCGACTGTCGAAGTCGCGCGCTCATGTTTACTAGCGTAAGTTCATCACGCAGCTCCTTTTAATAGATACATTACAAAATAAAATTTATTATTTTATTCTTATTTTTCCAATAATTTTTATCGAACAAAACTTGAAATATTTATAAACTTACAGTAACACATATGTGTTTCATAAAATAACGAATTACAAATTAACAATATTTTTGTCTTATGAAGAAACATTGTTAATAGGGAGTAACACTTATAATATGTAACATCGGTGTTTATCAAAACATATTGGATGATATTCCTTGGCATATCTTATATGGCCACAATATAAAACATAAGAAACGCTGTTGCTCCGGTTGGCATGCATCGATTTAACAAACAATGCGCTAACGCGTCGTTTGGTTTTTCTCGAAAGAAATAAAATAAGCGCTATCGCGTCGCTTGGTATTTCTCGACAGAAAATTAATCAAGCGCGATCGCGCCTCTTGGGTCTTCTCGTACTCGTTTAGTAGAAGCGTGGTCGCGCTGTTTGGGATTCCTCGACAATGTTTTTTCAAAACCCTCGTGGACTCAAACGGATAAGCAACGGGAATTTTGTCATTTCGTGGGGTTCCCTAGTCCGATGGGTTTGATTTTTCCATTGTATTATTGGCACACATGTCTAAAAAGTATCTATACATGTTTGGCCATATGGGGTGTTTAGTCTTTTACCAGTTGTCGAAAGGTTAGCACGTGTTTTCGTACAATCGGCGATTTTTCATTTATATAAATAATACATGAGGGAATGTGCATTGATTTTTGCTAAAAGAATGGAATAAAGTGAATGACCATGGTGAGCGCACTGGTCGCCCCAACACATCAACCGATCACCCGATAAAAACGTGGAAAAAGTAAACGAAATCATTAAAGATCACAGTTAGTTCCAGATATTTTGGTTATGAAACGCGTGACCACAAAATTTGTACCGAAAGTGCTGAATTTCGAACAAAAACAGCGGCGAATGGTAATTGCTCAAGAGTCGCCAAATGAACTCAACAGCGACCCAGAACTATTGAAACCTGTCATCTTTCGTCAGACTGGTAAGTGTTTACGCAAGTCATTGTTATCGGGACGCTTGATAAAAATCATTAAACCCTTTTTGCATTTGAATTATATAGAGATAACCCCCCCCCCCCCTACTGCTTGAGTTTATTCCTGTTTTTGGTCAGAGTTTTTCTTTACAAATAAAATAACCACGTGGGACGGCTGTGAAAATAATAGAAAATAATACACGAATCATTTCGTTTCGTATTAATATTAACGGTCGTGTTTCCCCGCCAGTCCTCTCCCCTCACCAGTCATCAATCAATTAAGGTTTTTCTCTAAAAAAACTGAGAATTTTCATGGAGTATGACTTGAATATCTTTTTAGCATTTTTTTTCTGAAAAGCGCGGTATAATCGAACAATTTGAAAAAAACGTCTCGTTTAAACGATTTTTGAGAAAGTTATAAGTGTATGAAAATGGTTGGAACACAGAAAGAGGTTTTCTTTTTCAAAATTCATAACGGTTTTCGATTGGGTAAGCAAATTTTAAAACATTCAAAAAATTGTTTTTAGTGGGGTAGTAAAACATATAAAAATTTTCAGTAAAATTACAAATGATCGGATTCGAAAGAGGTCGAAATCGTCTAGAATCCGTCAATACTATATTACAGGTATTTACATTTCAAGGCAAGGGGCTAAGTTATAATTTTGTTTAAAAATATGATATATATAATTGAACTTTAATAAATTATAATACAATTGAATATGATATATTTCAAATCACGATACATCACGTATACCCACGTCACGATCTTCACATTCGTAGTGTTACGTCCCAAGTGGGTAAGAGAGTGGAGCTCTGTCGATAATTCGATGTGCGCGCGATGTTTGAATCGGTTAGCGCTGTTCGGTTGGACGTGAGCTCACCGCCTGGGACTTACTTGTGCTCGATATACCAAATCAACGTTTTGGTATTAATCGTCGAGGTAGATTCCTCTTCGAAGACGTTCTGCTGGCTGATTATTTTCCAGACTCCTCGCTGTTGATCCGTGAGGATAAATTTTGTTGGGAAAAATATTGATTGCAACACCAACACTTCACATACAATTAAAAAAACCAACTGTACTTTATTTAAGTTTGAAATTGCACGTTGAAATTACAACAGAAATTGGACTTGAAGTGATTTTACAAATGTCGAAGATTTGTTCGCTTAAGATGCTTTCGATTTCGAGGTTGATAGAGTTCTCATTTTCTTGTCGAAGTTGGGTGACGATTTCGTCTCAGTTCGGGCGAAGTTACAAAATTAGATAAATCTGATTGGTCGGATTCTTTAGCGAGATTTTAAGTTTTCCTATCAGAGGGGTTATTTCACAGATATGGGGGTGTCCTGATTTTACGAGCGGTGATATCGGACGAGGCGCTCGTAAAAATGTAACATGAATAAGGAGAGCAAGGAAAAGTTTTTCGTGCCCGATAATTATGAATTCATATATGGTCCGCTTTTAAAATTAAGAGTAGATAATATCATTATCAACTAGGTTTTCGAGCGACGAAATCGCGCGAGAGGTTCGTGGAAAAGACATAAAAAAAGATGTTTGCCAGAGAGGGTGTTTATGAGTGGATGAGGTGTTTAGGTTATGGTTTTAAGTTCCTTGGTGCGTGTACGTAATAAGAGCTTGGTGCTCTGGTAACCGTAGATGGGATCTTTCCCCTAATCTGTTTAGTTTCTACGAATAAATGGTATAGTTTATAAATGCGATAGTAAAATGATAATAAGAGAAAAAAAAGATGTTCATACTGTTTGAATTTTACCGGCAGGCTGCATTGGTTTAGAGGTAGGTAAGATAGTATTCTAATTTATTGATTGGAGGTGAGTGTTGCCCATCCTGGGACGTAACAGTAGTGCGATGTTAGTCTTACATCGTTTTTTGAACATAAAATATTATTTCGTCACGCTCAACTTTTTACATTCTTCTTACCACGCATGTTTTCGTTTATGTCGTTTTCGATTTCCGAGCCGGTTTCTGCATCGTAGCAATTGCCGTAGCAATTGCATCGTAGCAATTGTTAAAAGATTATAAGGATACAAATCCGCATGTGTTCAGATTTGGGTTTTAAAATAAAAATCCCAATGATCAACCCCTGGTCTCGATAACCAAAAAAAAAAAAACATCGAGCGTCTATCGTTTAAGTGCGTGGCTATTCTGGCAAAAATTGTTGTGGTCTCGGCCTTCTGGATCATCCGCCCGAGTCGCTCTCCTTGGGCCACCGAAATGCTAATTCCCAGATCAGCCTATTTCTGTGCGCTTTCTTTATCTATCCTTTACCACGCGCGATCTCTGTACACGTCTTCCGTGCGATGGACGATGACGTCCAATCAATAAATTAAGTGCATTGGACAGATGTTCACATTTAGACCGGCGAATATAAATAATAATAATAAGTGTAATTCCCCATATATCGAGGTGCGTGTACGATCAGCATGTCAAAAATAGCATCTAGTATATTTATTTAAATGAAAAGCAACAATTCAATAAGTGAAGACAAACAAGTGTGAACCAAAACATATGAAAACGATCATTTAATTCAGATGGTGAACGAGTGAGTGAGATTAGAATGAGCCACTGTAGTGGGGCGCGTCGTGCCTAAGAGGTTAAAAAAAACGGGGGACAGGAGAAATCTCCTGTCCCCCGTTGTGAGAAACATTCTAGAATTGACGAGTTGATGATAATATTTTGTGTGAACGTTACTTTATTTCCATTTCTGCTTGAATTTACATACGTGTTGCTTCGATGAGCATTACTGACCTACTGCCCGTATCGCGTACCTATACTTTCCTCTTCCCTTCCACTATCTAGTCGTTGGTGCGTCATATTTTTGAAATTCCCTTACAATCGGCCCTTCCTGAACATTGTCCGGCCTCGGACATCGTATCCTTTTTAGGGTACTCGTATACTGATTAAACCATTCCGCTGTGTCAAGGTCTGATGTTATTTGCTTCCGATGTCCCTTCGTAATGTCGTCGTGAAGTTTGCGCACTTTCAACATCCTTGACAATGTATCTATCGTACCGAAGTACTCGCGCCATCTCATAGGGGCCTTTAAATGAAGGAATCAACTTCCTTGGCGCGCCTGGTGTGTTGTCAAAGTTACGTATCCCTATGTAATCGCCTTCCTGGTATTGGTGCGGTGTTTTACGTTTTTTATTGAAATATTCTCGATTGTACTCTTGATTTCGATCGATATTCGTTTGCGCTATTCCGCGTATCGTTTCGAGATCACGCGCCTCATTTCCTATTTCATCCTCGAGACCTTTGCTGACTTTATCGATGCTTGGACCTCGTTCGTTTATGCCGAACAGTAAACGACTTGGAGTTTTCCCTGTAGCTTTATTTATGGTGTTATTTAGGGTATACTCGGCCTCAGGCAGTGCCTTGTACCAATATTTTCCGGTCTTATTGTCGACGATTTTCGCCAACAACGGACTCGAAATACGATTTATACGAGTACGTTCAACCAATACGATTTATACGTTAGCTTTCGGAAATCCTGTTGTTATGAGTACGTGTTTTATATTGTTTTCTTTCAGATAATTTTCAAATTCGCCGGATGAAAATCCAGATCCTCTATTGCTTATTATAGTGCGAGGGCGACTATAATTTTCGAAATATTGTCTCAGACACTCAATCGTCCCTCTCGAGTTTGTCGTTTTCGTAGCATACAATTTCATTTATTTAGTAAATGCATCAATCACCACTAGAACGTAGGTACTGTTTCACCAAACGCTTTCGATCGAGAGGTCCCATGTGATCAATATGACTTGTTTGGAAAGGCAAATTTCCTTTAGGTAGACAATGTAAATATCCTTCCGATTTACCCACGCTCGGCGAGAATGATATGCATTTAAAACAATTTTGTATGTAATCTTTAATCTTCGTTCGCATTTGAGGAAACCAATAAGTTTTGCTCAAAGCACCATGTGTTTTTTCTGTATCAAAATGTCCTAGCTCATCGTGATACTTCCGTAACACGTGACATTCCATTTTCTCTGGCACGTAGAAATGCAAATCATGATTTCTCTTTCGATGTATGAGACCGTTTCTCATTTCATATCTCTTATCTTCGCTTTTCTCGAGTTCCTTACGCAGATTTTGAATTTTTACGTCGCGATTCTGACTTAACGCCAATTCGAGTTCGAGTGGGTTGTCTTCGATTACACATATCATTGCAATCTACTCAAAGCATCGACGTGTTGCATCCTAATGCCAGCCCTGTGATCTAAAATGTAATTATACTGCATGAGTTCGATTGCCCATCTTTGGATTCGTGAATTCATTTCCTTCTTGTCCAATGTCATTTTCAATGAGGCACAATCTGCGATGATCTTAAATTTGATGCCATGGAGGTAAATCCGAAAACGGCGTAATGCGTATATAATCGTGAGTGTTTCCAATTTGAAACTGTGATAACGACTCTCGGTTTCCGTCGTCCGTTTAAAAAAATACAAAATTGGATGAAGTTTCATGTCGTTTTTCTTCTGAAGAAACACAGCGCCAAATCCATGCGAGCTAGCATCAGTGTGTAACTCAGTATCATCACGAGGATTATATATGCTCAGGACAGGTGCTGCTTGCAATTTTTCTTTCAACGTCTCAAATGCTTTCAATTGTTCATGGCCAAAGGCAAAAACCGTATTTTTCTTTAACAGGTCGTATAGTGGTTTTGCGATAACTGAAAACCGCTCAATAAATTTACGGAAATACGATCCCATACCAATGAAACATTGTAAGTTTTTGACATTTTTAGGAAGCGGGTATTTTTCAATCGCTTCTATTCCCGATTTATTCAGCCGAACACCTTTTTGTGAGATTCCGTACCCTAAAATTTCGATGTCGGAGTGTAAAAACTTGCATTTGTCGACTCTTAGCTCTAATAGATTTTCTACGAGACGCTTAAATAATCTTTTTAATACATCGAGGTGACGCTCCAACGTGACGGTCACAACTAATACATCATCAACGTACACTACTATGCCTCTTGACTTGATAAGATCGGCCAATGCTTCGTTTACAAATCGTTGAAATCTTGCCGGTCCCACATTAAGCCCGAAAGGTATTCGCTTGTACTCGAAAATGCCCAGTGGTGTCGTAAAAGCCGTATATTTAACAGATTCGTTCGCAACACATCTTTTAAATCGAGAAGACTAAAATACTTCTTATCCCGCTAATACATCGATTTGGTCTTCAATAACAGGAAGCGGGTAATTATTGCGACGCAAAGCCTTGTTCAAAACGCGATAATCAACACAAAGCCACAGCTCGCCATTTTTCTTCTTGACCAAAATAATTGGCGAAACGAATTCAGACTTGCTCGGCTGAATTATTTTTCGAACAAGCAAGTCATCTATTATATTTTCCAGTTTTTCTTTTTCAAAAGCCAATATCCGTCTCGGGCAAAAATCAAACGGTTTATCGTCAGTTAAATTCAAGATCAATTCCATGTCCACTGCGGGACTCGCCGGTCGCATTGGCTCGACATAATCAGAAAGGAAAGCTTTTGAAGTTCAAGCTGAAATTCGTTCGAGATTTCCGTGTTAATGTTCAGAGTGCATGCCGTATTGCGCGACTCGCTTACATCAATATTCAGGATTTCATCTATCGCGTGTGCTTCAACCTTTCTCACCCCCAACCCAAATATTTTGAACACCTCTCTTCCTAGTACTATCGGATTTGCCATCGTGATATCCGGTACAACTAATATCGCGAGATTATCTTTAGTTTCGATGCCGAGAGTTACATTTAATCGTACCACGCCATGTACGTATAGAGGAGAGTGATTTATTCCGCAAAAATTTTACGATATTTTATTAGCGGGCTCTACGCAATATACCGGCAAAACACTTTCCTTTATAAAACTGATTTTGCTACCTGTATCCATTAACGCGTTCAATTTGAGTCGAGTTTTCGTATCGCTGCATAGCTCGACGTCGATATCCCTGAAGAATGTTTCATCCTCTTCATTTGATCCTTCTACTGCACAAATTTGATCCTCTGACTCGTTGACGACGGTAAGCTGAGGTGATATAGTCTTAGATGGACAACTCCTCGACATATGGCCTACTTCGCCACATTTAAAGTGCGAGTTTTTCTCGCGTCTTGGGAGTTGACAGTCCGTGGATAGATGCCCAATTTTATTGCAGTTGTAACAGCGGAAACGTTTGCTTTTTTTCATCCTCATTTTTGCTGCCTTTGTCTTTTCTTTGGTCGCATTCTGTTTGCGAAACAAACGATTTTGCTTCTATTTTCGCGGATAGTCGAGAATCACGTTTTTGATTATGGTTTTTCGCTGCAGTTCGTAATGATACATTTTTAAACACTCGTAACATATCCTCTTTGTTGGCGAGCTCTTTCATTCTGACTAAATCTTGGAGGTGTTCGCTGGGAACCCCATCAATCAAATAATCGACCGTGTCTTTCTCGTCGATTTGAACGTCTTTCGCCAGTATCAGTTTTTCATGAAAATAATCAGCGAAATTCTCTGTAGTTTGCCATTCTCCAGCTTTAAATGTTTGTCTCAGTATCACACGTGAGGGGCGATGATCGTACATTTGCTTGAAACCGTGCATTATTTCGTCGAGACTCATGCTAACGGTGTTCTCCGCTTGGAACCAGCTTTTTGCTTTGCCCTTCAACTTATCGCTGATGAGAAGTTTCACACGAGCGTCGTCCAAGTTACACATAGCACACAACTGTCGAATCTGTTGCCGAAATGTACCAACACGTCCATCGAAAAATCCCACTAGCTCCAACATGGCGGAGATATTTTCCTGTCTACTCGTATCCTGTGTTGTAGGTGCCGTGCCTCGTCGTAACTGCTCGTTTTCGCGTCGGAAAAGCTCCGATTCTCTCCGCAAAAGCTCGTTCTCACGCCGTTCAAATTCTAACTGCATATTGTGGTACCGTTACGCCAATTCGTCAGTTTCCATCATGTTACTCGGTCGATTCGAGGCTGAACATGACTCGGCGTTTTCAGATACATTTACATTAACTTGTATGCGTTGTGGCATATCGGCGTTTAGCACTCCCGGGTACCCGTTACTCGCGACCAATTCTTGTTTATCAGACACATTCAATAAACGTTCAATAAAGTCTTTTTTCGACCCGTACGTTGGTAAACCGCGTCTATGTAATTCGGCTTTATATCGAACTATAGATATTTTCCGTAAGTCGGTAGTCTTCCTATGTTCGCACATTCTCTGTGTACCTTTTTGTTCTCAACTGTTCACTCGTCTCACATTCTAGAACGTTCTAGAACATTCTCGAAATATATTTAATCTCTACTGCGTGATTACTCACACACACAGTGATTACATGTATCTTTAACCGTTTCTTCATTCATGAACAACTAAATTTTCAACCGTTAAAACGATGATTTATCGTTTATTCGGAACGCTAACACTGAACGACTGCACGTCATGCCGTTTTACGTAGCGCTTTCGGTAACTGCATTATTTTAGTCGTTCCGAACTTCGCTTCACGATTACTTTTCGTCACCGAAATTTCTCGATCAAACACGAGGCGTCTTTTCGTCCATGACTCGTAACGGTGACGGTAACTTCGACGTAATGTCGATTATAATACACATACTCTATGTGATTTAAATCAAACTGTTTTTAATGCTCTTAGGTGAATCCCGCTTCTCATATTTTGTGAGAAACATTCTAGAATTGACGAGTTGATGATAATATTTTGTGTAAACGTTGCTTTGTTTCCATTTCTGCTTGAATTTACGTACGTGTTGCTTCGACGAGCATTATCGACCTACTGCCCGTATCGCGTACCTATAACTTCGTCTTCCCTTCCACTATCTAGTCGTTGATGCGTCATATTTTTGAAATTCCCTTACATCCTATCCTATGGGATAGGAAAAAAAATGTAAAAAGAACTGAAAAAGCAAAATGTGACTGTTCAATACATTGGTATGGAGGATGACGAAATACGGAGTCGAAATATGGAGATCGGAGAAAACATAAGAAATGGAAAGGATACAAGAGAGGTATCTAGGAGGAATGATGAGGGTAAATTGGACAACTCCAGGATATATGATAAAGAAAGAAGCGAAAAGGGAAAAAGTAAAAACAAGCGCAGGAAGAAGGGTATAGAAGTACGAGGAAATGCTAGAGGCAGGAAAAGGTAGCGAGCTGACGGGACTGTGTCTGGGAACGATAAAAAAGAGGGAAGAAAAGAAAGAAGTATCGGAGCAGAAAAGGAAGAAGAAGGAGCTAAACAGCCGGGCAAAGAAGAAGTAGGAGGCCCGCGACAAATGGAATACGGGGAGGTAGATAAGAAAGATAAGGAAAGACAACTATATGGGGAAAGACAAATAATGAACAACTCGAGATACAATAAATGGTCTAGAGAGGTGATAAGGGGGAGGTAACAACATATCTAACAATAAGAGCACGATGGTCTGAGGATAGCTAGGTAGAGAGTAGGTAATGAAATGAGAGGAGGACAATTTTGGGGACAGAGCAGGAGAAAATATGTGGGGTGTGCGGGGAATCGGAGGAAATGTGGAAACATGTAGAGGACAAGGGGATGAGTAGAGGGGGATAAGAGAAAGAATAAAGGAGATTCTAAATGAGAGAGGAGGAAGGGAAAATAGACGAAGGCAATGGAGGGAAAGAGGAAAGGAAGAGTAGGAAGGAATGAAATAAATAACTATTGGAGCCAATGAAGCGGAAACGGAAGTCAAGGAACGGGTGGGGGGGGGGGGGGGGGCAGATAAGCGTAATAGGATAAGCGCGATAAGTGAAAGTGACGAAAATGATCGAACAACAAAAAAATATGACGACGTGAAAAACAATAAAAAGAAACCATAAAGCGAGATAAATAAAAATGAATAAGGAGAAAAAGAAGAAAGAAGAATAAAAACAAAAGGAAGAGGAGCTAGAAAATAGGACAAAGTAAGGTAGGGCAAGACTAATATAAATACAACATTCTGAGCGTAGCAATATAAATATAGAATAAGACCAAAGATGTAAACTAGGGAAAAAATTTGTAAGAATAATCGAAGAAACCAAAGTCGTTGTAACGATAAAGGGAATCAATAAACGCAACATACATATAAGTTATAGCCTTGACGATATGTATTGCATTTTCTACATGTCAATGGGTTTATGGAAATACCTTAATTTGGAGGTTATGTAACCAAAAGAATATTCTGCCACTATTCTTGTCCGAGATAACCGATATTTATAGTTACATCTACAGCGTCCCCTTTAAGTCGTATTTCTTTCTGGAAAAGATCTCGGTAAATATTCCTTCAGAGGAAAAGTTGCACCTCGAAGAAAAACATACGGGGACTTGATATTGGAGCCAAGCAATAATTGTTGTTTTCGTATTTTCAGTGTTCTCGTTTCTCGCGCATGCCATGAGAGACATTCATCAAAAACGCCTGCGTCATTTACTTTACTGTATGTTAAGACCCCGCGGCCCCTATTACAAAGTTGTAACTTGCATCGATAGATAACAGCTAATAATCTGATGGAAAAGAAGGGTTTGTAGCAATAATACACGGAACCAGATTTAACGGTTTTTTTTGCGCAAATGGGTTTCCCGTCCGCACTTCCTAAACATTTTTGCGCTAAAACCATTGCGGTATTTTTTAGTCATCTTCTGTAGGCTCGGGCATGTGCTTCGTTAACAATTTTATCCATATAAATTGGCAACCTTCTGAAACGATTGTCGAAATAGCGATTATCGAAATTCTGAACCGAAAACTGAGTTTGCCGGAACTGTATGCCCATGGCTACGTATCTGGAATGGTGAAAAAGTATATTACTTAATATATTTTTTCAGGTGATGCGATGAAAAAAATAGAAATATTTAAGGAGGGTGGATATATACCCCGCGAGGCAGGCAGTAAGGGGGGTAGCTTATGCTTATACACGGGCTCCTCCAATGGTTGCCAACCGCGAAAAATAAACAATTTCTGTCATTCAAGTAGATAAAAATGAACAAGTACCGATAAATTTTTACGCGATATGTCAATAATTAATAGTATATAAACATTTAAAATAATTGTTTATAATATAAACATCGAAATATATGATTGTATTTCGCGCCTCTTCCTCCATGATCACCATGTAGTACCTCCATTTCACACCGACGTCGCCACAATTTTAATAGCAGTTAAGTAAAAAAACAAAACTGCGTCGCCCCTGTCGCGCATGCATTCCCCTACTTTTGTCATTCTTCATCTTTGTGCCGACAAAGCCACAACGTGTTTTTGAAAAATAACGCATAATGGGGAAAACGAACAGAAATTCAGACACGGAAAACCGTGAAAAACGTCTTGAAGATCGACTGAGACGCCTGGAAAGAAAACTCAGCGCAAAAAAGGCGAAAAAGAATAGGCGTCACAGGAAATACAGCTCGGCATCATCAGGCTGTAGCTCACCGCGCAGTAACGGCGGACGCATTGGCGACGGATATAACCGCCAAATGTTACGCCCGCGAGAATATATTCCAGACGATTTCAGTAAGTATTTCGAGGCATGATTTTTGTTTTAGGTTATTGCTGGGAACAAATACGATACGATGATCGATGACGATTGAAACGGGCATTCTTTCAGTCTCTGTAGAGCTGTCAGAAGGGCTGTAGCCCAGCCACGAAAATGTTTCTGGAAATGACGATAGCTATGGGGCAAAAATATGCAAAACAAATGAGGCGATACGCAGCAACACGCTCGCAACGAATATGCAGGCTGTAGCCCGCTACTGGACTATGTATAGTCTTAGTGAAACATGCCGCGACGTTTTGGTTACAGGAAACCCCGATCGACCACAAGGTCTCGAGCAAACGGAAGGAACGTCGAGCGCTTTCTCGCCATCGCGAGACGCAACAAACACTGGTGTACCGGTGATCACGAAGGACGTTATTCTCCCGCCAGAGAATCGAATTTCTTTTCAAGCTGGCGATCAGAGTACAATGGAAGGGAAAAATGTCACGAGGACTCTACCCGAAGAAGTCTTGAAGGCTATGGGAAAACGTATCGCGCCAGACAAAGTTATAGGTCCGCCGATACACGAGGATATCGCCGAGCGCTGGCTCGAGGTGTTAAAAAAGGGTCTAACGGTGAACGATCGATCAGAAATTCTGAAAAAACATCCCATTCCCGAGAATTGCACTCTGATGGACGCTCCAAAAGTAAATCCAGAGCTGAAAGCGGCAGCTACTGAAGCCGCAATAACAAGAGATATGCGAATATCGTCGAAGCAGGAGCGAATCGCGGGATGTCTTACCGCTGTAGGAAAAGCGCTCTCAATCGCGCTGAACGGCAATGGGGACGCCGAGAATCTCCTGACTATAGCATATCTCTGCGACACAGGAAGACTATTGTCAGACCTCCAACGAGAAGAGTCGTCGGTTCGAAAAAGTCTGATCCTAACAGGGGTAAACGGACCTATTAAAGAAATGATACAGAACTCGGACGTAGACGAGTGGTTGTGCGGTAAGAATCTGGAAGAAAAACTGAAAAACATCAAGTCGGTGGAACGATCTCTTAAAGACCTTAAGCCGCCGGCCAAAAACCAATCGGCAAGGAACCCAAAAAACTTCAGAGCCCCGCTTGGTCTGTACAACCAAAAAACACAGGCAGCGACGATGGGCGGGCAAAAATACACGTCGAGACCGCAGAAAGGACAGGACCCAGCGAAGGCGCACTCGTCACAGCGGACGCAAGCAAACCAACCTTACCGAAAACCGTATCAGCAAAAGGATCGCAGTTACTCGAGACATCGTCGCTAAATTCCGTAGGTATTAGGGCCGGGCGATTAAGATTATTTAAACACAAATGGCGGAGGTTTACCTCTGATTCGAAAATTCTCTCGTGGGTCAATGGCTACAAAATACCATTCAAAAATAGGCCCTATCAGGAAATAATTCCACGAGAAACGGCGTGGCCGGCAGATGAGAGATTCCAAATATCTCTACATATTCGCGAGCTGCTCACAAAAGGAGCAATTGCACCTTGCTTGCCGGTCGAAAATCAATTTGTATCCAACATCTTTCTTCGGCCGAAGCCAAATGGGTCGTCGAGATTAATCGTAAATTTAAAAGGTCTCAATGAATTCGTTCAATGCGAACATTTCAAAATAGAGGACCGAAAAACGGTGATTCAACTAATGAGCCCGGGCGCTTTCATGGCAACCATAGACCTTACAGACGCATATTATCTGATCCCACTTGACGAAACTGATAGGAAATTCGTGAGATTTACATTCGAGAATAAATTCTTTGAATTTACGTGCCTCCCGTTCGGTCTATGTACCGCTCCCTACGTGTTCACGAAATTGATAAAACCGATTATTACGTACTTGAGACAGCAAGGGTTTTTATCGGTGGTATACATAGACGATTTTCTATTATTGGGAGATTCCCACGAAGAGTGCTCGCGTAACGTGCTAGAAACCTTAAAAATACTGGAAGAAACAGGATTTATTGTCAATGGGGAAAAAAGTGTACTTGCTCCCTCTCAAAGGGTACAATATCTCGGTTTTATTTTTGATTCAGCAAAATGGACTGTGGAGCTCCCGGAATCGAAAAAAGAAAGGCTCGAACATCACATCGAGAAAATAAGTGTCAAAAGCAAATGTAAAATCAGAGATTTTGCGGAGTTCCTGGGGAAATTGACATCTAGTTGCTGCGCGATCAACTATGCCTGGGGCTACACAAAAGCTTTCGAAAGGGAAAAATTCTTAGCTCTAGCAGAAAACGGGGGAAATTACGAACGTTATATGAAGCTTCCTAATGACTTAACAGACGAATTTGCCTGGTGGAAAAATGCAATTCGAGACGCATGTAATCCCATCAAAGATTCAATATTTGCCATGGAAATATTCTCGGACGCGTCTTTAACGGGCTGGGGAGCGTTTTGCGGAGGCGAGCGAGCTCGGGGACATTGGACCGAAAACGAACGGCAATCGCATATTAATTACCTCGAATTACTCGCAGCATTCTTTGGACTGAAATGCTTCGCAGAAAATATGTCGAATTGTCAAATATTATTACGAATAGATAATACAACCGCTATCTCATACATAAATAAAATGGGAAGCATTCAGTTCAAACATCTGAATCGTATCACGAGACAAATATGGCAATGGTGCGAGTCAAAAAATATCTGGGTCTTTGCATCCTATGTGAGCTCAAAAATGAACGTTGAAGCAGACGAAGAGTCTCGCGCGCTCGAACCGGAAACTGAGTTCGAGTTGTCTAATACAGCGTTCAGGAAAATCGTAAATAAATACGGAGAACCAGATATAGATTTGTTCGCGACACGAAACAATGCGAAATGCAAGAAATATGTGTCATGGCGACGCGACCCGGGCTCGCTCGCCGTCGATGCATTTACCATCTCGTGGAGGCCGTATTTCTTTTACGCATTTCCGCCATTTTCTATAATTTCGCGAACACTGCAAAAAATCAAACAAGAAAAATCCCGGGGTATTATAGTTGTACCAGACTGGCCCAGCCAGCCTTGGTACCCGATGGTTCAAAAACTTGCAATTTCGAAACCTCTCTTGTTTAAACCCAATACTCAGCTAATACTGTCGAACAACAGGGAAGCTCATCCGATCTGGCGACACATTTCCCTGGTGGCCGTGAACTTATCAGGCGAGCGTTCGAAAGAAAGGGAGCCTCAGTTGCAACGACGGACGTAATGGTGGCTTCGTTGTGCAACTCGTCAATCAAACAATATGAGTCAGCGCTAAGACGATGGTGGTCCTACTGCAACGAAAATTCAATATCACTTTTCTCGGCCTCGATTTCGGATATCCTGAAGTGTCTCACGAAAAAATTTGCGGAAGGCGCCTCGTACGGGTCGCTGAACACATTACGATCTGCGATCGCCTTAATCGTCGGACCAGAGGTTGGACAAGACGATCAAATAAAAAGATTTTTCAAAGGAGCGTTCAAACTGAGACCGTCAGCGCCAAAATATGACTCCACGTGGAATCCGGGAACAATTTTGGAGTTTTTGTCGAACATGGCGGATAACGAGGAACTCGGGTTAAAAGACCTAAGCATGAAATTGATCACGCTACTAGCCTTGATAACAGGACATCGAGTGCAGACCTTTGCACTAATAAATATAGACAACATAGTCAGAGGCGACGAGGCAATAGAAATAAGAATTCCGGATCACATAAAAACGTCGGGCCCGAACCGAAAACAGCCAATCCTGATCTTACCGATGTTCAAGGATAACAAAAAATTGTGCGCAGCATCAGCGCTGGAGACTTATTTAAAGAAAACTAAACGAATACGAAATAGGGAAAAATCGTTATTTTTATCATTTAAGAAACCCTATTGCGCGGTCTCTAGTCAAACGTTAAGCCGATGGATAAAAACGACTCTAAAGAAAAGCGGCGTAAACACAGATATATTTACGGCGCACAGTACTCGCCATGCCTCGACTTCGGCGGCAAAAAGAAACGGCGTGGACATAGAGACAATAAGAAAAACGGCTGGATGGACGACTGGGTCACTCACATTCGCAAAGTTTTATAACTTGAATGTTGTTTCGCACAAAAGTGCATTTGCAACGTCCGTTTTGAAGTGCAAATAACATGCAGCGTTGCTATTGGATATAAGACTAGATACTAATTAAGGTTATATGTTACTTTAATAAAAATGTTTGAGCTTCACAAAACAAATGGTTGTCAGCCGGTGAAAAATTCCCGCTGTGCAGCCTTTCAACAACTACATGGTGATCATGGAGGAAGAGGCGCGAAATACAATTGGACAATTAAACGAACTTACCTGTAAGTGAAGTTCTATTGTAATTGTATAAGCGCCTCTTCCGAAATGATCACTCCCACCCAAAAATCCCAGTTCACGTGATACGCAAACCCCTATACGATAAATTAAAGCTTTAAAATAATGACAAAAGTAGGGGAATGCATGCGCGACAGGGGCGACGCAGTTTTGTTTTTTTACTTAACTGCTATTAAAATTGTGGCGACGTCGGTGTGAAATGGAGGTACTACATGGTGATCATTTCGGAAGAGGCGCTTATACAATTACAATAGAACTTCACTTACAGGTAAGTTCGTTTAATTGTCCAATTATCGATGTTGAAATGTGGCAACTGTGCAATTCAGTTTTCAATAGCTGGCACCCCTGACGCGTTTACGCGAGACTCAAGGCGTGAACAAACGTCGCGGTGTGACAGTTCTCATGGGCATATTTAGTGTACTCATTTTCTCATAAAAATGCCAAGGTGGAAGGGAAAACTGGTGACGGAAAACAATATAATTGTCGATTGAAACAAGTGGAGAGCGGGAAAGGTAGGAAAAAAGAAGTCAAGGACGAAGCAGAATGTGCGGTAGATGGCCGCGGTACCGTCGATTTAAAGGTTATGTCGAAGCATATGCGGTGCTCTTTCTGTACCAAAGATTTATCACCGCAAAATATTAAATCCGAGGTCCAATATGGATTGGCTTCAGCATTTAACGTACTATGCCACCACTGTTTGCTCACCAATAAAGTACCTAGTGGAGCTCAACACATTGGAAATAAAAACAGACCACTATACGACGTCAATACTAAATCGGCGTTGGGTAAGCTCACATTCCATTTATTTTCTAATCGCTGTATATAAATATGCTGTTTATTAGATAATAGGTAGTTATTAAAAAAAAACCATTAAACGATTAAAAAGTAAAAAAGAATCTGAAATGAAATGTATACTTTTTAACCGCGAGAATTTATCATAGGGATGCTCCATGCCGGATTAGGGTATACGTCAGTCAATAAGTACTTGCGCATTTTGAACATCCTAAACATGACGCCGACTTGGTATAAGCGATATGAGAGAGACATCGGACCTATGATCGAAACTGTTGCTAAGGAACCTTGCGAGGAAGCGATCGAATTGGAACGATCATCGACAATTGAAAATTTGCCATTTTTGGAAAAACTTTTGTAAGTCCCTCGGCATCATTACGCTATGACATTGACGAATATTTTGTTACAATTAAATTTCTTCATTATCTTTGAATTTTTAAGAAATATTTCATAAGATAATTATTGTATCTAATTGTAAGAGCATTACTGCTCAGATCTTCGATTTTTTAAAAAGAAAGTTTATAATTGATTTTTCGTAATTTATATTCATATAATTTATAGTTGATAACTTCTATTTATGATTTACACTTCATCGTTTACTTTACACTTTTATATTTATATTTTATATTTATATACGTCTGCTATGTTTATACAGTATTGTTTTCCTATTGGAAATATTAATGCTGATCTTTAAGAATTATATACGTAGAATTTTAAATTGCTCTCGTTACTCTTGCACGAAATTAACGAAAATAAATAAATAATTCTGAGATATTAAATTAAATTAATAAGTAATTCTCATGTAGTGTTACTACAAATTGAATGAAATCATGAATAAAATGTATACCTGTACAAACATGATATTTCTTAATCCTTTCTGCTATCCAATTTCCTTTCACTCATTAATTAATAGACCGCAAGATCTTCGAAATGGGTTTCTACACAGTCGAAAAGAATCCCAAGTTTCAATTCCACCGAAGAGAGACACCGAGAGAGAAGCTTTGATGCCCACCGAAAGAGACGCCGAAGGAGAAGCTTCGAGGGACACGAAGAGAGACAGCGAGGGGGACACCGAGAGAGACTGCGAGAGAGATACCAAGAGAAACTGTGACAGATACGCCGAGAGAGGATGCGAGAGAAACACCGAGAGAGACGCGGAGGAAGAAGCCTCGAGAGTGACCAAGAGAGAAGCTTCGTCGAAACTTCCAGAAAGCTCAATAGTCCAGTCATTATGTACATTTGAAAATGCAAAAAATCCGAGGCGGCCAAATTTTGGATATGTTGTGGGGGGTGCTTAGAAAAGCTTAAATTCAAATTCTCGACCAAGATTTCCTATGTGCATTTTCCGCCATCTTGAAAAAAGGGTTAGATACATCCAGTTTTTTTTTTTACAATAACTCGGTTCTGCATTGAGATACGAACATTTTAATATAATACTTTTTTGTTGGTTTTTTTACGCTCTACAATTTTGGTTTTATACATTTTTTACCTATCGTTCATATTTATTGAGATATTAATCAAAAATTCGAAAATTTTTGTACCAATTTTTTTTGTCGCTATTTTCTCTTCTCCTATCACAGATATCGAAAAAATATCTATTACCAAACTTGTAGAGCGTGTTCAGACCTACAATTTCATTTTTCAATTTTTAATTTCCGACAAAAATTACACCCGCTAGCGCGCTGTAAAATGAGGAAGTCCGTGTTTAGATTCGGTGTAGCACCTCGCACGGTTGTATCCACGCGTTGAAAGGGGTTCAGGAAAACATTGCGATATAAAATAAATAAATAAACCAATTAAATTATAAATTACGCCGATAAAATTTATTCAATAAATAATTATTTTGTGAGGAAAATAACAATGAAAGGCGTTTTTTTTTCGATTAATTTTTTTTGTCTTTTCGACGGTCCTGGTTGAAGATCTTCCTCCTCGATATATTCTTCCGGTTCTTGGGACTGTTGTACGTACGTAGGAATTGATATTTGGGTGGTCGTCAAATAATCATCATAATCATCGTCGTCGTCATCGAGTGAAATGTCAACGTTGGCGACGTTGTTGCATGTTTGCCCACTGCAATGAAAGCAAATGACGGAGCAACTGATCCCTACTTTCCTGCATCCACAAGCAGCTTCACACTTCCCTTTGCATTTACAAGAAATAAGTTTGAGAAGTTCAGGTGGAGCAGGCTCAGCTGTGGTAGTAATTGGTTCCAGCCCATAATTTGTTCGTCGCCAACCCCATTCTTCAGGATTTTTAAACAATCCCAGCCACGTTTGCACCTGGAGATAGGTTCGAAAAATGTGCTGGCGGACTGCACTTTTCGTTGGTGGGAGGATTGACAGGTTGTTCGACCTGTTCGTTGCCATCGATTTCGCGAAACGGTTAAATCGCAACGTATTGACAGATTTTTCTTGGTTACCACCATATAGAGCGATGAGAAATTGCTCCCCGGCGCAAGTGAGCACCTCCGGATCAACCTTTTCTTGATAAAATAATTCCACCGACGACTGCAGCTGGGGATGCTTCTCAAGAGTACTGATAAATTTGGATTTTCCAATGTTGTAAAACGACGATGTGGTATCACAACCGCTAAGAGCATGGATGAATAGTATATTCCAAAGAACTGATTCATCATGCTTCAAACTCTTCGACGAGTACAGCTTTGCCGGTGTGCTTCCTATTGCCGATTTGCGAAAATATATATTTGATTGGTTGTGTGCAAGTCCGGTGATTAAAACTAAAAGATCAATATCTTCACCGACGACTTCCATAGAGTCATAAATCAAAGCCTCTTCAATTAACCATGCCCAGTTTTGCAACTTCGGAAGCTGATTTTACTTCGACAATACGCGGAATTTTTTTCTCACGCAGGATAGCTGCGAAGGGAGTCACGCACTGTATTCCTCCCATTGCATGAAACGTTCCATGACTGTCAAGAGTGTTTATGTTAAAATCCGCATTGTCAACGATAAAATGTTGATTAGTCTTTTCGAATCAAATTTTTTGTATAAGAAAGTTCCGACACCAATTTTGAGCGGAGAGAAAAACGAACGAGGACGCACAGCTGTTATTATTGCGTGAGCTATCGCTGTACATTTTTTTCCAGATATCTAATGCACCACGTTTATCTTTTGTGATGATTGTAGAAAGAAAAACTTTCAAAGATTCAGGAACAGCAGCTTCGACACCTTTCACGAATTCATCCGACGGGGGATAATTGTTTTTGTCGTAAACGAAGCCTCTAATATCCTCGCGGATTATCGCAGCAGCTTCGCGAACAACTCTTAGTCTTTCGTCATACAAGTCCTTTTTTTTTCTTCGTACCATTTGTCCGAAAGTATCTTAAAACCGGTATTTCGAAAGCAAACGACGCAATCCCGTTTTTGTTTCTCGTTTATCAAAATATTTTCTCCATATTTAGCTTGCAAATGTTTTTTAACCGTTCTGATGTCAGGAATAAAATCTCCCTGTACTTGATTCATCAATTCATTCATAGAGAATTGGCATTCCTCGGAATTTTTCTTCAGAAAAGCATAAATTCCCTGAATTGCCTCGTCTTCACTAGGTCGTCCTCTCTTCATCCCCTCCGCAGATGGCGAATGGTACACATGAGTAATACATCCTTTATGGTTTCGAGCTCCTACTGCAACGAGATCAGGGACACTCTGAATTCGTTCGATGATGGAAAGAGCAAATTTATCGTCACGTCCAGATAGATACTGTAAAATGTTTTCTTTAGCTGAACTTTCTTGCAACAAACTAATTTTTGTTCGTCTATGCACTGGCAATTTTAATTCGTCACAAAATTCTTTTCCACAAAATAAACATTGATTTTTAAAATCAAAACTGGGCATGAGCTGCGCTTGTTCTTCAGGTTCGGGTTCTGGTTCCAGTTCTTCCGGTATAGATGCACTTGTAACGAGCGATTCGAAGTGAACCGCGCCTCGAGCGGTTTCAGCGGAAACGAGATCGGGCATGGAGAGTGGGGATAGCCGGCACCTCATCACGATCGAAGGATCCTCACTCTCTGTCGTCACGAATCCGTCGTCGAGACCATTTGAATCCCAGAATCGGTCAAAGGAAAGATTTACTGAAGAGCTCGACGCAAGTCGCCAGCCTAGCCAGCTGGCGTTCGTGGTTGCGGAGACGCAAAGAAGACCTGAAGCGCAGAAGGACCACTTCACCATCGGCGCCCAATCAATCCAACATCGGAGGACGTGGAGAATCCAACGTCCATAAAAAGATACGTACCGGTGAAAGGCACCACCCGACACGGGGCGTTTCCCGAACAAAATTCGGTTGACCAAAGTGTATGCGTGTGAGTATGTAATGTGTGTGTGGGATGGGAGTGCGTGTGAGCAAGAAATGAAGAAGGACTGAGCGTTAAATTGTTCATAAGAAAACTGAGAACTGCGATAAGCAAAATGAATGTCTTCAAATGATAATAATAATAAATTGAGAAACTCACACACTTCGTCGAGAGGCATATGACGCTAGTCTTTCATTTCCATATTTTTTGTAGCACGCCCGATGAACACTCACTGAATCTAAATTTTCAAGCATGTGTTGATGCTCCAGATATATATCCTCTTTTTACACTCGCCGCTAAAAGACTCTGAACAGCTCTCTTTTTAGCCACATAAATGTCTTCAATCAGAGGTTTTTTGCAAATGAAACAGTCGCCCATTTTCACAAAATTTCTAAAACACATTCGTTCGCTTCGAATACTTCGAGATAATTGACTGAAATTCGACGAAAAGGAGTAGATGTTTCGACACGAATACTAAAAAGGGTCTTTTATACCTGAGGAGTTCCTCGATTTTCAAGAATCGCTCTATAGGCACATCGTTTTATAGCGGTGCATACATTGTGGCGTCGGGCGCGTTGCGGTCAACTTTGCGGCGCGCCAGCGGGTGTGATTTTTGTCGGAAATTAAAAATTGAAAAATGAAATTGTAGGTCTGAACACGCTCTACGAGTTTGGTAATAGATGTTTTTTCGATATCTGTGATAGGAGAAGAGAAAATAGCGACAAAAAAAATTGGTACAAAAATTTTCGACTTTTTTGATTAATATCTCAATAAATATGAACGATAGGTAAGAAATGTATAAAACCAAAATTGTAGAGCGTAAAAAAGTAACAAAAAAGTATTATATTAAAATGTTCGTATCTCAACGCAGAACCGAGTTATTGTAAAAAAAATTGGATTAACCCTTTTTTCAAGATGGCGGAAAATGCACATAGGAAATCTTGGTCGACAATTTGAATTTAAGCTTTTCTAAGCACCCCCCACAACATATCCAAAATTTGGCCGCCTCGGATTTTTTGCATTTATAACCAGTTTTTTTCGACGTAATGACTGGACTACAAACATGTCAGACAAATTAGCTTTAACAACTGATTTAACGCGACTTTTCGTTGCATACGACATGAGTTGGAGGAAACGTGGTTCCGGACGTCAATACGATAGTTTGAATAGCTATGGCGCTATCATTGGGACACCGTCTGGTCGAATCTTGGATTTCGCGACGAAAAACAGGCATTGCCGTTTATGCAATTCAGGGCACGCGAGAGAATCTCACGGTTGTCGCCTAAACTTTTATGGCAGTGCCAAGGCAATGGAACCTGACATTGCAGCTCCATTAGCAGCCAACAGTGAAGTTTTGTAGAGAAAAAAAGTTGAAGTGGGCGTTTTCATAGGTGACGATGACAGTTCAAGTATCTTGGCTGTCAGAAACGCATGCAATCATATCGTCGTGAAACACTCGGACAAAAACCATACGTCAAGGAGTGTAACAAATATGCTGCATAAAATTGACAAAAATTTGACACTAACAAAGAGCTGACGTCAGAGACTGTGAAATATTTACATCGATGTTTCACATACGCTGTCTCTCAAAATACGGAAAATTCGGAAAATTTGGCGCATGCAATCGGAAATATTCCGTTCCATGCGTTCAACATTCACGATGACTGCAGCGATTGGTGTAGTTATTCGAAGGATCCAGAAAACTCCACTCATTCAACGGTACTCGGTGGCTTTCAAAGTGAAGATTTATTTCGTGAGTTGAAATTTTTTTTCGATAAATTGGCAGATAACGCAGACAAATTTTCGACCGGCGCTTCGAGTCAGGCCAATGAAAGCCTGAATAGTGTAATGGCTAAAAAGCACCAAAAGCTGTGTGCTACAGTTTTTCGGAGTCTGCTGATTTTCGGTATGCATGTGCGGTCGCCCAGAAAAATCGGGGAGAGAAATATGTGCAAGATACTTGCATCAACTATGGTCTGAGTCCAGGAACACAGCTATCTAAGCACGTGGAAAGATGTGAAAAGTCAGCTCGAATACGGGCGTTGAAAGCAAAGATTATGGACTTCAAATCACGGAGACGAGTTCTTCGAAAACAAAGATCGCAATTACGGAACAGATCTTCACTCTTCGAGGGAGAAACCTATAGATCTCATATGGGTCTGCTGAGTATGCATGCAGTAGAAACTTCCTCTGATACATCGTCTGCCGGGTTGCTTAGTTTGTCCAATAATTTCGAGAACGATCATCACGACAAAGCTTTAGTTTTCTTCGACTTGGAAACAGCGGGATTACAACTTAATTGCCAAGTTTTGCAGATTGCAATGCAGTGCAAAAGCGCGGTGTTCAATGAGCACATAAATCCGAACGGAAATATATCTCTGACAGCATCTAAAATCAACGAACGAAGGACACGACTTATATATATCTACACGGTCAAAGGATTCCATCAAAGCCTGTGGAAATTGTCGCGAAGGAATTACTTGAATTTTTGAGAAGTATAGCGAAGCCGTGCGTGTTGATTGCCCATAATTGTGCTCTCGATGCTCCACGACTCATGCGTCTGATAAATATGACGGGCCTCGTTGCTGAGTTTATTACAGTCATTAATGGTTTCGTAGATACTCTACCACTTTTCAGAAAAAAGTTTCCCGGCAAAGATTGTTCTTTGGTCAAGTTAACAGCAAAAAACTTTGCTATATGCCGAGAACACGCTCATGATGCTATGTACGACGTTGTTATGCTATAGAACGTAACACACCATCATTTTACTGTCGATGAACTACTTCTCGGTAATAAAAGTTTCATTGCGACGTTCGAGCACAAACAAAATTTTGAATCACTCAAACGTTTGGCAAATTGCGTATCTAAAACAATTTTAACGAGAATGGCTGATGCAGGCATCAACTACGTTTCATTGCAACAAGCGTGCGATCAAGGACAACAAGAAATAATGTCGATACTTCAAAAAAGAAGTAATGGCAAAAGTCAAGTAATAAAAACAAAAAATAAATTGGATATCATCGTAATTCATTTCAAAGAGTAATTGAAGCAAGTTCACCACGATACCACGACCTATTATTCCAAAGAATTGTATGAACCCTTACTTGAAAAACTGGGGTAGAAAATACTCCAAGTTTTTACGTAAAAGTTATAATGTTTGAAATTCCTTTAAATATTTCAAGTTCTACACAAATTTTCGAATTAAAATATTAATTAGTTAATTTTTTATAACAATTTATTTCGCTGGGGTACTAACAAGCCCAGTGTGTCAAATAAGGGTTAAATTTGTGATATATATAAATAATATATATGTTACTGTTGCTATGTTCTATGTTATGTTCAATAAGTATTGTTATTATTGGCAACGTTAAAGTTTTCAGCATAACATTTATATTTGACAAAATAAATAATTATATTGAATAAATATATATGTTTGATAAGTTGTTTTAATTTCTGGTATCCCAATTATTGTTTTCAAATCCCATAAGGTCTCTTCATATTTACTTTAACATTACTCTCATTTATAGATGGTGAATGATAAATAGTACAATAATAATAATAATAATAATTATTATTATTAGACAATTAAATAGTGCATCGAGTGTTGCCAATTTTTGTAAAAAAAATTGCCACGCGATAATTTGTTCCTAAAGACTCGAGTCTATTTGATTGTGAGTGTTGAAATTGCCGCGCTCATCTATGACGGCGGATTTTGCGACGTTGCCACGTATGTGGCGTGACAGATAGCTTTCAGTTGAAATAATCACAAAATGCTATTTTCTTTTTTAAATATCTAAATAACTATACAAACGAAACGTTTCGCTTTTTAAACAACTTCTTCCCGAACATGTATGGAATCTTTCCAATCTATTTTCATTAAATTCTTATCATTTTTGACGAAGTTATGGAGCATAGTTATGAGGCATTGTATGGTTTTGCTATAGTTGCCGTGTACAAGAGTTCACATTCGACAATTAATTACAGGACACCTATGCCGACGATCGACTTGAAATTTTGCACAAAAATTAGTTTTTTATTGACGTATATACACACAAAATTTCAATGATTTGTTATTATTTTGGCGAGTGTGGGCAGCCTCCTTTTAAGGGACACATTCGCCAAAAAATTGAAAAAACATTCCACAGCCTTGTTAAGGGGCTGTCGATGATGATGAACCGGAGTATAAAGGCAATATTTGGGAGTCCACGTTATTTTTGAAGGTTGTTTTAAAACTGCAAAAATGGACGGAAACATTCAACCAGGGCGCTCAGCAGAACACAACTTTACGGATTTGATCCCTGATAAAATCAAACACGTTTGAAACGCGTTTCGTTACATGCTTTACGATGTTTTAAGTACATTCAAAGCCCATTCCGAAACGCGCTAAAGCATATGGGAAAGCTATAAAAATTCGTATAGTTACAATGACGTTTCGAGTTTGTTTCGATTCCATGTAGAGCGTGTGGTGTAACACGCTTTGCACAGAGTAAGGTGCGTACCAAACACTTTTCGAGCCCATTTAATTTCTGTGTAAAGCGCGTGATATTGTCTGGCCTGAAATAGGCCTGTCATGCGCTTGGTACTCGGTTCACTACGCTTTTGAAATCTTCCGCATCTTGAACAAGAGTTATCCCCAAATGCTGTAAATTGACATAATATAAGTAATATAGACATAAGGTATAAAGTTATAAAGACTTTATTCATTTTGGAATAGTGGGTTGACTCGTGCTTTTCATCGCGGTCGAGAGACTGATTTTTTGTTCGGCAAAGCTTTCGTGTTTATAATCCAAGTGGGGCGTTGCTTGACTCGCGAGTAGTGCAGTCAAAGTCCCGTATTCGCGGCCAATACGTTCCGTAAATATGCCGCGAATGCGGAAACCGTGAGTACGGAATTGTAATTAGCCCTTTCGCTACGGCAGAGTGCTCCGTCGGAGTGGCACCGTTGAGCGGGCCACCGTGCCGCCGTAGTAGCGGTACTGAACGGAATATCGTTCTATTAATCCGAATGGATTATTATTCCCTTTCGATGTGGATGACTTATACTTTCGTGGTACTTTCCCGGTATCTCCCTAATTAGATGGAATAAAAATCTTGCCATAGATAGGGCAAGGTTTCATCTTATGCTTCTACAGACAATAAGCGTTCCAGACGCAAATGTCCACCAAATGAAAGAAAAACTTCCGATACCATTTCCGAGATTTCCGTGTCGAGTTCAGAGTGCTTATGACCATATCCGCTTTATCTACAGCAGCCATTGAATTATTGTGGTCTAACACGCATACAGGTTTCTCGATAACTTTGTCTTCTCCGTACCTGATTACCGTTTTTAATTCTGTTGTATGCACTGTAGAAACCATATACACTTATTTCTTACCCATCCATCCACACTAATATCGGATGATCTAAATGTTGCCTCTCCCTTTTTTAATCGTTTGTCAACTTTGGGCATTCCTTTTCACCTTCATCTTACGGGTATGGCCCTTTGCTAGTTGTGGCTTCATAAGGATTTCTACTATTGCTCGAGATTTTCCAATATCTAGATTTTCGGTATCGACTATGGTGGATGATCCGACATAAATTATTAAAGCTCGCATGGACCCTGTCTCACAGTCGCTCAAAATAAACGATGTTATACCAAATCTGCTTCTCTTTGATGGTACGAGTATGTATTACTTAAAAGAAAGCCGCCCTTTATACAAAAGTAGACTTTCATCAATGCATAGCCGTTGATAAGGCTGAAATGATTTATTAAATGGTTTTTGTAGTATTTCAACGACGTTTCGTATTTTATACAAACCATCATTAGTACGACCAACATTAGGTACCGGTAAAATGTACCATTTGTAGTAACGTTTGAAATAACGGTTTCTCTTCATTACTTCTCGAAAGATATTGCTACGCAGAAGTTTATCTTTAGTCCAGTGCTCTGCTAATGATAATTTCTTGTTGCGTATCATCAATAATGACACAGCAAGAAAAAAATACAATTCGGCTAGCCCTGTTCCATCTGACATATCTACGTTATTATTACTTTTTCGAGACCAATATCGATTAGATTCCCTTGCAATCGACTCTACGAGCTCTTCAGAAAGTAAAAGTTGAAAAAAGTCTAGGATTTGTAAAGATCTATTAATATTTCTTTTAATTCCTGAATCCGCTCTCGCAAACTTATATATTTTGGGGACGAATATTTTTCACGTCCATACCTCAGAGTTATTGTCATGGGTTTCAATCTGTTCAGCTTCTTATTCAGAAGTACCATATATAGCTCGGCTATTTCTGCGTCATACTGCGTGAAACATACTAAACAAAGCCCCAAGTAAAATTTTCAAATAAATATTGCAAACCTTGAAAACTTAACAGCTGCTATCCAATTTCTTCTAATGATTTAAGGAAGATTTCTTGTTACGTTGTACTTATGGTACTACGAATGGTAGAATATAGGAGAAACTTGTTTCGACGTACAGAACATACACTACCGGCGGAAAGTTTCCGGACAAAAGTTGAAAACAGTGCCGGAACGTTTTTTTATGCCATTTGGCCGGTAGTTGGCCTAGGCCAATTTAACCAACGCCATTTTAAAGAGTCGGGATTTACCTCTATTCCCTCGACTTTTTTCAAAAAAATTTACGATTTTTTTTACAAATGGTACCTAGTTTTCATACCGACAATTTTTGGTCGTTTTTTTGTTCTTTTGCAAGTGGACCCCCTTCTCAGTAAACTTTTTTTTTTACGAATTTCTTTCACAATATTCATAACCGGGAAAGTCTAAGCTTCAAGTTCATTGTTTATAAAATAGTCTACGATTTTTTTTTCAATGATATGTCGTTTTTTGAGAAAAAATAGACAATTTGAAAATTGCTCCATAGGATGAAAACAATGAGGTTTACAACAAAACCTCAAGATGGCAAAAAGTTGTATTACTTCTTGCTGAGTTCAGGAGAATTTTTTCAGATTTTTTTTCCGAAATTTCTTTTCCACCTATTTCCGGTCAGTTCGATTGATCTGAATACCATGAAAATAATAAAATTAATTTTTTTATTTACATCGAAAAAACTCCGTCGTTGAAGAAACCTCCGAAGAGACGAAAGTTTAATATGTAAGTGAAAAAGGGTTAGTATGAGTGTAAACTCATACTAACCCTTTTAGTTATTAAATTCTTTAATCCTCATAAAGGAAATTTAATGAGAAACTGTTTAGCAATATTAATTATTATGGTCAGGCTTAGGTAATGGTTTCAAGAATTTAATAACTTGTTTTGCGCCTTTAAAAGGTCGTCGTGTTTAATATGGACGTCGACGATATAATTAAACGTTATAGGTAATATTCGAGCATGTCCCTTGAACGGCAAGGTGTTTTAATTCGTCATACAAGGGGTGAAATTCATATTCGCCATATATATGACACAATATTAGTTCCATTATTTTGTCGTCAACGTTTCTTCAGTATCTGATTGTTTAGATACGAGTTTTTCATTAAAAATTCCTTCCGCCGCAATCCGTGTTGAAATACTATGCTGAGTGGACGAGGGAGCGTTCAGCGTAGCGGCCGCGCGCACACTGAACATCGCAGCGGCGTTGCACCGTTTGGCGTTGGATCGTCCAATAATAACACCGCGTCGCGTTCGCATTGTATGTGTTTGCTTGCTTAGGATACGCGGAATCTTGTAACAGTTCGTTCTAAATCTTACAATAAATGTTTACTTAACACTTTCACTGTGACGAGCTCTGGGCCAAATCTGTAACTACAGATAGCATGCAATTCGCACATCTGGTCGCTGACTACCATTGACCAAAACAATACCCGGAGATTTAATCGCATTCTTAAGGTTTTTAAAAGATAATAGCTGTACATAAATTAACAATATTAATTTTTATTTGTTTCGAGTAGCATCTTAAACTATTTTAATTTACTTAACCGATGGACTCGCCAGAGCGTATATAATACGCCCGCCGCAGTGAAAGGGTTAATTATGTTTCCTCACTTGAGTTCTTACTCCTAATTGGTCAATAGACCGAATAAAATTCTATATAACGCTGGCAACCGAGAATTTAAGACTCTTCATAGAGTCCCGACTCGACTCATGTTCGCCAAACGTTGGTTTTAAACCATCGTCGAGCAAGCGTCGTCAACCGCAGCTGGGAATGTGCAATCTCGGTTACGTAGTCCAGTCGGAATATACGTTCGTTCTATTCTCGGAGGCCAGCACGTCGCCAATTTTTTTGTAAGTTCTTTAGGTTATCGAGAATGTGTCCTATAGAAGTATTATATATGAGAACAAAAATCGTGTTTGCGGCCGCCAAAGTTTGTTTATAAAAAATTCGGTTTTTTAACAGAATATTTTTTGGATTCGATTTGATAAAAAAATGTGCCATGCGAAAATGATTCCCTATAGAATTGGCTATAAAATATGTCTTATGCAAAAATCACATAGGACCGTTAGTTTAACAGCAAATCACTAGTAAACAACAAAAAATTGTTTTTATGTTTATGCATGTGGCTCGTTTATTAATGACCGCCGTGTACCGAAACCCATACAGCATCTATTCCCAAAAGATATCAGCAAGTTTTATCGAGCCATGTCATATAATTAAACAGCAATAACCAATGTACGTAAATCCGAAGTTTTCTTCTACCAAGTGATTCAAAACGATCACAAACGAAAACAAAATTAGGTACTGGTCAGCAGTGCGAATATGTAGGATTCAACGTAAAAAAGTCGTTTAACAAACAGAAAATTTTTTCGACGGTTTACAATTTTTGCTTATAAGTAAAGAACTTCAAGTACTTATGTAGTAGAATTTTGAAGCCACTTTAAATATTGTTATGGATTCTTATAATTCTTCGACAGATGTGGAATTTGATAACAAAATATCTCAATATCTTTAGGTATAACAAGAGGAGCTACAGTCATGTTTACGTTCCTTTAATTTATTATGTTTGTTGTCGACATCTTCGCGTTTTTCAAGTACGTGAGCATTCTTTAGGCATACCTTTAGGCATAACATTCAATATAATGCAAAGTCGTTGGGGTGTTGATCGCAATATAGATACATAGAGATCGAGAAATAGGAAACAGCTTAAGTCATACTGTTCAAGTATTAGACGGTAAGGTTTTTATGATCTTACATTATAATGTAAAGTCATTTTTATCTCTTTCCATGATAATTTATATTAAACAATAATTGTTGGGGATAAATTGAATCCGTGAGAAAAAATAATGTGTAGGATTAAAAAACGTCTTCTTACGATCATTTTTAACGGCGTTATCGAAATAGTTAACTAATTGTAAGTGGGGCGAGGGATGCCGTGGCGGGCGAAACTGTATCCCCATCATGTTGCCCAGCTACACCGACGATGCTGTTTCTTATTTCCTCCGCACGTGCGCGCGCGATCGGCCTTCGATCTCTATGTGCATTACGATGAACATTCAACCGGGTTTGTATCATATTGAATGGTATGCCTAAAGGTTTTAAGCACAGAAAGTAATTAGGCGATCCAAAAGTTGACTTTATATAAAAAATGTTTTCTTCACTTTTAAAGAGTCGAATGGAAGAGTTTAAGAGCCCCCTAAAGGACGTAACGGTAGGAACATGGTTCATTTTTAGAAAATTGCGTTTCGTGAAAAATCATGTTTTTCTACACATAGATACCTACTATACGTTTCTTTTTTCCTCTGGTTCTTCTCAACTTATCGTCTCAATCTTTTTTTAAATGTACGAGTACACCAACACCGAACAAACAAACGGTGCCATGTGTTTCGTGTAATTTTACCTAGGAAAAAATATAGTCTGCTCAAGCTGCTGAACGAGCGTTCAAACGGTAAGGCCCCCTCTAGGGGCCTCGCCGGGAGTTTTTCACTCCCTTGAGTCAATCTCTCGCGAGCTAGACATCTATGCGGAGCAACAGAAATAAGGAAAATTACGTCGTCGGCCTGTTGTTACTTATTTCTCATAATTTGTGAAGCGTATTGTACGCCAGCAAAAGAGAATCTACGTGCCGTGATTTCGTCTTTTAAGAGACGTTTCATGAGTGCCAAGGTCTAAATTTGAAGTTATTCCTCAAACCTCTCGGTATATTTCTTCGTCATCATTATGAAATATTCATGGCACAGGTTTTAGAGCATACTTACTATGCTTGACAAAATACAAAAAGAAGAAGGTGATCGGGTAACTAGAACCCAAGAAAAGGTACATTACGTGTTACGAGAGTGTCCTATTCCAAATTAAAGGAACGTAGGACTGTATGTTCCGTTGTTATAAAGATATTGAGATGTTTTCCAACTCTACGACTTTTGAAGACCTATGAAAAGCCGTTACGATGCTTCAAGTGGCTTCAGAATTTTAGTAAATATTTGAATTTCTTTATGAGAACAAATTTTTAATCGTCGCAAAAAATCGTTTTTTCACATGAAATAACTCATTACAGCAGACTTCTGATTACAGTGAAAATTGTTAATTTTCAGTATTATTGCGATTCATTGACCATAGAACTTATAAGTCTGTAAGTGTGAATTATATTTCGATTATTTCATCTCCTTTAAAACAATTAGAAAGCACCTTGCTTTAAATTGTTGGCAAATTGTTACCAGGGGTTGTAAACAAAATTATTTAGTTCTAATTTATAAAGTTGTAAAGTATACCTATCCTTTAGGTCACATTAAGGAATAATAAAATTAAGCCAATTGCAAATGAACCGGTCGAATGACAAAAATGCGATATATCATTTGGAGTTTCGCGGCATAGTGGAAGCGAAAGAAACAGGAAACACGTAAATTATAAGTCTGAACGTTTTATTAAAGTCTTAGGATGCCCGAACATGTGCTTACGCTCATAGGCGTGAGCTATGCAGAAAGAATTAGCCGGGAACGCGGTAACGAATCGGAACTGGTGCAACATTAAAATGTTACAACATATATTTCCATTACTAACGGAAGTGGCGCTTTCGGTAATAAACGCAGAACGCCCAACTTCTATGTTGATATTGTTCGGGCCATCGGAGGCTCATTTTAAATCAATATATTCAATATGATTGATATCTCGAATCGTATATGTATCTATATATAAAATATATATGTTTTGCTAGACTTTGAATATACGTTTTCTTACAGAAATTAATAATTAAGTTTCACAATTTGCGTAGACCGTGGATGTGATTGTAGATCGTCGAAGAACGATCTCCGGTGTCAGTTTTTGTCAAGACATTTTTTATAATTTCATCGAACATGGATGAAAATGATAACACGAAAATCACGTGATCTCCCGTGAAACGCGTTACGCCCATATTTGTCCCTTTTTGTTGTGTTTTTGAAAATCACGTTTTTGACTTCCAAGTGCTACCAAATATAGAAACATTGGAAAAACAAATACTCGCACCGCATTATCTCGGAAAACATCCCACTTAATAAACGCACTTTGATTATTTCGTTTCAGACCATCCAGTGACTAGTTATAGTGTACACCGCAAAACAACTTTTTTCCGTACCGCCCTCGAAGATTCGATGCCAACAGCTTATTTCTCCATATTTTACCTCCATAAAATTCAAAAACTATTGTGGAAACATTATATTATTATATATAAATTAATTACATAACCCAGCATTACTATCATCGTGTAAAAAAATTCTTGAAAATGGGGCACGAATTTCTTTTATTATTTTTTTGCTAGTTCCTTTACTAAATATTAGAAAGACGTGTAGTTTTTTTACTATACACTGAAAACAAGTTCTTTTTACGTTTCAAGCACTCGCCGATCAATAGACGAATTTTATAAGAGTTCGTTTATACTCGTATGTAAAAGATGATACGTATTCCGTTTAGAATCGTTGAAACGATTTTCGTAATTCCGTTTTCAAAGTTCCTCGTGCCAACATTCAACTTATTTTTTTAATTCGTGCGGTGTACGTCAGAAAAATAATGTTTATAGTGGAAATTCAATTAATTCTTGAAAATTCTACCATCCTAATGCGTATTACGTAGGTATATTAGAGTAAGTCCATTTTTAACTTCCGTCGATTAAACGATGTATAAAAGCGCAAGTTAAACATGCTAATGTGCCTACATCAATTCTCATCTCTGTATTCCAATAAATTAAAAACTAAAAGTTTTGCCGTTGTAATGTTGATATCGTACACTGTATTTGCTAACATCGTCACAATTCTATTTAATCGCATCGATGAAATTATTTTAATACGCAATCAGAAATACTAAATTTTGAAAACATGTATATGTATAAAACTTTATGAAATTTAATGAAAAATTTACTTATCGCGCGCGGTATGTTGCGGTTCATATAAATCCGTTCCTTATATCATATCAGCCGAATAATAATATTTATTTGTATAGCAAACGTTTGACTTTAGGGGGTTCGACATATTCGCAAGTCCCTATCTGATCTTCTTTGCTTCGAATTAAGATTTGTTCAAAACTATTCAACATTTTTCGACGATTTTCTTTAGTTTTGTTCAGAAAGCCTTTCTTTTTAAAGGATATTCAAAGTAAACAAATTTTGGGACCAATTGAAAGACGAAAAAAATTTGTTCGAAGAATGCCTATTTTCAATGTAGCTTTTCTCAGGAACCGTAGGTTTGATTTCGATAATTTTTCTTGTATATGTATATTAAAGTATAATATAATAAACAATGTGCCGAGCTATTTTTGCGATATTCTGTTTCAGAATTTTTTAACATCGTTTTGAAATCTTGTTAAAATTTTTGTCACGGTTTTTTTTACCTTCAAATACATTCTTCTCGGGTCTGAATTGTTTTTTTCAAAAGAAAAAAAAATCGCTCGACATTGTTTATAACACTTTAATATAAACACGCGACAGAAATGGTTAAAATTGAACGTACAGTTCCTGAGAAAAGTACATTGAAAATAGATATTTTTTGAAACAATGTTTTTCAACTTTCAATTGGTCCCAAAATTTTTCTATTTCCAATATTCTCTGAAACATAGAATATCAACTACATAGCATTATCAACAAAGAGTTTTTGAATAATAATAAAAAAGACAGTCGATAAATGTGTTGAGGATAAGCGAAGATCGTGAGCGAAAGAAAGACAATGTGACCGATGGTCGCACGACAATTCGACGCGTCTGTATACGAAACACACAACAGACCGGGGTCAATGGTTTTTCATCTCCGCTCGAACGTAGGTACTCGCGACACAAACGGTTCAACCTCGGTACGAAGCAAACGGTCGTTGCGGTACGCGGTGGTACACAGTTACCTGTATAAACTAGATACTTGTTCACTTATACATATACATAATTACACTTCAGAATATACGATATGTCGAATCCCTTTAAGGCCTTAAACACAGTCTCAAATTTATACGTGAAGAAATCTAAACGAAAGTTTGCAGACGTTAAATTGTTCATCACTGTTTCCTATGCTCCTTGAAATCTGACGAAATATCTGGTCGATGCCGAAAGAACAACGAGGCTTCTTGTGAGATAGAAATGGATGGTTCGATACAGGCTAGACCAAACTTGCCGAGGTCGATTCGTACAATAATAACTAGCCTAAAAACGTCTGATTGGACAGTACAATGGCAAATTTCTTTAAAGGGGGGCTCACATACCCCTGCGCGAATTAAAAACCGAGTTAATTTGGGAAATTATTATAAGGCTTAGGCAGTGAAAAGAAAATTGTTTTATTTTTCACATTTTCTTTATTAACTCTTCAACCATACGAAAAAAAAAATTTGTTTTTTTATTATAACTTTTTTTACGGGTATAAATGGATTAGTGATGAGGCCCGCTGCTAAAATTATTCAATTTGCAAAAATAAAAATAGCATCTAGTAAAATATCATAGTAGTTATAGCGTAACGGAAGGAATTTTCTTTTAATACAGAAATTACAGTAGGTTAAATTTCATATATAATTTAAAATGTAAAAATTTGAGTTTAATTGTTTATACAATATGGCCCAGCTAATGAATTACAAAAAAAAAAAGCTTTCGTAATTTTATAGAAAAAAAAGTAATAATCAAGGTTTAAAAAGTGATACGAAACGTGATGAAGTGCGTGATGAATACGAAACGCAGCTGTCGAGAGGGAAGCGGCCATTAACGAGGTAGCCGTCCCAATCCGAAGTTCGATCACATTTATTGCGATAAGTTTATAACGAAGAGCAATTTTCGTAATATTAGTTTATTTGTAAAATTCTTAAACTTATGAGGAATAGGCGTAGGAAATAAATTGATTTCTTTTTAATCTCAGGGGTATGCGACCCTCAAGGAATCGACTCATAATCGAGCGCTGAGTATGTTTCGTGTCCTCGGTGGGGGATCACGCGTGTGTGTCTGTGCGTGCCTGACAATGAGTGCATGTGTGCAAACATTAAATTTTAAGTTAGGACTAATAATTTTAAATACCTATGCTCTAATAAAAGTGCTAAGGTTCGACGCGATGGAGATTTTTGATAAAATGGCAATAACCAATTCATACCTATTTGAAACGCATAAAAATCCAAATTTTTCTTTAATGTTTTATATTTTGGGAGACGAATAAGAAATAACCTTGTAACTAACTAACCCTATAATTCATGAATAAAGGCTTCTTAGTTTTCGGAGTTTCGGAGTTTTCGGTACATGGTGCACGAGCCACGAGCGCCTACACTTGTAACATTGACACGAGCTCGAGCGCGTTCGCGTGGATTGAGAAGTGGACGATCGAGGGATTTTATTTTGAAAAGCTCCTTGGTCCGCGCCCCCGCGCACAAGTCGAGGTCGTTGTGCGTCGAGCAAGCACCAACCTGAATTCAGAGTTGGCTAAAATTCAAATATGCAAATAATTAATAGTGTTGGTATCGCTCTAGCATCTATCTATGCTTCTCTTTCCAAGTTATTGCGCCCCAAAGTCACATGGAGCCGCTAACTGCTCGCAGCTAACACAAGCAAAGAAAGGCGAGGGAGTTCAGCTTAATTTCCTTTACGTAAGCGAAGTCGGGGATTGGATCACGTCACCACGATTGATTCATGAACAACCAGTTCATGAATATTATTAATATTAGAAGTCAAGTCTTCGGTATTAATATTACATTTTTTAATTTCCTTCCGGAAGGAAATAGACTGGAACCATACAAATCACAGAGTTTTCAATCTTTTCTTTTTTTTGGAAATTTACATGTTCTATCAACGATGAGCCAATTGAACCAAAATAATCAGCGTTAAGTTGATAGCGGTGGGAAGGGGTTTAAAAATATATACACACCGTTTTTAAAGGATCATAAATCGGAGTATTCAGTACGTTACCAGCAGCTGGAAAATTAGAATAATTTTGTCTTATTCGAAAGTCAGTTAGTTACTTGCGATGATGTTGATCAAACTTGATATGAATGGATAGATAATAACTAAAATATTGCCAGATGTTTTGTATCGAAGTGCTCCATGTTTAATATAGGGGATGATCAATTGTCAAAAATTGCGTAGTCTGCCCACATTTTGTTTGAAACCAATAATTTGCGTCTTTATCGACGATCAAGAGTTGGGATAGCAACCCAAGATACGTACATTTATTTTCAACTACCTATCATACCGACGTACCGACATGCAACGATATAAGGCTGAAATTTTAAAAAGAACTTTCAAATTTCAATCGGAATATTACAACTACTATAATCAAAATGCATTATATATCCAAAGATCGGTATTACGCATTCGGCTCATTGATGAATCTATAAACTAAGTTTTCTACGAACTCGCTCACTCTGTTCTCATCTACCCAACCGCATTAATGGCAATAAACTATTAAACCACGGCACTCTATATGTTTACTAATTTTAAGTGGGAAAATGCAAAATCTTCGTAATCGAAATGTATCCGAACTTAGTATCGGATAAATCATAGGCCCTTTTTATACCGATTCCGATTCATGTTTTCGAACGAAGCTATTTTAACCAACCTCTCACATAGAAATTGAGGCCGGTATCCATCGGGATTATATTTGGACTCCGTCGCTCATAACAGAGGCTGAATTAAGATACTAGCTAGATTCTGGGATCAATTTATTGCATTTCCGAACTGGATTCTGATTATAAATTTAGAGCCATTTGCCGGCAGAGCCAATTCATACGTACCCATCTATATACTCGTATAAAGGGTGAAGTATGTTATTGTTCTTGTACTTCGATTCCGCGTTCAAATTACAATTCTGAACTATATTTGATGAAGTCATTGAATACGGTCATGTAGTCCAATCGTACTGTATATTAAAGTCGGAAAAAATTAGAAGGCCAATTTTTTGAGAGGTGATTCTGCAGGTTAGGGATTAAAGGGGAATGGAGGTGGATTGGTATTAAACTACAACCCCTACGTGGCCCGCGCCATGAGATAAAATGTTCAAAAAAATCAGGGCTTCATTTTTGTCCACACAACGTCGAAATGTACACGAATATGACCGACTTCTATACAAAAACACAAGAGCGGCGCCAATTTTTTTGTAGGTTCTTTGGATCTACAGGAATGTGCCCTTAAAATTTAAAACAAAATTGGACATGTTGTTTAGCAACCAGATTATTGAAAAAACTGTTTATTTAATTTGTATTTTTTTGTTTGTTATGCCTTTCATCGAAAAATGCTTCTTACAAAAGTTGTACACCGTGAGTTTCTCTATTAATAAAATCCTGTGCCAAAATCACGTGACACTGTTAGTTTAGCGGTAAATTGCAATTGAAAAATAATTCATTTGTTTTGTTTAGAGCATCTGCTATCTGAAAAATGTATTGATATATGTTGTATAGTTTAGCGAATTTCAGCTGATACAGAAGGCTCACGTGAGAACAAAAATTCACGAGGTGTCTTTCAATAAGTACATTCAGGGTTTAACTTAAAAAAAAAACAATTTTGTAAAAATTAACTCCATTTTTCGAGGACATAAAATTTTGGCTTATAAACAAATAGAAATATCGCATATGAAATATTCTTTCAGATTATGATGCGCTAGTGCAAGATACATAATATGAAAAAAGAAAATCTCAATATGTCGATTACAAGCCGAAATATCGATGTTGATACGTATTTTCGATTTATTATTGATGTAAATTGTTGAATTTTGCGTATTGAACAATTTACGCAAAATTCAAGTTGCAGAGCCTTCTCAACATTTTTGAATATACGATTCAATATGATACTAAGTCTTTGCACCCTCATTTGGAGCCTTTGGTTCATCTCATTGCATAATGGAGGTACAGCGTCTCGCCCCGCGACGCTCCTCGAGCGACTTGCATAACAATTTCAATAACTTCCTTATAAATTGTTGTAGAGAGTTGTTTTTTTTTTAATTCTGCGTTTTTTTTTCACACGAACATGGAAATGTTCTTGAAAATCAATTTTTTATTGTTGTTGCCCCAATAACTATTGTATAGTTGCGACTGTAAATAAATTAAAAATAAATGAGCAAAAGTATACATATCAAAAAAATGTTATATTATCAGGAATTCTATTTATTGCAATATTTATGTTACATACATTATTCCTAAAACTCCAGCAATAATTACTGTTTTTTTAGTTTTTTTTCTCGACAAACTCATAGTTTTCATTACCACTTGTATCATTCGAGATAATGGTCCGGTTCGCTCCGGTTTGCGAAAACGTAATATCAGTTGCATTATCAACTTCATCGGAAAATCTTAAAAATTCTGCGTCGATTTCGTCATCGCCCGAAACTATTTCAGGTTCAGGAATATTTGTCCACTGCGACCCGTTGCATTTCTTACAAAGCATTGTGCATTTTAACCTTAATTTCCGGCACGTGCAATAAGATGTGCAATAAGATGTGCACTTTTATCGCACGAACAAAATATAATTTCTAATAACTTGGGAGGAAGTAGGTCTTTCCTGCATCAAATGGGTTTCAGCATATGGCTACTTTTTTCCACCACCATTGCATAGGGTCTTTTAAATAATCGCCTACCCATTCACAAACTGGTAAAAACGTGTGAAGCGAGCGTTCATTACATGCCTCAGTAGTTGGGGGAAGACAGCACAAATCCAATGAACTTTACAAGCTTGCAGACGCAATTTCTCCTAATTTAATTCATGCCATATATATATATATATGGGGCATTCCACGACAAACGGACAAGTTCCAAAAACTTTTTTTTTATTTTCTCAATTTTTTAACATTTTTTACTGCCCATCGAAAAACTCTTCGTAGTAAATTTTGAAATTTGTTTTGATTATCCCTTCAAAAGATATCGAATTTTAAAAAAATCGCTCTCTTTTCAGCCTTTTTGCTCATAACTTCTTTAATAGTACGCCAAATCCAAACTTTTTTTTGAAAATTTTCCTTTTTGAATGTACTTTTCAAAAAATCCGGTTGCAATTTAGAATTTGATGTCCAGCACATTCATCACTTTTAATATTAAACTGAATCCCTCATTGAATACTCCGGTCATAAACGAGCCACAGGCGCGTGTAAAGGTCAATTTACACAAAACGAGCATTATTCGCGAACACTGTTCGCAAACAATCGCGAGCACGTTGCACGTCGCGTTCCGCCACTTGTCTGTAAACCGATAAATGATCAAAGGGACTCGTGTTCGTTACGCGTCCAGTGTACACGGCACATCGGTGAGAGAATGGAGCGGCCGGTGGTACTGCATTATTTTCAAAACTTTTCGAGGTACGTGTTGGTGTCTTGCGTCTTCATTATTTTGTGTTTATTGCGTTTGTATTGCGGTAATATCGACGTTATTGTTTTCATGTAGTTTCCAATGGAGTGGGACAATGAGAAATGCATTGAATTAATTGGGTTGTTCGAAGAGAAGGCAGATCTGCGGCAACCCAACCATAAGTACCATCACAATAAATTAAAGAAGAGTGATGCTTGAGAAGAATTGCCACCAAAATGGGAATACCCACTGAATTGGCGAAGCCAAAAGTCAATTTCTTTGCTCGTTTGGTGTAAAGGGACCTTAAGACGCGCTCCGACACAAGTTATATTCACAGGCTGCAACTTTTATAGGGCTTCGAATTTCGCTTTCAACCTTTGACACGATATTCTTAGAGATATAAACTAATGTTTAATGCAACAACAAAATGACAATTTTTGAAAATTTTACTTGCATTTTCCTCCTTAATTACTTATATTTACTTCATTACTATGCTTAAGTAATAAAAAAATCGGGCTGTAATAAAAAAAAAAACTAAAAATAAACCGAAAAATATTATTCTCTCTGTTTTTTTTTCTATTTAAAAAAGCTTCCTTTCCCGTAGTCAAAATATATATATATACTTTTTGAAAGTAGCACATTATCACTGTATTTCTTTTCCTAATAGTACATGTATTCAGTTATACAACCCCGAAATAGTTTTATTTTTACATGAAAATTTGTTTTAATTATGATTTTTTTTTTTATGAAATTTGGCTTTTCCTGTATTTTCGGTTGTATTTATTGTTGTAAACATTTTGATTTACAATAAATGGGTAAATAAATGATTGAATCGTGGAAAGAAATGTAAAAGTAATTCAGATTTTTTTTAGATTTTTTGGCGTTTTTTTCTTAGAAAAAATGTTAGCAAAACTTTTACGACCAAGTGTACCGACGATGTCCCAAAAATTAAGTGTACGGACAGAGGATTAAAAAGAAGACTAAAAAAAGTCCAATGTAGCCTATTTTTCACAAAGTTATCGACGATTAAAAAAAAGTAACGTAGGTACTTTGTTTAAAATCGATATCCTGAAAACAGTTAGACAAAAAAAAATTGAAAAAAGATCATGGAGGCCTCTTTCAACCAATATTAGAATATAAATAATTTTCAAAAAAAAATCTAAGATGCAAAAACTAAATTGTGTCCGGCTTGGTGCGGAATGCCCCATATACATTCATTTGACACTTTCGGAGAGTCTCATAGAAATAAAAAAAAATCGTGCGATTTGTGCTAAGCGAGCATATAGACAAGAAGATGTAAAGTTTGGCGTCAGCAGTACACTTGTTGACAACAAAATGTCTGCTTCGTCGTATTATAAAAACAAATAATAACATAACAATCAATCAATCGATAGGCTTTTGTTTGTATTATTTTCGGAATATATAAGCATTGTTATTTTCGCTACTCACGTTTACACGCGCTTGTGAACTATGTACCAGTGACTCACCTGAAACAGACAATACATAAAAATTTGAATAAATGCTTTCAGACGAACATTTTATAAGATATAGAATATAGGAGAGATGCGCCTAAAACAAGTAAGTTAAGGGAGATATTTAATAAAACAGACTTACAATTACCAACGTAAATGTAAGCTGAATTTTTATTCATGCAAATACTTATCCAATAAAGTTGCGAAAATCAAAAACAGAAATCTTCAATAATTGCAGAAAAACAGAAACCTCTTCCAGATACCCGCATTGCCCGGGATGGACGATCTAAAACGTACAAAGACTAAGATAATGAGATTAATGAACTTAAACAGAACTCCGAAATTTCTAAATATTTATGCAAAAGTACGCACTGTTTTAAACATTAATCAGTTTCCACAATAATCAATTGACTAATAAATTTAGTTTGTTCAATGTTTCCTGACAATAAAAATCAACTTCTACTTAGCTACTCGTATAATAAGTAACAATTATTGTCTTTAATTCGTGAAAAGATCTACAGTTATTCCTGATAGGCATCGTCGTAATAAGAGCCTCGCAGATTACTGTGATGGAAAATCACCGTTTCACCAAATCTGGCTGACGGTGTAAACTCGCACGTTCAACCGCGAGTCGAGATGATAGCGCTGCTGTGTCAGCCGCTAATTTCGATCCGAGCCCTATCGCCTCATTTTTCTCACTTGAGAACAGTGAGAATTCTCTCTGTTCTCACGGCAGAAAGACACCTTAAGCCTACGGGGGGAGAAATGATAAGCAGGAGCATGTCACCCTCGGCATGAGCTGCAGCGGACAGTTGAGTTAGTCAAGTAAATTCATTGGACGTGGACACAGCTCGATACAGCTTCCCGCCAATTAATAGGTTCCCGCAAATATAAACTCGACGTAACCGTCCTTTTTGTATTATTCTGTAAGAGCTTATGCTCATACTGTAATCATTGTGCTACGACGATCATACAATCACAATATATTCAATAATTATTCAGTATAATTATTTTGTTGATTATTCAATCGAAATCCCAATCGACATCCTCTTTCATCGCGCAACCACACCATCTCCTTAGAAGTATCAAGGGAAAGTACTTCACCATATCTTCGGAGATACAGCTCCCATCGACCAGTAGCAAATACTAAATATCGTGCCTACGAGAAGCTCCTAGACAACGAGGCGATCCTGACCAGCTACTAAGGTAAACACTACGTCCGCCTGCCGATTTTCCACGTGACAAATTGGCGATCCTGCCAGGATATCACTAACAAGATTCGGACGACTCTTCGTGAAGCGCCAGCCCAACGATTCGTCGACACATATAACTATTGTTGACAGTCCTGGGTGACAATCAAAATTGTGATATTTGGATCCGAACTTTGGAACGAGGGACTGAGATATCAACTCCATCAATACTTATCAGTGCGTGAAAGAGTGTGAATATTCAAAGAATATCTCCGGCTTTGAGGAAATAGTAACTTCGGTGAAAACTAATACTAGATTACTTGGCCCCAAAATTCGTGATTCGAGGAAAGTAACTTCGGTAAAAAACTACGCTACTACTACTTGTCGTAAATAGAAACTTTTAGTCCGTGTTATTTAACAGTGAAAACTCTAAATTAACAACGCGACGACTCCGTGGTTCTTTCGTTTAGCGTACAGAGCGAATAAGTATGCTCGTACGAAAAGTGATGGAGACGAACTGAAGCTGAAAGTGTAACGCGTGACAGTCAAACCATTTCGCGGTCTCTAGGCTTATGCCACACATCCGGCTGACAGTTCATCCCTCGATTTCGCCTGCACAATTGATGTAATCGAACCCGTGACTCCCGAGTTTGCTATTTGATCTCGGTTATCAAAAACATCGGTTAATTAATACCTGAGCAAAAATTAATAAGGTGCCTGTAAATGCTGGTTCGCGAGTGGCATCAAATCGCACGGCCCTCCATTAGCTTCTGCAAATTGACGTGCCTTACGTTCAACAAGAAAAAGGGGGGGGACGAGACACGCATCACTTGGAGACCCTACGTAGATGGTTTCGAAGGATTCATTGAATCGATGCCACCAGTCGCTCCACTGAAGAGATAGTTGCGACTGTATGTGCCCCCTGGCCACCCCACCGGCAACCATCACACGTTCCCGCAGAAGTAGACGACTCTACAGGATACTACCACACTAAGGTACCCGGCGTGCTGTCATCGACTCACGTTTCAGATGATCTAGTATTCGTCATACATACGGATTTATCAACACGACACCTGAGGACTTACCGCCTAGTAATCGCGAGTAACTTGGCGTCGCAACACGACTACAAAGGACTCATAAGTCGAACTATCGAATAGGTTAGCGATTCTTCAAGAACGTCTATAATTAAGAACGACATGCGCATCGTGCAAGCGTGCATAATACTCTCCATATTGTAAGTACTGAATATACGCAGCTTGTTAAAATTGTCAAAGCATTTGTAAGCATGTCGGACACTGCGACACCGCCCCTTATGGGATTGGACTGCTCAAACGAAAGTGTCAAAAGGTATATGCGTAAATTAGGAAGTTCACAACAGCTCATAGATAAAAAGGAAAAGAAAATTGCTAAACTCAAAGATTCAAATCAAAACACATCAAATCACAACAAGATCGAGAAATTAGATCGAGAAATTTTTGAATGCAAAGGCGCAAGCATGAGATATATTGAAGAATTAAAGAAGCTTGTTTACAAAAGTGACAGCGCCAATGATTCTGAATTGCAAAACAAAGCTGTCATCGGAGTAATCATGGAAGGCGACGAGGGAAATCTCGAAGCCGAAGATGATGACTCTGACGGGGAGGGTTCTCGAACAGATATACAGAACGAGGACCTTAGGTTGAGTCGAGCTATTGGTGGATTAGTAATCAGCACACCCGGTCTATTCCCAAACCCGCTCCAAAGAGCAGATCATCCAAATCCTAATGATTCATCGCGTCTGCATTCTTCTCCAACCCGAACTCCACAGACGGTTCCGCAACTCCCGCCATACGGTGTTGGTTCTCCTGCACCTACGTACGAAGAATCGTTAAGATCTGGAAGAGAAGAACTTAAAAGAAAAAGGGAACAGCTTTACCTTTTGCAACAAGAAGAATTAGAAGAATCTCAACGTAAACTCAAACAAAATCAAAACCCTAAATATCGATTGGAATATAGCGATCAAGCGGGTCTCGGCCCCTCGTTTTCAGATATGCAACGTTCCGACATCCCAAGTCAATTGAGAACAATGCACGAAGAAATAATCGAAGTTAATAGGGAAATAGAAACCCTAAATCATCCATCACTCCAAAGACCACCTCCTTCTGATACTCCTGCGCCCGGCCATCAAGATTATGTCTGGGACGATAATACTCAGCAGTACGTGCTTAAGAAACACATAAAGTTATGGGAAAAAGAAATGCTCGAGTTCACGATAAAAGATCAACAAGCAGAAAGAGAAAGGAAAAAATTAAGAGCAGAACAAACACTACAACCAGCAGAGGAAGAAATGCTGATAAAAGCTTATCAGACGGCAGTCGAAGAAAATTCAATCATGCATGATAAAATCTATAACATGAAAAAGGAACAAGCACGGATTAAATATGAGAATGATCGAAAATTCCAGGTAGAAAGAGAAGAAGCAGAAAGATTGAGAGGGGAGCTCGAAAGGTCTAGAACACGAGGAAATCATCCTACACCCAGAAATCCAACACCACAATCCGATCCTTTCTATCCACCAACAATAGATAGAAGTAACGAAGGTAAAATCAGCGCCGCGGAATGCCTGCGATTTATCGATACTCTGAATGAAAAGGGAGATGTCATCTTATGGGAAAAGACGTTGCTAACCACCAGCCGTTCGTGTCGACCAGATCAAATCGAGATGCTCATCATAGGTATCTTAAACACACGCATTTCGACTAGTTTGAGAGGTAATATCAATACTCACGACGTCCGAACGATTCAAGATTTAATCGAGAAGATACGAGAAGTTACTATCGTAACGTATACATACGCGCAATTGATCATCGGACTTAGTAAGATCAAACAAACGGGTTCACTAATGGATTACATTGTCAAATTCAATACGGAGTTAGAAGCAGTAAAACACGCTAAGAAAATGGACAATAGGAAAAGCGGTAGAGACACGAACGACACCGGTGACATAGAAGCTCTTAGTTGTCAATACTTCACGCTAGGATTGTCAGAGAGGCTAAGTCTCGCGCTATCTGCGCGCGATCCAGTATCTCTAGCACATGCACAAGAAATGGCCCGTAAAATCGACATTACAACCAAGCAATACCGCGAACATTGGAAAGATGACAGCAAAATAAGACCAGATAGGCACGAAGACAGAACATCGAGCCTCAGACAGCGAAATTTTAGGAAAGAGAGAGATGGCACATACGCACGACAAGAACAACGAAGCAAGAAACCTAGAGTTTCTCTTTTCGCTTCAGACGAAAATAAAATCCGCACCACCGACAATAAACATGACGGTAAGAAAACGGATGTTTGTTACAAGTGTGGCCAGAGTGGTCATATGTCGCCTCGGTGCCCTACCGTAAATTTTCGGAAGGACCGCCATCCAAAACGTCCACCTCAAAATCCCAGGATTCATCACATATCCAATCTGATTCCCGAGAACGAGAGCGACGACGATCTTCTGTCGAACGTAGCAGAATCAGACTTGGAACAGACAGTCATAGACCACGAAACAGACGTCAGCGACAAAAGCGAATCAGAGGAAGAGAGATCTCAATAGTATCAAATATCATTGGCGAATTGCAGACCGTGGGACTGAAAGTAAAAGAAGCAGAATTCCCGATAGAATTTTTGGTTGATTCAGGAAGTCAAATTAACTTAATAATGAGTAGAACAGTGCCTCGCAATGCTAAAAGAATTAACGAAGTAACAAAGTTCAAAATGGGAAACAAGATATATGTATCCGAACAAAAGGTCGAACTTACACATATGGGAATCCGTAATATATTCTACATTATGAGAAACGATAGTTTTGATCTCCCATATGAAGGATTAATTGGATTGAGTTTCCTTAATCCGAGACAATTCAATCTGTCTCAGTGGGAATTAACTCTTAAAGGAAAGAGGTACCCTATCAACCGTAACGGAATAAAAATGCCACCACGTTCCAATTCCATTGTCGAATTCGATATTGATATGAAGAAAGGTAACTGCTTAATCGACTTGGGGGACTACTCAGCTGTATGCCATGTACAAGAGTACAAAGTAAAAGTGCCACTGGAAAATCAGACCGATTCGGACAAAACATTGCGTCTAGATCTAATTAAAGTGAACTCAATTCGTAATAGACGAATCGTATCAGACTCAGCCAGACAAGCAAAGCTAATGCAGCATTTGAGACTGGACCATATTAAAACAGATCAACGAACAGAACTTTGGGAAGTGTTGCGAAAATTCGATACACTATTTCGAATGGACGGGGACCCACTGCCAAAGGCACCTGGAGTAAAACATAGAATCACACTGTCTAAAGAGTCAATAGTAAATGTCAAAAGTTACGCACCACCCGAGTTCCATCAAGCAGAGGTCAATAAACAAGTAGAACAAATGATGAAAGAAGGAATAATATCAGAGTCAGCTTCACCATTCAATTCACCCATTTGGGTGGTACCAAAAAAAATGGATGCCTCGGGAGAAAAGAAATATCGCGTAGTAATCGACTTTCGAAAGGTTAACGAACTTACTCCACATGATGCTTACCCTGTACCTAAAATAGAAGAAATCCTTGATAAACTAGGAAAAGCTAAATTCTTCGCAGCACTGGATTTATCCAGTGGATTTCATCAGATTGCATTGGATGATGAGTCTCGAAAGTATACAGCATTTTCTACTAGGAAAGGACATTTCGAATTCCAACGAATGCCCTTTGGACTGAAAAATGCGCCCGCGACCTTTCAGAGGATGATGGATCAAGCACTGATCGGCCTAAATCAAAGTATTTGTTTCGTATATATGGATGATATAATCATCTGGGGTGAAACATTCGAGCAGTTTCTGAATAACATCAGAGTAGTATTTCAGAGATTAAGAGATTGCGGATTAACGTTACAACCCGATAAATGCGAGTTTATGCAGGAAGAATTCGTTTACCTCGGACACACCATTTCGAAAAGAGGCCTTCAGCCTAATGACGAAAAGATAAAAGCCGTCAAAGAGTTTCCGCCTTTGCGAACCCCAAAGGAAATCAAATCATTTCTCGGGTTGGCGGGATACTACAGACGATTCATCAAGAATTTCTCGACTTTAGCTAAACCTCTCACTGAGCTGACAAAGAAAGATAAAGAGTGGATATTTGATGCTAAATGCGAGAAGGCTTTTCGCAGCATAAAGGAAAAACTCATATCCTCTCCCGTCCTAAAGTTCCCCGATTTTGAAAAGAAGTTCACATTGACCACCGACGCTTCGAACACCGGCTTAGGAGCCATCCTGTCGCAAGAAGGTCATCCTATATGTTATATGTCGCGAACTTTAAAATCAGCGGAAGAAAATTACACTACGACCGAAAAGGAACTTTTGGCCATCGTCTGGGCAGTTAAGAGATTAAGGCATTACCTCCTTGGAAGACGATTCGAGGTTCAAACAGATCACAAAGCACTAGTGTGGTTATACGGCGTTACAGACCCAGCCTCTCGCCTTCTGCGATGGAGATTGAAATTAGAAGAATACGATATGGAAATTCTTTACAAAAAGGGATGTGAAAATAAAGCTGCAGATGCTCTATCAAGGGTTTATGAAAATAAGATCAAAATGTCGAAAGAGCAAGCTAAGAAACCGCCGTTCACTATTGGGGGCATTGAAGATACTTTAAATGATTTAAATCAGAAAAGGTCGGAACATAAACTGGATGAGATCAAAGAAGGACTATCGGTAAATAACCTTATTGTCGTCCCTAATAAAGGAATTGAAAAATGGAAAACAATAGTTTCAAAACACGGAAAGGGCAAACAGTTCAAGAAAAATAGCATTCGGTTGAACGAAACAACTTGGAAAGAAACTCTGAGAGATCTAGTCGAATACGAGATCGCAAAGAAAACTGATAAGTTACGCTTAACAATCGATAATGATGACTTCAATGAACAAAGGAGGAACGAAATTAAAGAAGAACTTCAGGTCATAACGGAGGATTATCCTTACATCAAAATACTCCTTTGTATTTCCAATAACGAGCTTCCTTCTGAAGAGAACAAACTTCAAATCATCCTATCATGCCACAACGACAAGGCGGCAGGTCATATGGGAATAAATAAGACATTTGATAAATGCCGCAAGATAGCGAGATGGCCTAACATGTACCATGATGTGGAGGAATTTGTGACAAATTGTGAGGAATGCCAAAAATATAAAAAGGTTCGCATCCCACAGCTTGCTGAAGCTAAGGTTATGGATACGGCCGAAAGACCAAACCAAAAGGTTGCTATGGATATCGTAGGTCCATTGGTCGAAACCAGAAATCAGAATCTGTATATCCTGTCTATTCAAGATACACTAACTAAATTCACTCAATTAATGCCACTGAAATCAAAGAAGTCATCAGAAATCATAGCTAAATGTATAAACGGATATATGCTTAAATACGGAATACCTGAAATCATATTGACCGATCAGGGTCAGGAATTTAACTCTAAATTAATGAAAGACTTTGAAGATTCTTTTGGAATCCAAGGAATAACGACAACAAGCTACCACCCGCAAGCCAATGGTGCGATAGAAAGAATGCATAGTGTGTTAGGAGATCTCATCCGAACTACGGTTAAAACTAATCCGACACTTTGGGATACGAAACTCGATCATATCGCATTCGCGTATAACACAACCAAACAGGAAAGTATAGGAGACTCTCCACATAACATAGTATTCGGTCAAAGCGCTAATTGTCCAAATAATATCCCTCGGAAAAAATGCGAGAATATAAGTAAAAGATTAGGTGCCTGGATTAACCGACGCCACGAGGACATCGACAAAGCTAAAAAGAAACTTGAAGAAGCAAGGGAAAAGAATAAGGTTATATCAGATAAAAGAATAACGAGAACTCTCCCCCTCTATAAAATAGGAGACAACATACTGTTAAAAAATCATAAAAAACAGCACAAGCTTGATAAAGAATTTGTTGGACCATTTAAGATCATCGCAGTCAATTTGGATAAAAATCGAGTGTTGATCGAACTTTACCCTACAGGTAGAACTGAGCAGATCCGTTGGGTTAATATAAATAATACCAAACCTTATCATTCCTATGATACAGGTAATCCCCAACCCCCGATCAAGATTAAGATCGCTAAAGATAGAGAAGGAAAACTAGCCTCCAATTTGGCATAACGAAATGCGAGTAAAAATGAAATAAAAGTGAATGAAATGAAATAAATGAAATGAAGTAAAAGCGAAATGCTGAGTATATATATATATATATATATATATATACTCTTAATCCTAGAATCAACAAACAATAATTTATAATTCTAGATGGAGGGTATGTGCCTATATAAAGATCGAGCCTTTGGAAGACGTGAACTTGATTCAAGAAGATCAAGGAAAGGTATACGGATATTCCAAGGAATGGCGTATAATATATAGTATCGATTATTCTAGTATCGCAGATCAAATAAGTTTCATCGGACTAACCCAAGACCTAGTAGTAAAGGGATGCCGGGAAAACTATTGTTCACCCAAGCTAGCCCGACATATCGCTACCGTTGAAAAGGAATTAACGGAACTGTCAGATGAATACGACAACCTATTATCACAAAGCGGTGTTGATGTAGAAAAACAATCTAACAGAAGGAAAAGAGGTATTGTCGATGCATGGGGCACAGTACAAAAGGCCTTGTAGGGAACCGCCGATGCTGAAGATTTAAGAATAATTAATAGCAATTTAGATAGATTAAGCAACACATCCGAGACAATGAGAAAAATTATAGATAAAGAAACTATGATAATAAAAGAAGTCGTCGATAATATGGCACGTAACGACCTTGCGATACATAATAGTTTCGACCAGGTCAAAGATTCAATAAACGGTGTCTTGGAACGGCTGAACATGAACGATTTTGCTATGAAACAGAACGACGTTTTGAATAATATGGATTCGATGATCAGAATCACACAGGTAAAGATTGTATTAATTTCAGAAGCAATAGTCCTTGGACATAAGGGTATTATATCACCGCAATTGTTCACACCAAAAATGTTAAACGAAGTATTGAATAAGTTCAAAGAAAATGATCAAGACCATTTGATTAAAATAAAGGCCCTAAATTATCAAACGTTCATAGACATGGCTGACATTTACATAACAGCTGCGAATCATTCGCTGACATATTTGATCAAGATACCTGTACCAGAAAGGAAGCCATGGCTTTGGATCCGGAATATAGCAATACCGCAGAAAAGTAATACCGACTCATATGTTATTACATTGCCGACATATGATAGTAGGTTACAACGAGAAAATGTAACTCAGGACGCAACACACCTAGATATCCGTAAAATAGGAGAAAACTTACAGATTGTAAAGTATTCTGGGATTGGTCACAAAATGCAAGGATTGGAACTATGTGAAAAATATGTGAATGCAGATAAATGTAGAATGACAATATTTAATATTGTAGATATCGGAATGATACCCACAAAGAATTTTCAAATATTGATCCCTCACCATCAATCGGGAATACAACAACTTAAAATAAATTGTAAAACTGAGAAAATCCAAGTGGCAATAGCTGGAGTTTCAAAAATTATCACGAACGATTCTTGCGAACTGGAAACAGAAAGGTCAGTCATCCAATTAACTAAAATAGTAACAGTCGAACATAAAGTCGAATTAAGAATTAGCAACGATTTAAATTTCACATTACCAGAATGGCATGAAAGCGAACACCTTGCATACGAACTAAGAACAGAAGTACTCAGAGACTTCAGCAAATCTTTTAAGGACATTAAGAAAGACTTAATTAATGCTAAAGTAATAATCAAACACAATGACTCTTGGGCAAATTTTCATGGAATAACCCTACCCTCAATTGGGGGTATATTCGGCAGTATTGGAATCGCAGCCATCGGATATACATTCTATCAATGCGGCGGACTCTCATGCCTCGCATCAATAATGAGATCATGCTGTTCCTGTAAGAAACAACGTAGAAGAAATTATGCAGCAAGATTCCTGAAAGAACAGGAACGAATAGATTTACAAAATATTCACAGTCAAAAACAAATATCCGAACTGCGGCAACAGTTAGACCAAGAAAAAGATAAAGGTCTCCTTAAGTAAGATCATTCGAGACGAATTTCAATCTAACTTGGGGGGTGTGATGGAAAATCACCGTTTCACCAAATCTGGCTGACGGTGTAAACTCGCACGGTCAACCGCGAGTCGAGATGATAGCGCTGCTGTGTCAGCCGCTAATTTCGATCCGAGCCCTATCGCCTCATTTTTCTCACTTGAGAACAGTGAGAATTCTCTCTGTTCTCACGGCAGAAAGACACCTTAAGCCTACGGGGGGAGAAATGATAAGCAGGAGCATGTCACCCTCGGCATGAGCTGCAGCGGACAGTTGAGTTAGTCAAGTAAATTCATTGGACGTGGACACAGCTCGATACAGCTTCCCGCCAATTAATAGGTTCCCGCAAATATAAACTCGACGTAACCGTCCTTTTTGTATTATTCTGTAAGAGCTTATGCTCATACTGTAATCATTGTGCTACGACGATCATACAATCACAATATATTCAATAATTATTCAGTATAATTATTTTGTTGATTATTCAATCGAAATCCCAATCGACATCCTCTTTCATCGCGCAACCACACCATCTCCTTAGAAGTATCAAGGGAAAGTACTTCACCATATCTTCGGAGATACAGCTCCCATCGACCAGTAGCAAATACTAAATATCGTGCCTACGAGAAGCTCCTAGACAACGAGGCGATCCTGACCAGCTACTAAGGTAAACACTACGTCCGCCTGCCGATTTTCCACGTGACATTACCCATAGGACTATTCCAAGGCAAATCGTGCTTGCTCCTACCCTAGCTGCTTTGCACAAAACATGTTTTAATTTTTGATCATTATAGACCCAAAATAAAAATGCAGGAAGCCGCGAGTTGATGAAGGCAAGAAGGACATTACTAATGAAAACATAACACAAAACTTAAGAAACCCGATTCTATACCATATTCGAGTAATTAGAACTATAGTATACTTGGAATTTTTCAAACGAAAGTAATAAACAACTTTGTTTTTGTTTTATTTTGTAAGCGTTCGCGTCACCGAAGCGAGTCGATTACCCGTGATTGATCGATGGTTGGGACGTCGGATGACACTCACACATTGTCATAAATAAGGTGGAGGGGGTAAGTTTGTAAATGAGGTAAGTTCGTAAACTGCCTACATTTATTCTGATATAAGTTTCATTTTATTATCTAGTAAGTAGAAACCTACATTCGATTGTTGGGAAATAATGGTCATACTCTCATTCACGATGGGCGTCTTTTATTAACTTCAATCAGAAAGTGTGAGCATATGCAAACAGACATAACCGCCTTCGAAGTATGAATGCGAGCGATGCATTGATGATCATTAGAACACTAATTGTCAGAGGTGTTCTGCATTTATTTTTAAATAGTATTTCGCGCCTCTTCCTCAGATCAAATGTAGTACCCCCTCCTCCCACAGGTGTCACCACAAATTTTGAAGCCCATATAGAGGCTTTTTCTCTGTGACGTTGGTAGCTGTGCTGGCACGTCACTTCCTGATCTCATTCTTTTTCCTTGTGTAGGTGAAACCACACGTAATTTTTTTTCTTGCACATAAGATGGAAACAAATATGAATAGAAAACGTACGAGGAGTATATCAACGAACAACGAGGACAAAGAGAATCGTCTTGACAAGCGAGTCAAGAGATTGGAAGAGTTGCTTCTCAGAAAGGAGAAGAAGAAAAAGCGAAAGAAAGAACGCAGTAAGTATTTGTTGAGGTTATGTTCGTTCTAGCATACCGAGATGAAGATTAGCTGGAGAAAACGCTATGAATGGTCGCGTGTTTAGGCTCTAACCTATTCACGAGAGTTATTACTCGGACGGTCTAAAGTTGCCAAGGGACACTCGTATAGGCTCTAACCTAATACTGTGTCAAAAAAGTAAGGTGACATTGCATTTATTTCGAAACTTCTTTATTTATTCTTGCAAATCAATTTCGTCCCCTTCAAAGTAATCCCCCTCTGATATAATACACTTATTCCAACGGATTTTCCAATCTTCGAAACTGTTGTAATAATCGATTTCAGGAATGGCCTTTAGCTCCTTCTTCGCAGCGGCTTGAATCTCTTCTATCGACTCGAAACGGTGTCCCCGGAGCGGCCTCTTGAGTTTGCTGAATAGCCAGAAGTCGCATGGAGCCAAATCAGGTGAATACGGTGGTTGTGGAACGATATTAGTCGAGTTTTTGGCTAAAAAATCGCGAATAATCAGCGGAGTGTGTGACGGTGCATTATCGTGGTGCAAAAACCAAGTGTTGTTTCGCCACAATTCCGGCCTCTTCTGTCGGATAGCGTGCCAATCTCATCAGAAATGTCTCTAATGGTTAAACGACGGTTTTCCAACACCAAATCTTTAATTTTTTGGACGTGAGCTTCGTCGGTTGCGGTTGATGGTCGCCCAGAACGCTCCTCGTCTTCAACACGTTCTCGACCTTCATGGAAGTCTTTGTACCACTTGTAAACATTTTTTTGTTCGACATAACCTTATCGCCAAAGGCATTCTGCAGCATCCGCAACGATTCTGCAGCAGAAATTTTATTCCGCAAACAAAATTTAATGCAAATTCTTTGCTCAACAAATGTAGACATGGCAAAAAACGAGAAATTCACTTCTAGCAGCTCACAAAACAATGCGTATCTCAAACACTAATGGATATTTTGACGTGTTACTTCTCTTGGATGTCAAAGACAGTCCTACCAATCTAAAAAAAAATTTATTCCTCCAAATCCATGCGCGCGGGAGATTAAAAATGCAATGTCACCTTACTTTTTGGACACAGTAGTATATTGGGTGTTGTACTCAAGCAAAGAAATTTTCCGCGTCGCTCGAGAGGTCAAAATCGGCGCTACATTACCGAGAGCTGCCGAGAGCCACCCGTGTAGGCTCTAACCTATACGAGGGAGTTATACTCAGGCCAAAAACATTGTACTATCGCTCGAAAAGGCTCTAACCTTAGCGTACAGATAGATCTCGCATGAAATAATAACGGCGGTTATTGCATTTTGTCTGTCAGGGCATCGACACAGCTCGAGACATTCTCGATCCTCTCTCGATAGTCGTTATAGCCACGAGGGACGTCGCAGTCGAACGCCGATGCAATCAGAGGACGAGGCTGAGCACAACAGCGAGGAGAATTTGGAACAAGATGAACAGCCGGTGGCTACTCAAGATGCTCGCACTGATCATACTGCGGCACACATATCTGAGCAGCAAACGAACACACACGCCAGCGAAGAGACGAGGAATATGAATCCTCCAATACTGTCTCAGGGCCAAGACAATACTGAGCCACACGACGGAGAGGTGGTTCTGGATCCCAAAATCCTCGAGGTCATGGGAAAACGGGTCCTGGAGGATCGTTTCTTGGATGCCGCGATACCAAATGATCTCAGAGTTCGCTGGGAGGAAATATTGAAGAAAGGCATGCCAACGGAGGACAGGGTGGCTCTGATTAAGAAATATCCACCGCCCAAGAATTGCTGTATTATTGATCCGCCAAAAATAAATTCGGAGGTTCGATTATCTCTACAAGAGACGACAATTAAGAGGGACGAACGCATCGAAGCCAAGCAAGCAAAAATCACAGCCTGTCTAGCAGCGGTGGGAAAAACCTTCTCAGGTTTTTTGCAGCGGTACAGTGGCAACGACAATCTTGATATCTTCGAGCAGCTGAGCAATATTGGAAGACTGCTATCGGACTTGCAGCACGACGAGTCGAACATCAGGAAGAGCCTAATATTAGCAAACCTGGGCGCGCCCTTCAGGGAGGTGCTGAATGGAACTACTCCTGACGAATTCCTGTTTGGGAGGCAGCTGGAAAAGAGATTGAAGGCGGCAAAGGCGTTGGAAAGCTGTAAAAAAGATTTGATTGTGAGAACAACGTCGAAGCCTCAAAACAACAGTTCAAAAAACTCGAAATTCCCGCCCCGTCGACCGCAGGGGAACCAACGACAAGTCTCGTCAACGTTGGGCGGGAAGAAGCCGCAGTATACGAGAACTCAACATCCCCCGTCCAATCGACGAAGCAATCAGAGATACGGGAGCAACTCTAGGACCAACCAGAGATACGAGAGTCACCGTCAGAGACGATATTAGATGACGTAAGTTCTATTGCTGGCAGACTTCGCATTTTTATTCAAAAATGGAAGGAAATAACGTCTGATCGATATATATTATCGTGTGTACAAGGGTACAAAATACCATTCGAGTCTCGGCCAACTCAAGATGACCCATCAAGACAACGTACTCTGAGTTCGAAGGGACATTTGGAGATTTCAAAGCTTATTTCGAAGCTTTTAGATAAGGGCGCTATAGAACCATGCAATGATAGTCGAGATCAATTTATATCGTCAATTTTCTTGGTGCCAAAGCCAAATGGCACGAGCCGCTTTATTCTCAACCTCAAGGAATTGAACGAGGTTGTCTCGGTAGAACACTTTAAACTCGAGGACCGTAAGGCTGTCATAAACTTAATGAACGAGGATTGTTTCATGGCAACGGTAGACTTGAAGGACGCGTATTACGTAGTGTCAGTAGCAGAATCTGATCGAAAATTTTTGAGATTTCGGCATAGCAATCAACTTTTCGAATTTACCTGTCTACCCTTTGGCCTCACGACAGCACCTTACGTATTTACAAAAATCTTGAAACCGGTAATGGCAAACTTGAGACGCAGAGGTTTTTTATCGGTAATTTACCTTGACGACATACTACTGTTTGGCAGATCTTACGAGGAATGTAATTCAAATATAGTTTCCACTCGCTTGTTGTTGGAGCAACTCGGTTTTGTTATCAATGAGAAAAAATGTCAATTGAGACCGTCAAGGAAATGTAAATTTCTTGGTTTTTTGTTTGATTCCGAAAGAATGATTATTGAGCTCACACAAGACAAAAGAGATCGAGTAAAGAGAGAAGTCGAGAAATATCGGGCGATAAGAGTATGTAAAATTCGTAAATTTGCCGAGTTCGTTGGTCTAGTTGGCTCATGTTACCCCGCCGTTATGTACGGCTTGGGTCATACGAAATTATTTGAAAGGGCTCGATATCTCGCTCTAGAATCTAGCAATGGATTGTATGACAGCTGTATGACTTTAGGCAATGATTTACAAACCGACTTTAAGTGGTGGGGGAAAAATATTCGACACGCACATAAATCTACTAGACCACCCGGATTTTGTCGGGAGATTTTTACGGACGCTTCATTGTCAGGATTGGGAGTTGCCTGTGGACAAGTTAGATCGCACGGGTTTTGGAATGAGGAAGAACGAAAATCCCATATAAACGTTTTGGAGTTAACTACCGCCTTTTTCGGCCTTAAATGTTTTGCGAACGACCTCAGAAACTGCGATATTTTGTTGCGTCTGGATAACACCACAGCCATATCGTATATAAATAGAATGGGAGGAGTTCGATTCGCGCGTCTGAGTAATTTAGCCAGAAAAATTTGGGATTGGTGCGAAGAGCGAGAAATTTGGGTCTTTGCCTCGTTTATCAGCTCCAAAGATAATTTTGAAGCAGATTTTGAGTCTCGTAGATTGGAGCCAGAAACGGAACTTGAATTATCCCAATCGGCGTTTGAAAGAATAGTTCGCACGTTCGGAGAACCCGAGGTCGATTTATTTGCTACTCGCGTAAACAGGAAATGCGCAAAATATATCTCGTGGCTTCAAGACCCGAATAGCATAGTAGTTGATGCTTTTACGGTGCTGTGGAAGAATTATTTTTTTATGCTTTCCCACCGTTTGTAATTATTTTACGTGTATTACGGAAAATAAGAGATGAGGGGTCACGGGGTATTCTTGTAGTTCCGGAGTGGCCGGCACAAACGTGGTACCCACTATTTCGCGCTCTTCTTATTACGGAGCCAATATATTTCAAACCTAGCATACAATTGTTATCGTCTTCAAACAGAGAACCACATCCTCTCTGGAGAAAAACTACCCTGGTTGCCGGACTGTTATCAGGAGATCGTTTGCGATGAGGGGTATTCCAGCAGAGTCAATGGAGATAATGATCGCCTCTCTTCGAGATTCGTCACTTAAGCAATACAACAGTTCGTTGAAAAGATGGTGGAATTTCTGTCTTGAGAGAGATATCAATCCTTTTCGATCGTCGGTGGAGGGTGTGTTAGTATTGCTTACCAAAGAATATCACAACGGAGCGTCACGAGGCTCTCTTAATTGCTTGCGATCGACTATAGCCTTAATTACGGGTCCGGAAATAGGCCAAGACTCCAGAATCAGACGTCTATTCAAAGGCGTGTCCGAATTGCGTCCATCCAAGCCGAAGTACGAGCAGACATGGGACCCTAGGATCGTCCTAAATTATATAAGTACGCTTGGCTCGAACGAGGAGATGTCTCTAGAAATTATCTCGAAAAAACTCGTCACTTTGCTCTCGCTCGTAACCGGACACCGAATGCAAACATTTTCACTGGTAAAAATACAAAACATCGAAGGACGCCAAACGTCCGTGCAGATAAAGATTCCGGATAGAATCAAGACGTCGGCCACCAACAGGAAGCAACCCTTGTTAGTTTTGCCTTTTTATGAGAAGGATCCAACAATTTGTGCCGCAACGACATTAAGGGCTACATGTCAAAGACCGAAGACCTGCGGGGTGCGGAAGAATCTTTATTTATTGCTTTCAAGAAAACTCACAAAGCAGTTTCCTGCCAAACTCTATGTCGTTGGACAAAGAGTATGCTGGCAAAGAGCGGAATAGATACTCAGATTTTTTCTGCACATAGCACTCGACCTGCGTCAACGTCCAATGCAAATATCAAAGGCGTAAATATTGATTGCATAAGATCGACTGCAGGATTGACACGCAACTCACAGTCCTTCGCTCAATTTGATAACTTACCTATTGTTAACGATAACGAGGCATTTGCCCGAGCAATATTGCAGTAAGAAAACAGAGATCGTAGATAGATAAGCTTAATGTTCTCTTTAAAAAAAAAAAAAAAAAAAAAAAAAAAATACGAAATACATGTTGCCGTAAGGGATTTTAAACATCTACATTTGATCTGAGGAAGAGGCGCGAAATACAATTAAATGATTAAACGAACTTACCTGTAAGTGAAGTTCTATCATAATTGTATGTAGCGCCTCTTCCGAAAGAGCAGTCTCACCCATGTAACATATATTTTACCCATATCTATCGTAAACAATAGATATATACCCTGATGTATACGGCAACGCTTTAAATGAATGAGATCAGGAAGTGACGTGCCAGCACAGCTACCAACGTCACAGAGAAAAAGCCTCTAAACGGGCTTTAAAATTTGTGGTGACACCTGTGGGAGGAGGGGGTACTACATTTGATCTTTCGGAAGAGGCGCTACATACAATTATGATAGAACTTCACTTACAGGTAAGTTCGTTTAATCATTTAATTATAAGTTTTGTTCTTGTACATACAATTTGCACATCTTTCTTTTTGTACATTACAATCATTATGCTTACGATCGCCTGCACATTTCGGCCATTTTATCGGCCGCTTGCCATTTGTTTGCAATGTGATAAAATCCTCAATAATTGTAACACCTCTTCACGTTAATATAATTAACAGCCTCGCATTTTCGCCATCCAATATTTAGTTTTCGAGTTCTTAATATTTCATCGTGCATTACCGAATCTACTTCAACTATGAATGTACACTCCCTCTTACATTAGTCGCATTATTGTTTGTACTTTGTCTTTCTCTAATTATCTTTTTCAAAATTTGAACATGGAATCCTTTTCGTTTTCTATCCAGATATGTGTGTTTTATGATCATCTCAACTATTTAATCCTCTTCAAAGTTTATTTCTTCATCACCCAAATTAACAATTTTTAATCTCGGCTGAACACCGTTTAGCTCCATTACAGTCCGACCTCCAAATAAGTGGGACATCTCGGTTAACGCTAATACCGGCGGTATTGTACTTTTGAAGCCTTATAACTCAAAAAGTAATTGATGAAAAAAAAAACATTTGATTATAGTTACAAGAAACTGTAATAAGAAATAGGGGCTGCCATTTAAAAAATTGAAGTGACCTTCATGTGACCTTCAAATGACTCTTCAAGGTCAATACAATGACACCATCTTATAACCCTTTCGGAACCATACATCTTTTGTCTGAAACATTTTTCTCTAAAATGCTTTATTTTTGAGATATTCGACCGTTTCCAGACTTTCATAATACCCTATATAAGAAAAACTCTTACCCTTGGAGGCTTTTAGATTCTTATTTGGAGGTCGGACTCTATTTGGCATTTAATATCCAATTTATCTTCAATCTTTGATTTCAGTTGTTTTATTTCTTGCTCACTTTCACACCCCAGAACAATTGCTCCTTTTCCTCCTTTCCTCCTCTTTCATACACCTATTGACATATTTTTCATATCAATGTTCTGTTTTACCACTTTTTTTGTCTTCTCACTCTCTAGTTACTCCTTTGGTTTTATTATGATGACATTTTCCTTGTTTTTCTTTAACTGCATCACAATAACTACGTGACGCATCTCCAGCTGACACAATATTCCATATCTTCTTTATAGCTTCCAATTCTTTCCTGAAGCCTTCAAGTTCCTCTCTAACTATACTTCTAATTATATTTCTTATTTCGTCTTTATTAATTATTTCATCCCTGACCTTCCTCACCAACCAATCCATCTACGATTCCATGTTGGTGGCTTGCACTTGTCCCTGATTCTCATCTAACTTCATTGTTTCGCGATCCGCCGAACTATCTTCTCCAGTATTATTACTCTTCACAGTACTCTCTTTTCTGTATTCCGATTGTATGCCCTTGCGGGCTTTTACATGCTCCTCTCTTAGACCGGAGTGGTTTTTTACTCAGATTCCTCGGTACGGCTTCCCCCGCCTTTTTACGTATCTCTCCTATCACACCTTGCCGCGCATTTCACCGTTAACCACTCCGGTGGCCCTACAGTTTTAGGTGGGTTCCGAACTACCGAGAGCACAGAAAAAGCACATAGAAAAATTCTATTGGTACCGGCGGGATTCGAACCTGGGACCCCTGGGTTGGGAGTCGGGAACGTTACCCCTTATGCCACTACCTCTCTTACTCTTCACAGTATATATTTCGCATTTACCGTGACAGGCAACCAGTTCATTTGCCGAATTTTAAACTTTATGTAATCTATGACAACTTGGATGAAATATTTTTTCACATATTTACATCTTATAATCTGGGTTTTTATTTCCTTCCGACATTGCCTACATACCTGTCTTACTTCCATATTTTCTCATTTTCGTACTTGCAGGTAAATTCTCTTTATTGCCTTTGGGCGCAGACGAATATACGCGAAATCCACGCCTTTATCGCACATCTGTATTGCCGATTTATATATGTTCAGTTTCACGCACTAACTGTGCTCTCTAGACTGTTAAAATCCTCGATTACTCAGTACTGTACCGATGAAACATGACACCCTACTGGTTTTCTCATAGATTTCACAGCCGTTAATTCCACGAGAAAATGAGAAAGAGGGCGGGAGAGGGAGAGTGAACCAAATTTTCAAAATAATGATTGATTTATATATTTCCGTGGACCACCATGCATATGAGACTCATACCTCCGTGTGATGTGCCTTGCTCTTAAGGTTGTTTAGAAGAAGAAGAAATTTGAAAAATAAATAGAATGCATGCCGCTTTGGCATAAAATAATTATTGATAATTAATAATTTTTTGTATTGTATTGAAATAAAAATTAAATATATCTTTTTTATGTTTTTATCGTCTCGTGAAGTCTGGAAAATGTTTGAAAAAAATGGTTAAACATTTTTTTAAATAAAATGAATGAAATGAATGAATGAAAATGAAATTAATATTTTTTTAGTAAAATAAAAATCATTGAATTCGAAAAATAAAAACAGCCGGTATATAAGCCCACTGTGCGCGAGTGTGTGTCTGTGGTGTGCGCGCTTATTACGCCGCCTAGAAACTGCGGGAATTTGTGACGTCACGCGTTACCGGCAAGACAGATAGAGGAGATAAGGCACAGTACACACGACGGCAACAATAACTGAGATAAATGCGATACATATAGACAAATAATAAGTTCCCTGAACAATATTCCCGATGTATAATTTATAAACGTTCGGCGCTTTTCTCACCTAACCTCAAAGAACCCTAACGAAAAATGTATGTACACACGCATTGCACATGTGCCACATTAAAAAAATTGACTTTAGAGTTCGCCTAAAGAGTGTTTTTTATAATGATGATTGATTATATTTACAATACGAAATTTGTGGAAATGCGTGTGTTTTATTATAAATTAGGTGAAAAAAACAACATGAGTGAAAACGTGGACGGAATGTGGGTTTAACGAAAATTATAAATTTTGCAGAAAAGTTTTACATGCGTTCTCACTCACTAACTCGGGGAAAAGACGATACTAATTACCAAAGGATATTCTGTGTCAACGAAGCTGTTACTAGAACCAAGTCAAGTCGGAGAAAAGTCTCTCCGAGAAGTACACAAGGAGGAAGTATACAACGCTGAATATTCCAATCGTCGCAATGAACATTTGAATTTTCTTTTTGAATATTTTATAATCGTTCGACACACCTCTTTACCTAGAACAAAATCTGCCTTTCTCCTTTTGTTACTCAATTCGTTACAACATGAGTGAAAATGTGTGGAAGAAAAAAATCATATCTTATCTATATCTTTCCTATATTTTTTTTATCATATGCAATGATATGCATATTCTGTAGAGGTTTCATATATATACATATATATAACTAGCAGTACACGGCATGCGTTACAATGCCGTTTTGGTGTCATAATTCATTTGACACGCAATATTTTTTGTTTTTCTCTCCATGTGTGAAGCATAAACTTTCAAAATATAATCTATACTATAGACATTTTTAGCGATTGTCCCCGTTCTTCGTTGATGGACATTGCAAATGCGAGTTGCACTGGAAACTGTAAACACTTGAAATTGAATGGCATATATTTTGGTATCATTGGGATACGTGACAACAGTACATCTCCTTTTCCTTCAAATTTTCTATTATAAATTGTAGTTTCGCTGATATTGTTCATTATATTTTTCCCTGGAACCCCAGTACCGCCGCAAAGTCTTGGTGGATTGATGTTCCATAAAAGTATGATAGGTACGTCCATTTTCAATGTTACAATGTGCGGCGCTATGTCTGGCAAATGAAACGAATTCAGGAATTCAGTTGGATAATTAACAATTTGTTCTTGATTAATAAAAGCAGTAATCGGCTTGTACGTTTTAGCTTCTCGTGATATTCTCTTTTCAATCGTGAAATTTATATAATTGACATTGGTGTTTTTGCTGCTAATATAGCACGTTCCCTTAACCACTTGTGTTTTTTGCAGTTATGTACAATATTTTCAAAAACTTTGTGAATCAATTTGTTACTGTTATTTTACGAAAGTTTGTACTTCGTCGTACATACTCTAAAATCCTCCGTTTCTGAAACTCGTAATGTACAGTCAGTGACGAAATTGAGTGGACACTTTCTAGTTTAAAAGTGACGGAACGGTTTTTTATGTAATTTCGCCGGTAATTGGCGTAGGGCAATTTAAGCAACGTCATTTTAAAGAGGAGCGATTTACCTTCATGTTAGCTATTTTAAAAAAAATTTACGATTTTTTTTTACAATTGGCACCCAGTTTTGAAAACAAAAACTTTTGGTCGTTTTTTTGTTCTTCTTTGAGTGGACACCTTTCGTAGTAAAAATTTTTTAGGACATTTCTTTAGCCGTGATCGTAAAGGGAGCAGTCCAGGCTTCAATTTCTTTTTTTAGAAAACATGCTACGATTTTTTTTCCAAAGGTATTTCATTTTTTGAGAAAAAAATAGACGATTTGAAAATTGCTCCGCAGGACGAAAACAATGAGGTTTACAACAAAATCTCAAGATGGTAAAACGTTGTGTCACTTCTTGGTGAGTTCACGAGAATTTTTTCAGATTTTTTTTTCGAAATTTGCTTTCCACCTATTTCCGGTCAGTTCGATTGATCTGGATACCATGAAATCAATAGAATTACATTTTTTACTTACATATTAAACGTTGGTCTCTTTGGAGGTTTCTTCGACCGCACCGAAGTTTATTTGGTATGTAAAAAATTTAATTCTATTATTTTCATGATATTCAGATCAATCGAGCTTCGATCGAAAATAGACGGAAAACAAATTTCGAAAAAAAATCTGAAAAAATTCTCGTGAACTCATTAAGAAGTAATACAACTTTTTACCATCTTGAGGTTTTGTTGTAAACCTCATCGTTTTCGTCCTGCGCAGCAATTTTCAAATCGTCTATTTTTTCTCAAAAAATGAAATATCTTTGGAAACAAAAATCGTACAATTTAAAAAAAAAAAGAAATTGAAGCTTGGACTGCTTCCTTTACGATCACGGTTAAAGAAATTTGCTAAAAAAATTGTACTACGAAAGGTGTCCACTCAAAGAAGAACAAAAAAACGGCCAAAAATTTTTGTTTTTAAAACTGGGTGCCAATTGTAAAAGAAATCGTAAAATTTTTTTACAATAGCCAAAATGAAGATAAATTACTCTTCTGTAAAATGGCGTTGGTTAAATTGGCCTAGGCCAATTACCGGCGAAATGACATAAAAAACCGTTCCGGCACTTTATACTAGAAAGTGTCCACTCAATTTCGTCACTGACTGTATGTTTCCTTTTTGATCGAGGTGTACATCTTTCAATCGCTTTCCGATTTAGAGTCACGATTAATTTGACATTCGGAGTCAAATGAATTATGCAATAAATATATAATATCGAGTCGATCGAGTCGTTAAAACAAATGAGTGTCTTTTATTTCACTTGTCATTTTAGTAGCATACTTTGACAGCTGTCAAATAATCTCTATATATAGATATACATAAATGATCATTTTGTTTGCCGCAAACGCGTTTATTTTGTCAAATAAAATTATTCTACTAACACAGAAACCTTTTCAGAAGTGCCGACTACAATTCATCAAATTTTCATCGCAATCGGATGAATGGTATAGGAGCTTACTTGTGACAAACAAACAAACATTCTTTCATTTTTATATATAAGATTACATTAAACATGTAAAAAATATAACACTCAAAATGTTAATATATGAAATATGTGACAAAATTTGGTGCTGCTTCAATTAAATATTGGGATTATTCCAAGAACATTAATAATGTTCCTGGAATATTTTTGAAAAATATTGCAACAATATTTTATCGTAATATTGCAGCAAGTGAGCATTGAGACATTGCTGCAATGTTGCTACAATATTGCTGAAATAGTTCACAATATTGCTGCAATATTGTTGCAATATGATTCTGCGCCCAAATGTTTGCTTTGATTTTTTGGGGCAACTTCGGTTTCAATCGGTAAATTACTTCTCGTCAAGAGATTCCGCTTCCGTTTATTGTGTTGCTGCTTCAAACGCAGGTTATAAACGGCTTCAGTGACCCTTTTATTTTTCCACATAAATCTTCTTTTTGTTTTGTGTATTTTTTCACTTGCATCATTTTTTTCTTTTATTTTACTCTCACTGTTTTCTCGACTTTCGTTATCCATGATGCAATGTCATAAGTAACTTTTTGAGGTTTTGTCGGCCGCTGACGTCAGCTGGTAACATGTACGATACTGGGCATGGGCGCTAAAAGGGCTCAACGTTGCCACGATTATGCATGATTTAAAAAAATTCTCATATTAAGATTTATAAACATCTAACAATAAATAAATCTAAAAAATCTTACTAACTTCGGTAAAAACTCAGTCTTATCTAAATTGGAATCATAATTATCAAGTAAACAAAAAAAATAATTCATGGATCGCTTACAGGGCGCTAAAAACCAATGATACAGCGCCCAATGTATAAGCATAGAGAAATCTCCCTCACTCTTATCTAGCCCCACCCTGCTTCTAAACAACCTTAAGATACCCGTACAAACAGAAATTTTATATGACCGCTACATTTTTAAACGACACTAAACCCCTATTCTGTTGAAATTTTTTGCAACATAGATCTTTTCCCTCCACTGAAGATTGCTTCGGGGCTTCGGATTGAATCGATTGCCCTTCATGTGCGATTTCGTCCACTAAAACCATCAAGTAAAATATTACATTACAGTAATATTACGAAAGTAATATTATAACAAAGTAAGAAAACGAAAAGATACAGTGAGTGTAGAAAGTATTCGTACACCGCATATGTATATAATTTTATAAATGTTTTATAAATTTTATAAATCTTCGGGCTACGATTTTTCTCCATTAAATTGTTATGCATATTTGATTTTGAGGCACTTCGAGTTTTATTTCTGTCACGAAGAAGAAAAAAATGTCAACACCATCATGAATATACAAAAAATTGTGCCAAGGTACTACAAACTTCCACGCAAATATTATTCGTACACCGACAAATTCTAACGAAAAACTGTTCACATCTTCGTGTTAATATTATCAGGGTACATCAATGTCAATAAACATTATGACTCTCGTGAGAAGCCTAATCGTAAACTTCAACTCACAATTAGTTCATTGAAATGTTACAAAAATAAGGCCGAACCCTGCATTTATCAAAGTCGGCAATTTTTTTTTATGCATAGGGGATGGTATCGGAAGCTTAAGTCCAAGTTTATGGGGTTGTAACCTTGGAGTTTCCTTGAGGAAATCCCGCCATCTTGAAAAAGGGGTAAAACAATTTTTGCATTATAACAATGAAACTATCCACCGTGCAAGAAAATTATTCCATCATTTTTTGTAGGAAATGAAATTCTCTACATATTTGCTCTCTTCATTTTTTGTCGTAAAATCGAAAATAACAAAATTATTAACGACAACAAATGGAAAAACAGCGTTTTTTTGAGTCGCTGTAACTTTTTATTTTTTCATTTTTCAGAAAAATATGTTCAGTGCATTTCGATAGAACACCTTCTGACGAATAAATTTCAATATAAATATGTTAACTTTTGTTTATTTATAAACATTTTACAGTGGTGCAAAAGTAAGTGTCGGAGTACGCGAAAATAGACATACAAATGAACGATTATGCGTCGTTTCTTTGCAAATTTCATTAATTGCGGCGGACAAATTTTATTTGTTGTTATTGCAATATTCATAATAATTAGCTATGAACTCCTCGTAGGTGGTGCGGAAAAGAGTTCATAACTAATTATTATTATTAACTCCTCGTCGGTGGTGCGGAAAAGAGTTCATAACTAATTATTATGGGACTTCCGTTTCCGGTGGGTGCGTGGAAAGACGTGTGTAAAGAGTGAGTGAGAGAAAGGCAGTGAAACGTGAGGCAAGTAAAGAAAAAAGGGAAGAAAGGAGGGGGGGGGGGCGGAAGAAGAAGAGAGAGAAGAGAAGAAGACAGGGGGTGGAAAACAGGCAAAATAGGAAAGAAAGGTAGGAAATAAACGGAAGAGAGAAAGGTGAAAAAAGAAGAAAGAGCTTAGGAGGCATTAGGGGGAATAAAGACAGCCAGGCACGGGGGAGAAAAGTAGGCAGAGGCGCGAGCAAGGTGGTGGGTAAGAGCGACGGCGCAGCGCCAACGGCGAGAGGCGTAGGAAGCGAGTGAGCGAGGGAAGGTAGAGAGTCGGTAGGTAAGGAAGGGAGCGACGAGAAAAGAAAGTGGGAAGCGAAAAAATAAAAAGGGAAAGAAATAGAAGTGAAATAAAATAGGAAATGGGATCAGAAGAAAAAAAGGGAGAGGACGAGGGGAAGTAAAGGCGGAGAAAAACGAATGCGGAGAAGATGGGAATGGAAAGAAGTGCTAGTACGGGCGATTTGGTAGGAATCAACGAATTGTGGAGAAGGAAGAGAGAACGGATGGAAGAGAGAGAACGGGAAAAAGGGGAGGTAGCTCAGAAGAGCAGAAGGATTTATAGATCACAGGAGAATAAAAGGGGGTGGGAGGAGAGCATAGGGGCAATGATAAGAGAAATGAGGGAAGAGATGAGGAAAGAGATGCAGGAAGTCAAAAAGGGGATAAAGGGGCACAGCCGAGAAATGAGAGAAATAAAAGAGGAAATGGGAAAGATAAAGGAGGAAATAAAAAAAGGGGAAGATGGAAAAGGGAAAGAGAAGGAATGGAGAAGAGACTATAGCAGTTAGAGACGAAGATTGAGGAAACGGAGCAAGGAAGAGAGAAAATGAAAGAAATAGAAAGGAGATTAAGAAAGATGGAAATAGAGGGGGGTAAAGAACGAAAGGGGGGAGACGGGGGGAGGATAGAAGAAGAAAGGAATAGGGAACTGGAAGAGAGAGTAAAGGAAATGGAGAGGAAAGTGGAGAAGAAAGAGAGAGAAGAAAGAAGAAGAAAAATAATGATAAAAAGGGTGGAAGTTTGGGGGTCAGTGGAGGAAACGGCGAGGAGATTACTGGAAGGAATAGGAGTACAGGCAAAAATAGTGGAAGCAAAAGAGATAGGAAAGGGAAGAGGAGGAAGGAGAGAGACGGGGATAGAGGTACGAATGGAGGACGAAGAGGGGAAAAGGGAGGTGATGAGGAAGAAAGGGAAGTTAAGAGGAAGGAGAGAGATAATAGAGGAAGGTATGACATGGCAGGAGAGAAGAATGCGATGGAGGATAACAGAAATAGGAGAAAGGGAAAAAAGGAAGAGGATGGTAGTAAAGACGAGATACGGAAAATTGTGGGTGGATGGGGAATGGTGGTTTTGGGATGAGGAGCGGCAAGGTATGAAGAACGGAAGAGGAAGAGAAAGAGGGGAGAAAGAAGACAGGATAACAGAAGGGGGCGATCAGGTGAGGGGGAGGAAGGGGCAAAAACGGGGGAGATGGGGGAAGGAAAGGAAGGGCGGAAGAGGAGAATGGAGAATAGGGTTTTGGAATGTGGCAGGGGTAGGGAACAAGGATAAGGAGTTCTGGAAAGAGCTAAAGGAATGGGAAGTAATAGTCGCAATAGAAACGTGGATAGAGAAGAAAAATTGGGAGAAGATAAAGCGCAAGCTACCGAAGGGATATAAATGGACGAGACAAGGAGCGAAGAAGAGAAATAAGAAGGGGAGGGCGAGGAGAGGAATGCTGATAGGAGTGAGAGAAGAGATGGCGATGGAGAAGGAAGCGGAGGAACAGGAGGAAGAAGAAGGGATGATGTGGAGAAGGGTGAGAGCGGGGGAAGAGGTATGAACAGTAGTGGCGGTGTATGTAAACGGGGATATGGGAAGGAAAATAGAGAAAATAAAAGTGTGGGTGGAAGGACAAAATGAGAAGGTAAAAGTGATAATAGGAGGGGATTTTAATGCAAGGACAGGAACGAAAGGGGGGAGAGCGGGAACAGAGGAGGAGGAGGAGAATGAAGAAGGAAGGAAATCAAAGGATGGAAAGGTAAACGGGAAAGGGAGGAAGATGGTAAGCAGGTTGGAGGAAGTGGGGTGGGAGATTATGAATGGGAATATAGAAGGGGATGAAGAAGGAGAGTATATGTTACGTATATAGGAGCGAGAGGAAAGTCGGTGATGGATTACGTGCTGGGGGATGAAAATACGAGGAAGGGGATAAAAGGTTTGGAAATAGGAGAAAGGGTAGAATCGGACCATCAGCCGTTAGTGGTAACGGTGAAAAAAGGAAAGGGAGAGAGAAAGAAAAAAGAGTAGAGCAAAGAAGGGGGGCAGAGAAGGGGAAGGTGGTCAGAGGAAAGAAAAGAAAAATATATAGAAGGATTACAGGAAATCAGCATGGAGGAAGAGGAGGCACAGAAAGCAATAAAAGGGGTAATAGGGAAAATAAAGAGAGAGGTAAGGGAAAGTGAGGAAAAGGGAACAGAAAGGGAAAAGATGAAAAGGAGGGAGGGGCGGTGGGATGAAGAGTGCAGAGAAAAAAAGGCAGAGACGAGAAAGGAGTTGAGGAGAGGGAGGAAGGAGGGGGGAAGGAAAGAAAAATACAGAGGAGAAAAAGAGAGAGTATAAGGAATTATGTGAAAAGAAAAAAGAAGAGGAAAGGGAGAGAATGATAAAGGAAATAGAGGAGGCAAGGACAGAAGAGAGTGTGTGAAGGATCGTGAATAGAGGAAGGAAAAGTAGGAAAAGGATATCGGAAGGAATAGGGAAAGAGGAGTGGAAGGAATATTTTATGGGTCTGTTAGGGGGCGGGGGTGGAGGAAAGAGTAAGGATGGGGGAAGAAAGAAAAGGAAGAATAGGAGAAGAGGAAGAAATAAACAAGGAGGAGATAAGGAAAGTGAAAAGGAAATTGAAAGAAGAAAAAGCGATAGGGTGGGACGAGGTGCCGAATGAAGCGCAGAAGTGGGGGGGGGGGGGAGATGGCATGGGAGATATGCAGGAGGGTGCGGAGGGGGGAAGAATGGCCACAGGAATGGAAAACGGGAATAATTGCGCCAATAGTAAAAAAAGGGAGAAGGAAGGAAAGTGGATGATCATAGAGGGGTGACGCAAATGCCGACGATATACAAAATATACACGACAGTGTTGGCAAAGAGGTTGGAGAAGGAAGTGGAGGAAAAAAAATGATACCACCGAACCAGACGGGTTTCAGAAGGGAGATGGGAACGATAGATAATATCTACGTATTAAACTATATAGTAAATAGAAGACTAGCGGAAGAGAAAGGGAAGGTGATAGGGTTGTTCCTGGACTTAAAGGCGGCGTTTGACACGGTGAATAGAAGAACTTTGATGGAGGCAATGGAAAGGAGAGGGGTAAGAGTAGGGTTGAGAGAGAGAGTAGAGGAGGTGTATAGAGAAACGATGAGCAGAGTGAACGCGGGGGGGGGGGGGGGGGGGATAGGGGAGGGTTTTTGGACGGGAAGGGGGGTTAGACAGGGATGTCCAATGAGTCCGATTTTGTTTAACATACTGACGGCGGATATGGAAGAGGTGTTGGGCAAGGGAAGGTGGGGAGGAGTGAGAGTAGGAGGGATGAGGATATGCTCGTTATCATATGCAGATGATGTGGTGGTGTTGGCGGAGAGAGAGGAAGAAATGGAGAGTATGATAAGGTGACTGGAAGAGTATTTTGAGAAAAAGAGATTGGAGGTAAATGCAGGGAAAACGAAAATAATGAGATTTAGGAGGGGGGGGGGGGGGAGGAGTAAGGAAATAGAATGGAAGTGGAGGGGAAAGAGGATAGAGGAAGCAAAGGAATTCAAATATTTAGGATATGTGTTGAAAAAAACGGGAGACAGGAGGGGCAACTAAGGGATAGGATAAGGAAGACGGGGGCGGTAATGAAACAGGTGTGGGGTATAGGAAAAAGGAAATTCGAGAGAGATTGGAAAAGAAGAATGTGACTGTTTGATTCATTGGTGTGGACGGTGATGGGATACGGCGTAGAAATTTGGGGATGGGAGGAAAGGAAGGGAATAGAGGGCATGCAGGAGCGATATATAAGATGGACGTTAGGGCTGGACTGGAGAACGCCAGGATATTTAGTCAGGGAAGAAGCAAGGTGGAAAATAAGAACAAGAGCAGGAAGGAGGGCGTGGAGATATGAAGAAAAGCTGAAAAGAGGAGAAGGAAGTGAGATAGCAAGAGAATGCTTAGAGGAAATAGAAAAAAGGGAAAAGGAGGGGGAAGAGCGATTGTCGAAATGGGAGAAGGAGAGAAAAGAGATGAAAGAGAAGGGAAGAAAAAGGAGAGAGGAAAATGGGACGGAGGAGGTAGAATATGAGAAAGTAGAGAAGGTGGACAGGATGGAGCAGGAGGAAGAAAGAGAGGAGAGGATTAGGTAGTCAACGTACAATAGGTGGTACAGGGAGGTAAGGACGGGGGGGATACCAAAATATCTAAGTGCAGGCTGGGCAGAGGAAAGGTATAGGAGAATAGCAAGGTATAGGTTGGAGAACGAAATGAGGGAAGGGAAATACTGGGCGGAGGAGGAGGAAAGGACATGTAGAATGTACAGGAGAGAAGAAGAGACGTGGGAACACGTGTTGGATAGGTGCAAGGGGGAAAGAGAAGAGAGTAAGGGGATAGGGGAGAGGATAAGAGAAATATTGAGTGAGGAGGGGGGAGGAGAGGAGTGGATGAAGGAAATGGACGGAGCAAGAGAACGCAAGAAAAAGGAGGGACAGGGAAATGGGGAGGGGGAAGAGGAAAGAAGGGAGTGAAAGAAGGAATGGAATGAATGGAGATGAAACGGAAGTCGGGAGAAGGAGGGAAGGAGAGGAGAGAAGGGTATTAGATAATTAGAGAATAGGAAAACGAGATGTGCAAAGGAGAGAAAGAAAGGCGGCGAGGAAAATGTAAAGACGAGCGAGCGTGCGAGCGAGAGGCGAGGAAAAAAGAAAAAGCGGAGTTGAAGATAAGACGTAGAATAAGGCAAATGTAAATAGAATAAGGTAGAACAATAAGTAGTAGATAAGGTAGAATAAGATAATAGGGTAAGGAAATGTAAATAGAGAAAAGTATAAAGGGCGAGAAACGGGAGGCTTGTAACCCTAAGGGGAATCAATAAAGAATTACATACATACGACTAATTATTATGAACATTGCAATAGCAACAAATTTAATTTGTCCCCCGCAATTAATGAAATTTGCAAAGAAACGACGCATAATCGATCATTTTTATGTCTATTTTCGAGTACTGCGACACTTACCTTTGCAGCACTGTAAAATGTTTATAAATAAACAAAAGTTGACACATTTACATTGAAACTTATTCGTCAGAAGGTGTTCTATCGAAATGCATTGAACATATTTTTCTGTAAAATGAAAAGACAAAAAGTTAGAGCGACTTAAAGGACATTACTTCTTCATTTTTTGTCGTTGTTTGTTAATAACTTTGATATTTTTGATTGTACCAAAAAGTCAAGAAAGCAAATTTGTAGAGAATTTAATTTCCTACAAAAAACAACTTAATAATTTTCTTGTGCGGTGGCTAGTTTTCCAGTTATATCGATACAACGATTTTAAACCCAAACCCAAAATGTTATGTGCTGAGGCATATTTTTACGTTTGAATGGCTATAAAATCTTTAAAAATAAACGTAATTTAAAAAATGAGGAGTGTAATTTGTTCATCTAAAAATCCTCTATCAAAAAGCTCTAAACATATTTTTCTGAAAAATGCAAAAACAAAACGTTAGAGTGACTGAGAAATTACTCGTTCACTTTTTGTCGTTGTTTGTTAATAACTTTGGTATTTTGGATTTTACGATAAAAAGTCAAGGGAGTAAATTTGTAGAGAATTTCATTTCCTACAAAAAACGACGAAATACTTTTCTTGCGCGGTGCATAGTTTCATAGTTATTTTGCAAAAACTATGTCACCCCTTTTTTCAAGATGGCGGATTTTCCTCAAGGGTTACAACCCCACAAACTTGGACTTAAGCTTTTCATACCTCCCCCTATGCACCAGAAAAAAAATTGCTGACTTTGATAAATGCAGGGTCAATGTAACATTTCAATGGACTAAATGGAACGTTGCGAGGTTGAGCTCACCGATTTGGATAAAATTCGACATGCTGATAGAATGGATGAAAATAGGCGATACGTATTTTTTTTACGTGCCAAATGATCTTTGAAGGGGTGAAAAGCACCCTCGAAAATCGGGGTTTTTTCGTTCTTCGTCGATAACTTCTAAACGGTACGAAATATTAAAAAGTTACAGGTTGCAACAACATCTATTTTTTCGCGTACTATACACTGGAAATGAGAACGATACAGATAGCAATAAATTTCATATTGTTTATTGCAAAAATGCAATTTTTGCATACGTATCTCCGAGAGTTTTTAACCCATTGGCGTGAAAGTTTGTATGCACGTAGATCGTGGAAAAATACCGCATAAATATTTTTTGTTTTTCCGATATTGTCTAATTAAGGGGGTAAAACCGCCCTTACATAGTTTAGTCGAGTGCATCGTATGATCAACTAGTCTTTTGCACTTTCCCCGTTAGATTCACGTTAATATAAGTTCCTTTCAATATGCGAATGCAAATTGTAAATTACCCCTCTGGAACGTTCAATGTTCTTACTGTGCTGGATGGACGAAAGCTTACTGAAAGAAAAATGGGTTGCAGTGGAAATATAATCAGTGGAACTAGTCGACACAATTCTTTTCGTTTTGGCAAAACGTCATTCTTAAGGGGTAACTTACCCCTTCTTAAAGGCACCCTTGAAAACTTTGTTCTTTGGAGCTGCTGCCATGTCGGAAGGAAGACATTTTCTCGATAATAATTGATAGAAGATATTTTTTATACATCTCTAACGGTTCAAAACGAACAGAGTAATCTTTGCTAACACTGTTTGTAATCTTCATAAATAGAGTAATGTGTGGAAAATTATAATTTGATATTACAATTAATAATTGCCGGATTTGCCGTTCTTATTTTGATCAATACCCTAATTATGTGAGGGTGCATCTATCATAATAAGAAGTAGAATTTAGTGGAGTTCACACATAATGCGCCATATAAAAAAATTCGGTAGGATCACGGGCCAAATTTATTTTCCGCCTTGCTGCCTAGTAGGACGATAGCTAATTAGCTCGAAACTTGACGAGTTATTTCTCAGATGGAAATACAGCACGTGTCAGTTAGATCGGGACAATGAATAGTAGAAATCGTGAAAAAAAGGAAGAAGGAACCAAGAGGTGGGTGATAAAGAAGAAGGAGCAGAAGTAGAACAGTCTGTGATGATAGAGATATTGAGGGAAAGTGAGATTAGTGTAAAAAGAAGGTTATGAGCGAAAAAGGCGGAGAGCAGAGGGGCGACGTCGAGAGCGGAAAGAGAATGGGCAGCGGGGAGCATAAGCGCCACGGACCAAGAAAGAATTAGATGAGAGAGTTGGACGGTAAAGTAGTACAGGAGAATGAGGTGGTCGGCAAAGAAGACTAGGAAGATGGAGCGACGGCGAGAAGGAAGAGGGGGCGCCCTAAGAAGATTGAAACAAACAGACATGTAAGGGAGTTTTTTGGCGTCTACAGAACACCGGGCGGAGGAAACGTAATGCAATCTCCTCCGATAAAAAGGAGTAAAAATAAAGAAAGAGATAATGAAGAGGAAAAGGAAGAGGAGAACAGCAAGGAGCCAGGAGAAAAAAAAGAAGATACCTATGTGGAGGAAAAGTTGCAAGATAAAGAAGGGGAAGAGGAGAGTGAAAATGCTGAGCATTTTGACTGGCCAAGGGAGTGTATAAGTGGAACAGGGAACTGCAAGAAACAGAAATAAAGATGAGGGAGATGGTGAGGAATGGTCTGGCGGGATTGAAAAAGAGGCTGAAGGAATGGTGGTAGAGAGAATAAAATAAAATAAAAGAAGAATGTGATGCGGAGGACGAGGTGCAATATGAAGAGTGTAATAAAAAGCAGAGAAAAATTAAGCGGTATGAAAACAAAATGAAAGAGGTGGGGGAAATAGCAGTGCAAGCACAGAAGGAATGGAGGGAAGAGACGCCACCTCGTCGATACAATAAGCAATGTGGAGGGGAGATTGGAAGAAAAGGAAAGAGAGGAAAGGAGGAAAAGCAGTATGGAGCGGGTAGTGCACAGAAGAGAAGGAAGGAGAGCAGCAGAGACAACTGTGGCAGTGGAAGAATGAAGAGAGTGCGAAGCGAGAGGAGCAAGAAGAGGCTGGAAGCAAGAGCAGAGTGGGGAGTGGCAGGAAAGAGAAAGAGAAAGGTAGGAGAGATGGACGAGAACAATAATGTAAGAAAAGAAGGAGAAAGGGAAAGCCACGGAGAAATTCTCCGAAGAAAGTCGATGGCGCTGGATAATCAGGAGTGGAGGGAGGAGAAGAATAGAAGGGAATATCGGAAGAATAATATAAAACTCGCCTTTAAGGAGAGGGATGAAAATACTAAAGACCTGAAGAAAGAGAGCCTGAGCAAGATAGAAGAGAGATTCAGGCAGGAAATAAGAAAACAGTCGACGGCGAAATGTGTGAGGAAAGGAGCAATTGTCTTAATTCAGGAACTGGAACGAAAAAAATGATATTCGGATCACCTCTGGGACGTGGCCGCACATGAAAGAAGACACGGCAGACAGGAGGTGGTGAGATACATGAAGATCTGGATGGGTGAGAAATGGGGGAGATGGAACGAGAGGAAGGGAGACATCGAAAGATGACGAGAAGAGGAGAGATCGAAGCAGCCCGTTCAGGCGGAGACAAAAGGTCGGTGAGCAAGATGATCGGAGAGGAAAAGAGCATAGAAGAAGGACGAAATAAGTAGTTGTGACGAAGGAAAGAGAAGAATGTAATCAAACGGGGAATAAGAAAACAGATGGCGAGTTAAAAATAATATTATGGAATGTTGCGGGAATATTCAAAATTGGGGAAGCATAGCAGTTTTTGGAGGAAGCGAATGTGTTAATTCTACAAGAGATATGGGTAGACGAAAGCGATGAAGGGAAAGCGAGAGAAAAAATGAGTAAGAAGGGAGACCAGGTGGCCAAAAGCTCTGCTTGATGGAGGAATTGAAGGCGTTTAAAAATGGGAACCCATCGAAACGTGGGAAGAGTATGGATAAGGTGGCGCAGGATATGGGGATCAAGGATTTATTAGCCATGATATGGGAGAGACAGGGAGAAAAAGTTATAGAGGAAAGAATAAAAGAGGGATCAGAAAACTTGAAAAGAGAAATATCAAGAAATGAAGAGCAAAAGATAAACGAGTCGACCTACAATGAAAATTATAAGTGGTTACGCCAAAATACAATTTCATGGGGCTATTGGCGAGAAAAAGGAGTGAAGGAAAAGAATAAGGAGATGTGGGCGAGGCTGAGATGCGGAAATATAGGAAGGGCGCGAGAAAAAAAGGAAAGGGATTGGTTATGAAGGATTTTTGTGAAGAAAAACGAGATGTTGCATTTGTATAGACAAAAACGAAACCAACCATTTAATGATACCGAAAAAGCATAGAATATGGTCACGAGAAAGCGAGAATAACAGCAAAGACGTGGGCGGAACAAAGGGATATACGTGATATCAAGGGGGAAGTATTAAGGACGTTAAGGGGGAAAATACAAGAGGATATCTGCGAATGCTAAAGAGAAATTGTTGAAATCTGTAGAATAAAAAGAATGCAAGATGTAGAAATGGAACATGAAATGTAAGACTATGTACACAACTTTGATAAAAGTTATACAATACAACTAACTAACAATATAATTGAACTTTAAATTATGCATGGGGATAACCGTAAATCTAATCGGTGAATGATTTATCATCCTTCGATGATGCTTAAGATTTCAAAAGGCCAGTTTAATTCACAGGCTTGACTTTGCATAAAAGGGGTATGCAGGGGGTGACACTCAATGCTAAAGGGACCCACGTTATTAGTCTCGACGCTGGTTGATCGAGACGGAGTTCGTTAGAGTTTCTATACCAACTTTGAACATCGAAACTGTGAAATAAATTCTTCTCTGTATTGTTGGCGCCCTGCAATATTTGAATTTGGGTGGGAGAGCTTTTACAATTTATTGCGTTCTATTAGATGTATTAAAAAATGTTCAGGGTATATACTGTGACGTTGTACAATATCTCCCCTGCACCCGGCTCGCCCCAAAGGCAGCCGTCCCCACGGACAGGCCCAAAACAAGGCAAGTAAAAAGTATTATTTTATTTTCCCCTTCTTTTTCTCTAAATTATTGTAAGGCCTGTGCAACACTTCGAGAAGAGGACCGACCCGCCAGGCCCGAAGAAATCGCCATTGCATCGCCACCGTCAAGCCCGTCCACCTCGTCATACTCGCACACACCACACTCAAGCCTCCGTCATCTATCGAGAGAATTCATCCGTCCGTCTCCGCACCACAGCCATCCATCGGCTGAGCGGCGACGAAAAAGCGAAGATGGCAGCAGCGCACGGCAATCCCAAAATTACGATTACCCGTAATTATCAAACCCCGTCCAAAATTATTCCCTACTTACCGACCGACCTATACTTACCTGCCCGTCCCGATAGATCCCGCCGCGATGATCAAAGATCGATCATACGCCTAACCCTTCCCCTACCGACCCGTGACGCTGCTGCCCAATGATCAAGTTCGAGAATAAGCAAAGAAGAGAGAGACTTCACTTTACGACGAGCCGCCGGATAGGCAATATTAGCGAGAGAAATTGGAGATATTAGCGAGAGAAAAGTTAGCGTCGGAAAATTTATCAACCAGGAAAAATTAGAGTTGTGTGAGTGAGAGTGCGCAGCGTGTGAAAGGAGCGAGGATAAAGAGAGGAAAGGACAGAGACGAGAAAGGAGAGGACGACGAGGAGGAAAATCCGTCACCTGAAAGTAAGTGTTTGCACAGGTCAACCTTATCGGCATACTTCTCCCAAAATCTTTCTCTATCCCCTTTTTCAACGGATTTGTATAGAGCACCCCCCCCCCCGCCCCTTTCCTATTCTTCTATTAAATTCTATTAAAAGTCGTGTGGGACGGCTGTAACAATTAGAGAAATTAAAGTAGCAACTATCATAAGTACGAGTAACGGTCATTTCCCGCCTGACCCCTGCCTTCCCCCTGTAACTTATATACGTTGAGATACACACGACCGACCTTCCTCGGCACAGCCGACTCCCAAATCCAAACAACTCCCATTTCCCCGCCTGCCCCTCTCCCTGCGACAGGCCGCGTGCTCTTAAATATAAGACACAAGATATCGAATACGTACAAAATTTACAGCCAGTGGTAATTATTAAGAGGCTGTTGAGTCGGCGAACCTCACCCTGAGAATCCTCCCGATTGACCTTTCCCTTACCTTCACGTTAGCCCTTCCCCTCAGTCCAGTTACTGAGTTTGCTTCTTTTTGTTAATATTTTTGTTAATTTTTTTTTGTTGTAAAAATTAACTGGCGCCCAAAAATTCAAGAGATTATTGTAAATTGTTTATTGCCCCGGAGATAGTCCGCCGTTTATAATATTGTGAAAATAAAAGTTATTATTTGAGTAATTAGTTATTTCTTTTCTTTTTCTTTTAATCCCAAATTCCCCATGCCCCCTCCCAACGGCGTGACAAGACATATATAAAAAAGAATATTGTTATTAGAGATGTGCTGACTATGACTTTGGCCGACTAGCCGACTAGCTAATTAGTCGATTTTAAAGAGGCCGAATAGTCGGCCGACTAATCGGCCAAGCCGATCACGGTTTCGGGGGTATTCGGAAATTTTCGTGCCGCTTCATTTACAGCTGATTCGCGTGCAAGTCTCAGCCGCCGCTTGAGAGCGTGTCGGAACATGATTTTTTTCCTTCACATTGTTATATGATAATTTTTCGTTGTGGGTAAGGAAAAACAGCAAATACTACGAGTATGAACAACAGTTAGGTTCTGTGATTAAATGTTCGACCCCAGTCGCAAATCCAAGTAGAAGAACTACCTACAACAGTGCCTACTCCGTCAACTTTAGTGCCGTCAGATATCAATTTATTTCAGAAAAGCCAACAAAATATTGAAGATAGTTTTTCTGTACAATGGTCACGTGAAGACTCAAGATCAAGAGATATCGATATTACGATAGGTGAGATGATTGCACTTGACAACCAGCCATTGTCAATTGTTGAAAATACTGGCTTTGGAAACTTGATCAGAAAAGTCAAACCAAACTCCCCGGTATAACATACCGGCGAGAAAGTATTTCACAGAAAACATCATTCCTCGACTTTACGAAGAGACTAAATCTGAAATACGATGAGGAGTGCTGAGTGCAGCTGCAATTAAGGTCACTACCGACATGTGAACAAACATAAATAACAAGGAAATTTTTTTAAGTTTCACAGCTCACTGGCTTGACGATAGTTTCAAATGTTATCACGCAGTACTGCAAATGAAACTTTTTCCTGAAACACATACTGCCAATAACATAAAAAACTGTTTAGAAGAAATTCCAACCTCGTGGGATATAGATACGACCAAAATTCATACCGTTGTGCAAGACAACGGCAGAAATGTGACGAAAGCAATTGACGATTCAGTTTTTAAGGGTGTACCTTGTTTCATACATACTCTACAACTGGCAATCAATACTGCTTTGAAACATGATATCATGGCACAAATACTTGTAAAATCGAGACGAATTGGCACACACTTTAACCACTTTAATCAAGCTCAGTCAAAACTTCGTGATTTGGAGCAGGAACTAAGTTTATCCAGACCACCAGCTTGTCCAAGACGTATGTACTAGATTGAATTCCACGTACTATATGATTTGTTATCTCGCCTTTCAGAACAAAAACGGGCTGTTTCTTTATACCTGGCATCAGTAAATTTCGAAATTTGTTATGTAAAGTAACCTTTATTTTGGTAATCAGTCTCTAAAATTACTTGTAAAGAAACAATATCTATGATATTTATTAAACAAGATTAGTATCTTAATTAACAAACAAAACAACATCTAATATCTTCTTATCTTCAATAAACGTTTATAAATATTTCTTCTTATTTAAATAAATTTGAACCAAGATTACATGTATATGACGTACTATGAAAAAACGTTTATAAAATTTCTAACCATTAATTGCTTCATAAAAACAAAAACAATCAGTCTAACATACTTATATGATTTATAACCGTACATAACCTAATCAAATTAAATTTGTAACAAACAAAAATGTCTTCTTCTTTAATTTTTTGTTTACTTACTTATATTTTTTAATTAAAGGTAAATTATGATGTAAAAAGACTTCTACCCGATCTGGCAGCAATCGATTTCTTTTTGTTTCGTATACGGAACTTGCGGGACAACAAAGGTATACTTTAGTGATGTGCGACATTTCGGGATACCTAGAATTGTTGCGGCTCCACCACTGAAATGGGTCATCATTGCACTTTATCACCGGTAACGCATAGTAGGAGTGCAGTATATAAGCTGCCCTTGACCTGTCATCTTGAATATCGTCTATGTTTCTTGATGCAAATTTTTGGTAGCATTGCCAAAAATTGCGGTGTGTTGCTGTTTCTGTATTGTCTTTATCGATGGAGGTGCTATGTAGATCGTCTCTGTCATTGTCGGTCTTGTCATGACTCATACCATTTTTCAGAGATTCTAATAAAAATTGAGACCTAATGGTGATGAAATTCTCTGTCTCGAAAAATTGTTGCTTATATGTTGGATCCAACGATGTAGCCAGGGTGAGAATTTGTTATGTTCCAAGTCGAACCTACGCTCCAAATCATTTTCCAGTAGGACTTTCATTTGCATGATTTCTCTGTTTTCATCATTGTAAACATCTAAATATTTCTGTACGGTTTTCAGATGAGGTATTACTTCAGGCTCCGAAGACTTAATGTTATTTTTCCTATATACATTTTATTGAGAAATACATATAAAGGAAGAATCCGGATAGTCGGCGCTCTTTGCCTCATAGTCGTCGACTAGTCACCGACTACGATAGTGGCCGAATAGTCGGCTTTACCGACTAGTCCCTAACTAGTCGGAACATATCTAATTTTTATTGATAAAATATTACTGAAAACAAAAAAATATTGTTCATTATTAAAAGCTAATTTTATTTTCAGCAGCAATCAAGACACGCCAGTACGGAAAAGCTGCGGAGCCGAAATTTCCTGCAACAAATAATCGCAAAAATTAAAATATTCTCGGAATTTATCGCTCGTTTCTCAAGCTGGTAAAAGTACATAACAGCACGCTTTCAAAAAACTAGGTTATGGTAAGTTAGCTTCACTGAGATAATTTTTGTATGCTGCCGATTTACACTAAACACTAAGTTCGCTTTAGTACTCCCGATGTACAGCATTATGAACGTTTACAAAAAAATTTAAATAAATAATGCACAATTTTGTAAGAAAGTTCACTTTTTTTATTAAACTGTCAAATAAACCTCTTCTCACGTTACACTCGCCACCATACTCGATTTGATACCTCAGGCGACCTGCATCAAATTAGTCGAGCAAAATGGAATTTTTTATTTTTTTTAATGTCAATCGATTGTCGGTCGTTTGTCGGTTTTGCCGGTCCAAAATAAAGTTTTGTCGGTTAATATTTCTATAAGAAAATACAAAAATAAAAATGAGCGTCAAGATAGCCGACCTGACACGTATGTTGTCAAAGTCGCGCTCAATCGATTCGCAATCGTTTGTCGGAACTAAAAATCATAATTGTAGCTTTTGTCGGTTGCATAATTGTCTGAAAAACAAAAAAAAATGCAGGTATACGCTAGATCGCATATACATATATGCGATGTTGGCACCATCGTTGAGGACGAGCGAGGACCAGTGAGAATACGAGTTGATCGGAAAATCACTAGAAAGCGGATATGATGTGATTTTTACGCCCTAGGCATTGAATTACTCCAGAGTTTTCTATCAATGAATACAAAATTTCAAAAATACCCCAACTTTATTTTGTTACCTTCTACCCGTATGCAAATTTGCATCTCAATCGATTAAGAACTCTCTGAGATACGTATGAAAAAAATTGCAAATTTGCAATAAACAATACGAAATTTGTTGTTATCTGCACCATTCTCATATCCAGTGTATAGTACACGAAAAAATAAATATTATTGCAATTTGAAAAATTTTCGTATCTTGTATTGTTCAAAAGTTATCGACAAAAAACGAAAAAAAACCTCTATTTTCGAGGGTGCGTTTCACCCCTTCAAAATCAATCTTGGCACGTATAAAAAACAGATGTCGCCTATTTTTGTCCGTTCTATGACCATGCCAAATTTAATCAAAATCGGCGAGATACACCTGAGACAGTTTCCTAAGTACCTGTCCCTATTTTTAGTAGTCTTGTGAAGCAGCGAGAGCAACTCCGTGTTTAGCTCCGCAGCCCCCATGGGGCAATGTCCCTTCGTAGTATATTTTTCTTCCATGAACTTCTCAATCTTCCAAGGTTTTTTTTTGTTTTAGACGACGTTTTTCTACTCCCAAAAGTTGACGAACTCTCTCACTCAAGACGGAAGTCAATGCCTCACCATCTATTGCTTCCTCAGACTCGTGTACCGCTTTTTCGACATTCGATATACATATTTCGATCCTTCTCGTCGGTGATCGTCTCTATTTCCGAGCGAGAATCTGTATCTGAGTATGTAGGAACATAAGATCTAACAATAATTTATACATGGTATTAGAGAGTGACATAAGCCTGCCTCATCTAACGCTCAGATAAAACTGTCTGAATGTCCTTAGGGAATATATAACTTAGCCAAAAAGGTACACTCGTGTAAAGAGTGCCCGAAAAAATAAAAAAGGAGAAACGTATCCATTATGAGGATTCTCCTAGAGCGGAAACAATAAAGAACGAAAAAAAGTCCAAATACGTACCATCAGATATGCCATCTTGCTTTTTTGAAAAAAATGCTAACAAACATTTAAATTATACTCTATGAAAATTTTCACTTCTTTGAGAAACATGTTAATTTCTCAAAAACTCTATTTTGATTTTTCATTTTCAATACCTCATACTTTTTTTCTCCGACATTTATTAAATGAACAAAATTTTTTAATATTTTCCAATTTAAGCTGACAATCCACGGTTCTGCAACATATAGCGTACGCGAGTAAAAACTCGTTTTGTTGTTGTTCTTATATATTATCTTTAAATCAATTTTCTTTTACAGTTTGATATTTTCGTTTGTATTAATACAATTATTTTATTTACAGTTATCATTTAAATTTTGGTTTTGAACTAATATTTTGTTTTTTTTCGCGCCGCTGTGAAAGAAAATTAGACGATTGAACGAACTTACCTAAGTGAAGTTTTATCATAATTATATGAAGCGCCTCCTCCGCAGAATCAATAGTTGCAGTACCCATCTCTATGCCCTCAGTGTCACAAGGTTCACAGGAGAAAGGAAAATTCGCGGATGCCCTACTTACCAACGGGTGGACCACGTCCTCTTCATTTGTTCAGGCATGCGTCATTATTTAAAGTCCACCGCATCTCTTCAGGAGTGTTAACATCCGTTAACGCGGGTTTTAATAATAATTTTTTTTTTACTTTGTGTCGGACTGATCCTAGGAGAGGGTTTCCTCTTGTCGCGCCTCATCCTCCCCGAAGGCGCGTCATACAATTACGATAGAACTTCACTTCACAGGTAAGTTCGTTTAATCGTATGATTGTATTGCGCGCCTCCTCCTTAGGATCAACAGTTGTAGATGTTCGAAGCCATAGAAGAGTCTGGTTAGTGTTGTGAAACTGATTTCGAGGCTAAAATAAAAGACCGTTTATTTATTACGTTCAATTTATAGTCTTACTCCTTAATTGTAAAATTGTCCTGGCAAAAATTGACTGGGATTCCGTAATTTTTCGAACATAAAATCGAGCGAAGGTACTTGAGCCTGCAGACAAGCCAGACGTTTTCCGAATTATGTCGATGTTGACCCCTTCTCTTTTTGCCGCAGAGGTGGACACATGTCATATGCTGTATGCAGTAAAGACCAACGTGTCTACCCCGCTGTCATGTAAGACTTGCTTTATCGAGCGGCTGAGCGATTGCCTTGATACTAGCTTGTGAGGTTTTTTCCAGGATATAAAAAAAGTTTGTGCATCCCTCCTCTTTGGAATTAATTTTGATAAGAAGTCCAGAACCTTTTTAGGATCCCGCGTCACGCCGTATTGTGGTTGGGGCGGGCGTGATCTTGGAATTCCCCTGCAAAATCGCTTCACGTCGGGACTTTCTCCGATCTCAGGGTCCATGGTTAAGGCCAGAGCCGATCTCATCGAGTTGATTGTACCATATGATGCTCCTTTTTCTGTTTCACTCGTCAGGAACCTCAGAATATCTGGAATTTTTGCCGTAAATATTGGTGTCAGTTAAATGGCCGAATGTCCACCATTTTTTTAAGGCAGATTCGTATTGTTGAATGGAGGAGTCTGACAAGGATGCCACGTTGAATATAATCGTAGAAGGATGAGGCATCCGCACGAAAGAGCCTGTCTTTCGTGCGAATGTCTCATCCTTCTGCGATTATATTCAGCGTGGCATTCTTGTCAGACGGAAGACAGGCTCTTTCGTGCGAATGCCTCGTGGATAATATTCCGCCCACCAGGGAAAGTTGGCGCCACAGAGGATGCGATTCCTTTTCTAGATGAACAGAGATTTTTGTCAGCTTCAAAGATCAGCCGTGGCGATTCAAACATCCCCATGTCCCGGGGGAACCACGCTTGCGAAAGTCAATTGGGAACGACTACGATTCAACTTGCTCTATCTGATTGAATCTTTTTTTTAGACTCTTGGGAATTAACGCGAATAGAAGAAAAGCGTAGAAGAAATACGTTTCTCAACTTAGCGTGAAGGCGCCGACGGCGAAAGAGTCTGGATCCTGTTTCCAGGAGACATATCAACGACATTTTGCATTAGATCGGCTGGCAAACAGGTCTACCTCCGGGCGTCCGCATTTTTGGCAAAGTGATTTGAAGACCCTACCATGTAGACTATTCTAATTCAGGTTCTCGTCGTGTAGACTCTTTATCTGCTATCATGTTATCTGCGGGGCTTATGTAGAAGTGAAAATAAAAATATTTTGTTGCTTGCAATATTGTCAGATTTGTCGCGCTAGGTTGCTGAAAACTCGAACTGGACCCCACCCATGCGATTGATGTAAGCAATCGCGGTTGTATCATCAATGCGGAGAAGAATATCACAGTTCGAATAATTATTCACGAAGCACTGAAAGCCAAAAAATGCCGCCTGTAGCGCACGAGCGTTAATGTGCTCTTGTTGTTCATGGTTTGTCCAGTGCCCATGCGCCCTCGATTCTTCACAATAGGCACCCCATCCTGACAGCGAAGCATCTGAAAAACATCTAAAGAGAATGTTGGGCTCCAAATGGGTTTAAGGTTGAACGAAGGTTCTCTCCTCCACCAGTCCAGATTTTCAGTTACCGTTGTTGGCATTATGAGCTTTGCTTCAAAATTATCAGTGCTCCTTTGCAAAGCACGGAATTTTTCTCTCTCGAGATTCTTCGTATCGATCTAGCCATACTTTGACGCTGTGCAGGGGAACCTTCGGACACCTACCAGACACGAAAAATCACGAATTCGATGACGAGAATTTATTCTAAACTTTTTGAGTAACTGGAGAGGGCTGGATTGCTTCTCCTTAGGTATTTCCATATTCATATCGACTGAGTTGAGCATAAAACCCAAAAGAAAATGCTCATTGCGAAGGAATAGTCTGATTTTTATTCCAATTGACTAGCGGCATGCGTTGCAACGCCGTTTTGGTGTCGTAATTTATTTGACACACAATATTTTTTGCTTTTTTGTCCATATGCGAAGTATAGACTTTCCAAATATAATCTATACTATACACATTTTTAGCGATTGTCCCCGTGCTTCGTTGATGGATATTGCAAATGCGAGTCGGACTGGAAACTGAAAACGTTTGAAATCGAATGGCATATATTTTGGTATCATTGGGATACATGACAACAGTACATCGTGTTTCGATGGCACGCCCATTTTCAATGTTACAACGTGCGGCGCTATGCCTGGTAAATGAAACGAATTCAGGAATTTAGTTGTATAATTAACAACTTGTTCTTGATTAATAAAAGCAGCAATCGACTTGTACGTTTTAGTTTCTCATGATATCCTCTTTTGAATCGTGAAATTTATATACTTGACATTGGTGTTTTTGCTGCTAATATAACATAGCACGTTCCCTTAACCACATATGTTTTTTGTTGTTATGTGCAATATTTTCAAAAACTTTGTTAACAGTTTACCGACCGGCAGCGATTCGAGAATCTATGCCCTTGTGACCGGCCGCTCAGACGCAGATCGTCTGAGACACCGGCTTGGTTTCGGCTTACAAAATTTAATAAAATGTCTTATTTTAATGATATTAGTGCTAAACAATATTTATTTAATCTATTACAACCGTATGCAGTTTAGTATTTACATAAAGTATACCATAACCCATATAACAATATTTTTTATATTTTTCTATAACAATTATTTAATATTTTTTTAAATTGTGATACCGCTCGAAACAGTCGCCTTTGTGTAGTGGAACGTTGCAGTATTTGCAAGCGAAACCTGTTCTGCTTAGTTTTTTTTATTTGACAATCTGACAAGTCGTCGAGATAAAACTCGCCGAGACTATCCTTTCCATTCATTTCTACGGGCTAAAGCTTAGAAAAAAGCACCGATTATCTGAATAAAGAATGCGAAATGCTTGTTGCTTGCTACTTGTCAATCTAACCTAACCAAATCTAACAGAAAGATCAAAAGTCGATTAATCGACGACCGGTCGGTAAGCGCTGTGGAGCAAACGTCGATTAATCGACGGCCGGTCGGTAAAGTATTAATTAATTCGTCTGTTATTGCTGTTATTTTAAGAAAGTTTGTACGTCGTCGTACGTACTCTAACTGTTTCCTGTCTTGCTTCTCGTTGCTCGTCCGTCTCTGAAGCTCGTAATGTATTTTTCATTTGTGACTGACGCGTATATCTTCCAATCGTTCCCCGATTTAATGTCACGATTAAGGAAATTTATCTGGTCAGCGAATTAAAAAACATATATTGATTAAAAAATCAGAATATAGTTATCAATATCTATAAAGTCATGTTCTTCAAATTTGAAGACTCGAGGATACCTTGCTCGCGGGACATAAATAAAAACATATTTTTCCTAAATTAACACGTACCTTTATGGGTTTCTGTGGTTTTTCCGTCTACGAACATTAAATTCACAACCATTGACAAACAGTTTTCGACCAAAATTGCAGAATGAATAAAACAATATCTAAGGAACATTTGTAGAGTTTCATAAAATCGATTAAGTGGTTAACTACTCATGAGATTCATAATAAATTAATTTGTCTCGAATAACTGATCGATCAAACGAGCCCGCCGAAGGCGGGCGAAGTTCGATCGAAATTATATGTACAGCCTCGTTCGAAGAGAGCAAACAACAATCCACGTACGTGTTTGTATTCAAAAGACTCTTTATTCTTATTTTCTTAGTTGACATAGATTTGGTTATGACTAACTCGGTGTAACGCACACCCCATTAAGAGAATATCGTCTATATTCTTCTTCCTTTCTTTTCTTTTTTTTTTGCTTATTTATCCGAAATATCAAAAATGGAGTCCGCAAAAACGGTTGTCTTTTCCTGAATTGGGCGGTTATAGAATCTTGCAAAAATCTCCGAGCTTCCTGACCAGCCTGCAGTCATTCGAATGGTATCTATGGAAACGCTTTTAGCGCAGGCCGCGGAAGTTTGAAGCATGACGAGTCGAGTGGGCCGTGAAAATGTTTGTGTTGATTCCACTTTTCTCCATTACTCCTTTAATCCATCTACTGATGGTCTGGGACCCTACTTTCTTATGCGGTTTCCTCGTTGCCAAAAATAAACTAGCTTCTGTTCCCCTGTAACCTGCAGTTTTCGCTAAATATTTTTGAACTGCCGATGCTACGCACAATTCCGGTCTTTCTTTAAATTCGGGGATTATTAATACCGGCTGTTTTCGTCCTGGGCCGGATGTTTTTATTAACCTTGTTATTATTATTTCCAGCCCCTTAGTCGACTTTCTTATGTTACTGATTTCAATGGCAGCGAGTGTCTGCGCTCTATGAGCTGTTGCTAGAGCTAAAAGCATTACCGTCTTATCGATAAGGTCGATTAACGATAAATCATCTAACGGATGAAGTTTTTCCAAATAATTCAGTACAACAGTCACGTCCCAAGTTTCATTATATCGTGGCACCGGGGGTTTTAATTTGTACACACCTTTGAGGAAACGTGTAATTATTGGTCTATCCCCAATTTTCTCCGTGGAGATTAAGGAAATTGCTGAACGTAGGCAATTTAATGAGCCGTATGAAGCTCCTTCTTTGAATTTGCTTGATAAAAAACGCAACAGGCTTTTTTCCCCTGGATTGAAAAATTGCTTTTCCTCTGCTTTGCAAAAGTCCCACCATTGACTCAGCGCAGACTTATACTGCTTCATTGTTGTTGTTGATAGGGACGCTAAAATGGTGTTTAATGCCTCTGCTGGAACCTTTTGTCGTTTAAATGCCTTCCTGATACTTTTGTCGCTATCAAAGCAAGATCCTTGGCCCTCTGATGCACGATCGACCTACACGGTGAATATAATAAATCAGTAGTTGGTTCAAAAACTATTTGTTCTCCAACAGAAAGGGATCTTAACAGTGGATACCAGACTTGATCCGGCCAATCGGGCACCACTAAAATTCCCTCTGCTCTGTCCCCTTTAATTTTTGCAAGTACTCTGAGTATAAGCGAGAAAGGAGGGAAGGCATAAAAATATATATTGGACCAATTTATGGTAAAAGCATCGATTATACTCGCACCCGCTTCCGGGAACCAGGAGCAATATTGTGTGCATTTGTTGTTCCGGCCTGAAGCGAATAAGTCTATATCGAGACATCCAAACTTTTCAATAATCACAGTAAACCTCTCTGGATTAAGGGCCCATTCCGTATCCATGTTCTTTTGTCTTGATAATTGGTCTGCCTCAACATTCTTTTCTGATGGAATAAATGACGCCAGGAGAAAAATGTTTCTCTTCTCCGCCCATTGCCAAATTTTACGGGCCAACGCATTGTGTTTTAAGTACCTTGTACCTCCCATTTTATTGATATAAGCAATTGCTGTTGTGTTGTCAATACGAAGCAGGATCTGACAGTCTCTGCTGTTGTTAACTAATTCCTGAAGGGCCAGCCAAACTGTAAACAGTTCCTTGTAATTAATGTGCCAGCTCATCTGACTCGCAGACCAGAAACCGTAAATCTTTTTATGGCCATTAACAGCTCCCCAACCTGAGTCTGACGCGTCGGTAAAAATTGTCGTCTGAAAATTACCCGATTTTATGGTGCTATAACCACTTTTTAAGTTTTCTTTCCATCAACCGAGATCTGAACAAATTGACCGCGGAATTTTCATCTTGGAATCATAGTTTTCATTGTTTGCTAATAGAGCTAAAGATTTTTCTCTCTCCATTTTCTTTGTATACAGCCAGCCATAATCCATCGCTAAACATGCAGCCACAAGTTTACCTATTACCTCAGAGAATTCTCTTATGGTACAATGTTTCGATGTTTCTAGTTTTCTAACAGCATTAGATAGTCTTTTTCTTTTTTCCTCAGTCACCTCAATCGAGAATCGTCCCGAATCTATAACGAAACCTAAAAATCTACATTTCGTCGAGGGTCTCGTATTGCTCTTTTCTTTATTAATAAGAAAACCCAAAAATTCCAGCGTTCCAATCGTTTCGCGAACGTTGTTTCCACTTTTCTGCATTTTCCTCTATACACAAAATATCATCGAGGTAAATAACCGATGAATGACCTCTCAATCTCAAATGGCGAATCACTTTTTATTCACTAATTTTGGTAAAGATGAAGGGAGCCATAGAAAGACCGAAAGGCAAACAAGTGAACTGAAATAATTGACCGTCGAATTCGAATCTTAAAAATCTTCTACTTTCTTTCTCTATTGAGACTAAATAATATGCGTCCTGCAAATCTACCGTGCCTATGTAAACTCCGGGAAAAATTAATTTGGCTGCTGTTCGAATATCTTCTAATTTAAAATGGGGAGCTTCAATGAATTTATTCAACTTCTTGAGATTTAGAATGAATCGAAATGAACCGTCTGGTTTTGGCACAAGAAAATATGTGGATACAAATTGATCTTTTGTTCTTTTACATCTCTCGATTGCATTTTTCTCCATTAATTTATTTATGGCTTCCCGGTAATTCGCAAAATGAGTAGGTGGAATCTGAACTCTTGGAGCCTGATTCTGATAGGGTTTCCCAATAAATTCAAGTCTATAGCCCTTAATACAATTGAGAACAAAAATATCGTTTGTTATCTGATACGAATTATGCAAAAAATTCGTCAATCGACCAGCACATACTTTGTCATTTATTTTCTCGGTGGTCTTTGTCTCTGGTTCGATGCTCTGTTGTACACTTGTTACTTTCCTCTGAATTGTAATCTTTGCCGGCCCTGTGCGTTTGCACGATAATTGCCCGCGTAGCTGGAAAATGCTCTCTTTCCCTGCGGGCTCCTGAAGTTTAAATGATTTCCGCTGTGACGAACTCGACTTGTTTTCGGCTGGTCCGTACGGGCCAGCCGAAGCGTCCATTCCGGACGCTGCGGCCCATCTTCTCCAAGGCTTTTATTTCCCTGATTTTTTCCGCCAAGTTCTTGCCAAACAACTCAGTATCCGATTTGGTTTTTTCCCACAAATCTTTGAGAGGCTTAGATACACCCGGTAGAATAAGAGCTTTTCTTGACTGGTTGAGTTGGAAATGAGTTTCTGCAATAAATTTTGCAGCGTCATTTAGATTTTCTAAAAACGCCAGTTTGTCTATGCTCTCTGGTTCGTCAAGCAACGTGGATACTGCGGCTCCCAGGGCCATTAAAGCTGAGCCAGCTGCTTGTTGGCATCTTGCGGCGTACGCGTCCCGTCTTACGGCCGATTCCGACATTGCCGGAATTAAAACTTGATTAAGTTCAGGCGCAGTGAAGCCTTCCCTTCGAGGATATTTCTCAAATAATTTTTCTTTTTCCTCTTTCTTTACGCCTTTTTCGACCCAATGTCTCCATCGACTAGCTATCGATGAGTGTAAATCAAAATCTAGTGCTAGCGAAGCCGAAGGATCTTCACCCAACACCTGAAGAATTTCATCGTCAAGTTCTTTCTCTTTATTAACTTCAGTCTCTACGGGGGGAGCATTCTCGTTCACACGTGGTGCTTCGTTTTCTTTTTCTTGCTCTGCGTCAGGATCAGGGCATATATCTATACGAAGAAAAGGTCAGAAAAAGCAAACACTTACCACAAGTCTAAAATAAAATAAAAGCAGATTTCGCTGCATCAAAACCATCGTCTCGTCTCTCGCACGAGCTTAGTCTGAGTTCGGTGTAGCTGTGTCGTCTCTCGTACGACCTTAGCTAACCTTGAGTCCGGCTTGTCATGTCTCCCGTACATGCGCGTCGGCTATGTATTGCGCCGATATCGTCTTGTCTCTCGTACAAGCTCATCGGGCTCGCGGATCGACTGTGTTTTGCCTCTCGTGCAAACTCGTCGTCCAAAAAAGCTCATTATTTAAATTTTCCTGTGCCTACCGTCAAAACCAATCGCCTTTCCCTCTTGTGAGTCGCCATCACTCTCCTCGTGGATAGATTCATCACTGTCGGACTTTTCCTCGACCGGGTTCTGCAGTTCCGCGATCTCTTGCTGCAGTCTCCTTATCTTTTCCTCGATCTCGCTGATCACGTTCCTTTTCCTTGTCATCATTCTTTGAATACAAAACACTCTGAATAAACTCTTAAATTTCTGTACGAAGTCGCCTCTAGCGCACAACGAAAGAATATGAGGTAGCGGCGGATGTGACGCCACGAGCGGGGCCTAGTTCCCCCACTCAGCAATTGTTTGATATAGGACTCTGTACGTTGTGGCTATCTAGTGGACTCGAGAGTCACTACACGTTTCTAATCTCGAGAACGAGGCGGGAAATATAATAGTAATTTTTGCAAGGTTAAGCATTCGCGGCACCGTCAAACATGCTCAATTGACTACGCTTGTCACACAAATTTTTCTTTTGACTTACTCGATACCAGATAAACCTTTAATTTGACATTCGCTGTCAAATGAATTATGCAATCGATCGTGTCTTTTATTTCGCCTGTCATTTTGGTAGCATACTTTGACAGCTGTCAAATAATCTCTATATATAGATATACATAAATGTTCATTTTGTTTTGCCCCGTACGCGTTTATTTTGACAACTAAAATTATTCTACTAACGCAGAAACCTTCTCGGGAGTGCAGACTACAATTCACAAAATTTTCATCGCAATCGGATGAATGGTATAGGAGCTTACTCATGACAGACAGACACACGAACATTCTTCCATTTTTATATATAAAATTAAAAAAATTGAGGTGTTGGAGTTACATTATCGTTTGGCGAGTAGTATGCATGTATTCTTGGAAAGTTTGACCGCGGAGTAACCAATTGTCGATGTAAATGACGGATATCAATCCGCTCGTCCTTAGATAGAACGCGATGGGTCTCAAGATTTTTATGAGTACGTAAGAGACAGTATTAAGAGTCAGTGTTACATGCGACGTGCGCTTAGAAATTTCGTTCAGTACTCCAGCAAGCTCTGAACAACCGAGCAGGTTAAAAATTGGCAGATACACGCAGAATTCTGGCAAACAGTGGTTCATAGTATTTTTTGGGGAATTTTGGAAATAGTGTTGCAGGCAACGAGCAATTCAAAAACACCATCCGCACTATTTCCGGCACTAGGCGTTAAAATTTTGAAGGTATCTAGAGAATTATGGCAATAATTTTGGAGAACAAATACCAAAAGCCACTTTTTGCCATAATATTCTGTGTACATGCCATTTTTCAAACTGATATGTTGTTTAGTGGGCGTATGTTTATTGATCAAATTTTCGAATTTTAGAACTTTCTGACTGGAAAGTGCGGTTGGAATTGCATAATAGGCGTCTTTGAGCCCTAAGGTTGTCATAAATCAACCCCGTTCCATTAAGTCCCGAACGGTTCGAATATCCCGAACTTAAAATGTTCAGTGTTGATCAATTTGTTAAGATTTTTTAGATTAACGAGGGAACGGTCCGGGAGGTGCATCAAGTTACGGGCTTCCACTTCGCGTACTTATAGTGTGGGTAGGTACCAAACAAACTCCAAAATTGTAGGTGCCAACTCGACTCCGTTTTCGAGAAATTACCGGTCAAAGTTGAAGCCCGCTTACGTACCGTATAGTTTATACATAAACACAACAAGGCGATCAGCCTAGTGGTAAGCGCGTCAGATTCCTGTCCCGGAGGTCTTTGGTTCGAGTTTCGTCTATTCTATTTTTTTTCATATTTTATTTCAAATTATTGTTGAAATTTATAATTTATGATTAAAAAAGGGCAAGGAAGTAAAAAAAAATTTACGCACCTTTATTGATCAAAGCTTACGAATTAAATGTCAAATTTTTTTTTTTTTTCAAATCTCTTACATGGAAATTCCCGACGCAGGGAGCCTTTTCCCTGCGTCGGGAAAAAAACGTCATAATATACAGCGTGAATCGCATAAAGTGTCGCACAGCGAATTCTGAGGTAGATGAGGCCATTACAAACAAAAGTTGCAAATAAACATTAGGGATATTGTTAATAATTTACGAGATATAAATATTTAAAGTTGGTCCAATCAGAGCGCGCCGAGAAGCGTTGAAGCCACCCACTCCCATCTAGCCGTAGATATAGCATAGATTAGGGCGTTACATTTGGGTTTGACCCAGGGGCGACACGAATGTTCGCCGAGCGGGCTCTTATAGGGCGGCTCGGAGAACTCGGAGTCCCCACCAGGGAAACCGCACCGAAATCGGTCCTGATTGCAAACATCCAGTTAGAAATCGTGCGGACGGCTTCCGAAATACCGACCACCCTCAATGGGAGATCAATGCTCACTCCCGCATACCACTTGGAGTCTCTCTCAGAAGACCTAATCCTCGGATTGGACTTCCTTCGTTCCGCAAGGGTTGTAAGGGATTTCTTCGGGGAATCGTAGTACGTCTGCGACCAACAAGACAGACACTACTCGTTTGTTCCCGAGGAGGGCGGACCCTGTATGAGGCTACCCGCTTAAGCGAGTTTCTTGACGCTCACGTACCCTCGGTCGACGCCGAATCGGCAGTGACCTCCCTCGTCTCACACGAGATTGCGGTAGGAGATAGTCTACCGATGACGCAACGACCGTATCCTGTAACGTCAATTATCGGCGATATCATGGAGGCCGAGGTCAACAAGATGCTTGTGACGGGCATACTGGACGAGTTGAGACAGGCTAACTACATCTGAACTCTCGACTTAAGCCAAGCCTATTGGCAAGTCCCGATGGCCCCCGTCTTGCGGGAAGTCGCAGCTTTCGTAGTGCCAGGGTGGGGCCTCTTACAATTCAATAGGATGCCCTACGGTCTCCCAAACACTTTCGCAACATTCCAACGAATGTTGGACTGCCTTATCGGCGCGGGATGTACCTTCATGTCTTCGTATATCTCGATGATATCATTATCATTACTCGAACCTTCGAGGGCCACCTGACGTGGCTACGAAGAGTACTTGAGAAGATCTCTAAGGCTGGCTTGGCGATCAACCGAGAAAAAAGTGAGTTTTGTCGCTCAGGTCCGGTACCTCGGGTTCCTCGTCAACAGTTAAAGTCTCGAGGTCGATCCCGAAAAGACTGCTCCCGTACTGGATTTGCCAGTGCCGAAGAACATTCCGCAATTACGTCGTTTCCTAGGCATGGCGTCATAATAGGGACGACTGTTCCCCTAGTTTGCAACCGCCGTCGAACCCCTGACCCAGCTCATGAAGAAAACTAACGCTTGAAGTTGAGAAGCAGCCCAGCAAGAAGCGTTCGATGTGCTGAAGCTGCACTTAACGAGCGCACCTATGCTTGCATGCCCCGACTTCACGTTACCGTTCACCCTCCAGACCAACGCCGGCGGCGTGGGATTAAGAGCTGTGTTAACGCAAGTTATCGATGGCCATGAGAGAGTTACCGCTTACGCGAGCCGCGCCGTATCGGACCCCGAGAAGAAATACTCGTTAATCGAACAGGAGTGCCTCGCGGAGTTATGGTCTATACGAAAGTTCCGCTGCTACCTGGAAGGGTACGTGTTCACGGTGATCACCGAACATAGTAGCCTCCGGCGGCTCCATAATTTGTAGAACCCTCCCGGTCGACTCGCACGGTGGACTCTCGAGTTATTGGAGTTCGATTTCATAATCGTTCACCGGAAGGGAGCATTACACCACGTTTCCAGCACGCTTTCGCGAATCCCGGAGGGACAAACGGAGGCAACAACCTGTATCCGCGAGACCAAAGACCCTTGGGTATCGCCGCAAGATTCGCAACGTTACCCAAGCTCCCAACTAATTCCTAGATTGGAAGGTCGTGGAGGAAAAATTATATTTCTACCGACTACCGGCGTCGCTGTGGCGGAAATGGAAGATCTCGATGCATTGAAGCTGATGCTTCCTCGCCAATCTCGCCCCATCGCCCTCCAGGAGTGCTAAGCACTTCCCCAAGCCGGCCACCTGAGGGTAAAGAAGACGTACCGACGCCTGGCGAGTACGTATTACTGGCCGAACCTGTTCAAGGACGCAGTTACGTATGTACGCCAGTGTGATACCTGACAGCGCTGTAAGGTGGAATAGCGGGATCCCGCCGAGCTAATGGGTCACCGCGTTATCGAGGAACCATGGAAGATGGTCACTACCGACATGATGGGACCAGTTACACCGAGCTCGTCCGTTCACGCTTACGTCCTCGTAGCTCGGGACCTATACACTAAGTGGATTGAGGTCCAGCTGCTGAGGAAAGCGAACTGCAAGGCGCTCACCAAAGCTCTCGATAAACTTATGGTTACTCGATGGGGTGCTCCCCGGGTGCTCCACACGGATAACGGTACGGAGTTCGTTAACGGCGACATCCGACAATTTACCAAACACGTGGGGATGCGGCATAGTACCATTCCGCCGTACCATCCCCAAGCCAACCCTCCCGAACGGGTTAATCGCGTGATCAAGACCATGATCTGCGGTTTCCTGGGTAACAACCACCGGGAATGGGATCAACATCTTCACGAATTCCGGTTTGCCTGTAACCCGGCGTACCATAGTTATCTACAAGCGACGCCGGCTTTCGCGAATTTTGGACATGAACCGCCGGCTGCTCCCTCCCTTCGGCAAAGAACCGAAGGGACTCTCGAAATAGCCTCACGACTAGTGGAGGATTGGCTATAGAGAATGGCCCGCCTCGACAAAACTGAGGAACGCTTTCACTCACGTTCTCAACGAAGCGTTCCGCCGGCAAGCCGGTCAGTATAACCGGTACCACCGAGACCAAAGGTCTGTTGGTGAGCTGGTACTGCGCCGGACGCATCGGCAATCGTCGGCTGCAAGATACATCACGGCTGCTTTATTACCCCCCTTTGAAGGGCCGTATGACATCACAAAGCAGCTTTCCCGGGAAGGTCCTCTCAGATGGCGAGGGGGGCGGATGGTTCGAGGAAATGCTGCGAGCCACCGCCGCCCTCCCGCACCCAGGAGTGAAACACGAGCGCCTGCAGGCGCGCGCGGCGGCCCTGGCGGAGGCCGATAGCGCGAGCACCGAGTCGTCAAATCGTCCTGCCCCAGCCGCCCTGTCGCGTGCTAGAGCGCGCTTATTATAGTTGCCGGCCGTTGAGGCACTGCTATTCACAGTGTCCAAACGGCCCTCCGACCACGGTAGTGTGCCGTCGATGCGGGTGTCGAGGTAAGACCCTGCGCATGTGTCCTGCGTACAGCGCCAATTGGCGGAGGATACATTCGTACGTCCGCGTGGCGGGACGAAACGTTCCGCGGGCGAAACTGCGGGCCCTGTGGATCCTGCGGTCGGCCTGCCGGCCTCGGCAAACGGGAGTAATTCCGAAGCCGGAGCAGACGGCGGCCCCCACTACCTGGCCAGCAAGCCCCCGACCCCCGGCTCCGTCTCCACGGACTGGAAGCCACTGGGCCGCCCTTGAGCGGATCGACGAGCATTTTCGTCAGCCTGGGTTATGGCGCGGGGCTCTCGCAGCCTCCCATAAACATCCCATGTATCGCCTTAATATTTATACATATAACAAAACCACGTTTCCGAGTTTCAAAAGAGCTCAATGCCTAATGCTTGATACTTTATAAAAAAAAATTAAATTTCCGAATGTTAAAGTAGTTTTTAAATGAAATTACATTATTGAAATGAAGACATATTTACATGGCAAGTCCTTTTTATTTTACTATTAACTTTTGATTTATAATAACTGTACAGTTATTGAATATAAAGTTTTGTTTCGTCAACGAGTTTCGGTTTGCCAGCCACACTCAATTGGATGGTTTTCATTTTTTGGCGTTACGGCGGTAGAGCATCGGTATTTCCTTCTGAAGGCCCGGCAGAGGGAAAATTGACTGCCATTGATATTTTGTTGCCAATTTTAAATATATTTTTTATAGATTCCTCGATGTGGCCTTCTGCAACATTGCTTGATTTCCATCCACCGTGGGGTTTTAAAGTTGTAATATTGGCCTCGCTGTATGTAAGTAATGTTGCAGAGTTTCTACGAAAAGCATCCCCTGTGTATGTCGCCGGGTCATCTAATTTTAGATAAGTGGCGATTTCTTTTGGCATTTTAGAAAACTTGTGATGTACATCTGCCTTTTTGGAAGATTATAAAAAATCGATCGGTTGTTGCATTTGTGGGCGTAAGTCTGCGTACTTTTGTACGATTTTCGTAAATTTCTCTGTGATAACGAAGGTACGAAGTTTTTTGTTTTGACAATTGGAAGATTAACAACCAGCAACTCACCTTGTTTTGTAATGACTTCCAGTTTTATAATAACTAATTCATTACTGCGACAAGCCCCGGTGACTCCGAAAATGAGAGCAATCTGTAAAAGATGTTTCATTTATTTATATGAAAAAATTGTAAACCCGTATCATTAATATTTCATAACTTTTTAACTTACCTTCGTTGCTGAATATTCACTGTCTGGAGCTTCAGACAATTTTTTTTAACGTTTTCGGATAAAAGCACGTTCGACTTTTTGCATGTGAATCCTGTTGACTGTTTTTTCATGGACGCTTTGAATGTATGGTAAGTGTCAATGTCGATTTTTTCTTTGATTTTCAACATTGCTTTCAGTATGGAATAGATTGACCATAGCGTTGATGGTTTATATTTTTTGCTTAATTCGTTAAAATACGCTATAACGATGGATTCCGAAGCCAATTTCGTTTTGTGTTCTCGCTTCCACTTCACAAATGCTTCATACGTGCATTCATAATGTTTTTTTTCGATTTCGATGGCAATAAATCGTTTTTGGTATTTTCCGCTGCTTCCTTAATATCTGGTGGTGTGCATCCGCTGCTTTCTTAATATCTGGGCATCCACTCATCGCTGCTATGTTTATCACTGTCGCTCATTTTGTTTTATTTTACCAATAACGTTTTTTTATAACAATTAGACGCCACGATGTTTTACGACGATTTTGAGGCTATATAACGGTCCCTTTTCACAAACGTCATGCAATACGTGAATAATTCCCCGACTAAACAATTAACAGCAGTAGCTCTGCTTTACAACGGCGTATGCAATGAACGGGCCGCGTGAGATAAGCGCATGCGCGGAGTACGAATAGGAGCATTTTTTGTATAGCTAGTACGTAAAAGTGCACTTTTAGCTCTAAGTTGAAGCTTAGACTTTCCCCTTTATGAGTATGGTAAAAGAAATTCATTAAAAACATTTTACTGCAAAGGGGGTCCACTTGCAAAAGAACAAAAAAACGACCAAATATTGTCGTTATCAAAACTGGATGCCAATTGTAAAAAAAATCGTAAATTTTTTTTTAAAACGTCAATATGAAAGAAAATTCCTGCTCTTTAAAATGGCGTCGGTTAAATTGGCCTAGGCCAAATGCTGGCGAAATGGCATAAAAAAACGTTCCAGCACTGTTTTCAACTTTTGTCCGGAAACTTTCCGCCGGTAGTGCATATGTGTTTATATATACTCACACCACCCCAATTGAGTTTTATTTTATTTCATTTTATCTTAAAATTCACAGATCTTATGTATTTAAAGTTATTTATACCAATATTTCCTAAGAATATGACTAAAATATAAAAGAAAAGAAATATCATAAATATTAAAAATCCAATTACAGATTCGAAATGTTGAGAAAAAAGCATAGTTTTTTAAGCCCCCGCACTACGCCGCCCCGACTCATATCTCCGACCGACGGCGCTCGACGAACTTCATTCGATTTTTTCTACTAGATACAATGCACTTAGAGGATCTGAAAAAATTCAAGGTGATTCCTTGGGGTGCTGAAAGATATCTGATATTTTGTTTTCGCCCGCAATATCAATTATAATAATAATAAACAAAATAACACTTAAACACCGTTATCTCCGGTTCTAATCAAGATAGCCGTGTTTTTTTTTAATTATTCGTCAAATGAAGGGCAAGTACAATCAATCATAATATTTACAATAATATGAAAATTCTCGAAGAGATCTCTAATTGTTTAAAAACAACAAATTTCAAGTTGGCAAAAAATTGTCATTTTCGAGTATAAAATTGTGTTTCCATTGATGGAAAGTACTAGTAATGAACTGACTCCATGATCTTTTGGCAACCCGTAGACCAATGAAATGATGAAGGGCAGACGATATACGAGTTTTGGCTTGTTGCGAATTGCGGCTTAAGGTAGTTCTATAGTATTTTTTGATATTTACCAAAGCGTTGAATTTTTAATATGTTGTTTACTAGCTTATCACGCATGAGTCCTGAAATTTTTAAGTCGATTCACCATCTACTTTCAGAAATTTTCTCGATTGAAAAATGTTTTTTTAAACATATTTTACATGGCGTATATGTGGCAGAATACGTTTACGATGGCATTTCAAATTGTAAACTTGAACTAGTTTCTAAACTAATCTTACCAGCTTGATAACAAACTAGAAGGGTTTTAAGGAATATTGTAGGATTTACATAAAAAAAAATTATGGTTTACCACATAGTTTCCAAGAAATTGTATTCTGAAAAATATCATTTTTATTCGGGACTAAGCCTCGAGACAATCGGCTGCGACGAAGTGGCAACAGTGTACAAAAGAACATCGCGATAAAAGCCCGCGAATGAACGAAAATTTGAATTGTTTTTGCCATGAACTGAATGTCATATAAGAAAATATCAACGAAGTAATAAAACCAAAAATAATAACACGTTTTTAAATGTTATACATTCAACAACAAATTTAAAGCTTAGAAAATTTGGCAAAAACAAAACGTACAAACAAAACTTAATACTTTTTTCTTTTAAACTCTTTTAAAAATGCAATAACTTTTTCAATTCCTATTGAAATTAACGAAACTCATCAAATTAATTTGTTTCTTTTAAATATGCAACAACTTTTTCAATTACTTTTTTTGCTTTGGTAACATCAATCAATTGATGAACTTGGAACTTTGATTTCATAAATTTGGCATTTCTCGCATCAATTTCCATTCCACAGTTAGTTTCATATTGGATTCCTTCAGATTTTTCTTTCGATTTTCTAAGACATTCTTTATTTCGAGCCAATAAATTTCAACGTGCTTTGCAGGAAGGTAATTTAGCTTTGATGGCTCGCTTTCTTCTTTTTTCGTCCAATCGCTTAGCAAAGAATTGAGTATGCTTCCCGGGTGATACATAAACTTTATTATTAACGTTCAATAAATAAATATCTCCTTCATTTTTAGTACATACACTGCTAGCTAATCTATAATCTGCAGACTCACTCAAACTGTAACAACAGTTCTTAGGAGCTTTATGAGCGATCACATTGTTCAGACTTTCGTTTGATTGACTAACATAGATGCCACGACTGAAAATTTCGGAGCATTGTCAGCATACTTTTGAAATATTTCTGACAATTTATCATAAAGCTTTCGATCTTTCAATTGTATTGCATGGAAATCTTTACACCATGTTCCCCAATATTGGTGATTTCCAAAAACGTGTTCAGGAATGCTACGAATGTTTTTAGCTAGCTCGTCACTTTTCCCTTTATTTTGCGCAATTGCGTATGTGAAGCATTTTTTCAGATGCGGTATAACTATTTTTTCTCTCATTTCTTTAAAATCTTTTCTGAGGTTATACAGCGAGCTCAAAAAATTTGTTTAAGTGATTGCCGTCGGTTAATTTGTGAATTGATTCATTAGTTCCACGACGTATAGCTGCAATCGTTGAACTATCTTCATCGCCTATAACGGCCTTAACGTTTAAGCCGGCTTCCTTGAGAACTACGCTTTTGTTAATTAAATGAGCTCCTACGTCTGGCTCCATCGCTTTTGCGCTCCCATTAAAATTTTGCCTACAATCATGTTCGATCCTATTGTGGCCGTTATCACAAAGTCGACATTTTCTGTTTCATGCTGCGTAATCGAGAACTTTTCCGGAAAGGAGACCGATAATAGAACCATAAGCGTTTAGACTATTATAACTCCGTCCATTGCCTCTCTTGCTCCATCCCATATCATATGAGACAACTATATTTAGAATATTCCCTAGAGCGGCGTCGAAATTCTCTCTTCTTCCTACATCTTTTTCTGGTACCTCATTTTTTTCTTCATGGATATTGGGATTGTCGCAGGACTCAAGGGTTTTCATAAAAGGACAAATTTCTTCTGCTATTTCTTTCGGCATACAAGTGCAATAAATCAAGACATATGAAATTCGAACAAATCAAATTTTATCAAGTATACATAAATGTATTTAAATAATAAAATAGTATACATGTGCTCAATTGTATATAATGTTATAATTGTATATAAATATTCTAATACTTAATATTTTCACCGTAACAATTCAATTCCTAAACAAGTAAATATTTACCAAAAAAGTTTTTTGTGTGATTCGATCTGCGTAGAATTACGTAAAAATTAATATCTTTGTTTTTTTTATTAATATTTTTTACAAGACAAACATGTTTGGTAACGCAGAGAAATATCATTTATCATGAATGCTAATTAGAAAAAAAATCTCATAAAATTATATATAATTCATTACCCTTGTTGATTTTTAATAATATTTTTTATATGGTACACAACTTTGGTAAAGTAAAAAATATTAGTTAAAGTAAAGAATAATTAAATTACCGTTCTTATTTAGAAAACTTACAGTTCCTGTTGTAATTTTCTGATATTTTGTGCCACTAATGTCCTTTCCTCTGCAGCGGCTTTCTTACACGAGTCTTTAGCAGTAGTTTCCAATGCTGGGCCAACTTCTCTCTCGTACTTTTTAAATGTATTAGAACTGATAACAGGAATGTTCATACACGAGAATACTTTGTTTCAAGCGGTTTCTCCAATCCCTGCGTGAAGAGAACCTATGAAAACATAATTTTCTATTACGATTATAATCTATTATCTAAAATCTATTTTTAAATTATTTAATACTACTATGGAATGTTAATTGCAATTTACATACCCAGTGCTGCTTTAGTATTCACATCTGCACAGGTGCGATTATCTGCTATCTTATGTGTCTTGCCTGTGCGAATTTGTGTAAACGTCGAGCACTTCTCACATTTGACGGAAATAATTGAATGAAATCCCATGCGTGATTCTTGTTTGGTATTTTTTAATAACAAATCTGCTTTACATTTTATGCATATTAAATTATCTTTGACATAGTCCATATCAATAATTCGTCTTCCGCCGAAAACGAATTTTTCCGACTCGTTTGAGAGGTTATGGTCGTTGTTTTCATCCGGAAAATGTTTGTTGGCCTTTCTCATGGCACTAACGGCTTTCAATAGTTTGTCCCGATTTTTTTTTAATAAATCGTCCTTTCAGTCTCACTCTGTCCGACACTTTATCCATTTTTTCGAAATTTATTTAATTTTCACTGTATCCCCGTACATAAAGAGGGAAAAAGAAACGTGCGGTTGCCACGATTACTGAACCACGTCCAGTACATGTGAAGATCGCATTCATACACACGGTACGTGTATGGGCGGCGCTTCGAGCGATACAGGTCATGTCATAAGTTTTCATAAAATGCTACGCTGCAGAAAGTGTCCCCGTCTATCTGATAGGAGGGAAACTTTTTGCTCGTACGTGTACCTATAGAACTACCTTAAGTATATAACACAGGCAAAAAAGCTTTGCACGATAATTCTGAATGCACGTTATATTACCTGTACCATGAGTTTCAAAGCCACACGTTATTTATTCATCAATTTATAACAAAGCTTATAAATTTTTTATTTCCACGGGACTTTGCATTTTGTAAGTGAATAAATAATGATAATCTCACGACGGCTTTTTTTCCAAGAATGATGAGACGAACAACTTTTGTTTGAACAGTTTTCGTGTACAACCCATAACAAAGACGTTGTTTAACAAAATGTGAGGTCTCAAAAGTTACGGCCAAACCCGGTCCTAACTTTTTAGAGAATAAGTAAAAATATGTTCGTTCGTATCTAATGAACCTATAAAAAAATCGGCTAACCTATGTTATTCCAGAATAGAAGTTAGTCGATTTTATAGCTTATTCGTTTGGACTATAATGGGAATTTAGGATGCTCTGTGGCTCTATATGTCCACATTAATCTTGTGCTCGGTATGGATTCGCTCTTCAAGCGGTTACTGAACAATTTAATTGCAAAACTCAAAAGTATTTTATTATTTCTTACACACATGGTAACAGTCTCAGATTTTTCTCTTTCATCTTTTCTATAGTTGTGCCGTAGCGACTGCTATTGCCGGTAATGTTTCCGCAATTAGTCGATAGGAGGGTGACGGTCTGTTGAAGATTATAGTAACTCATGTCGACCACAGCACTTCCCCTAAGTATTTTTAAGCGGCATTTTAAAACAGACTTTCCTTTTGGTATAGCATCGCTTTGGTGTATCGATGGTGGAAGTCCATTGGTGCTCTGGTACTCGATGGAATGTTGAAGGTTCAGCACCCGTGTCTTTTTTGGCAGTATAAGCTGGTTTCAGCCTGTCAATGCTTGTGTTTTTCGATGTGCCGTCTACATCCATCTCGAAAAGCAAGTCTTTTTGTAATCTTATATGGTCCTCTGTGGGGTTGCTCGAGTGGTGCTTTGACGTGATCGCAACGAATTAGTACATGACTGCATGTATGTAGTTCCTTCGCTATAAAGACTTTAGACTTCACGTGGTGTGCTGTTGGGGTCTACCCCACACCCCTCATATACTCACGATGCTTCTCTATGAAGATTTGTGGGTCCGCTGCGAAATCGGCGTTGACGAAGAATTCTCCGGGAATGCGCAATGCCATGCCATATAGCATTTCGACAAGCGAGTCTTGTATATCCTCCTTCAAACTTGTGCGAAGTCCAAGTAACACTATTGAGAGTATTTCAGTCCAGGGTTTTGGTGAACACATACTCGTAAGTGCTGATTTGAATGTTCGATGCCAGCATTCTATGAGACCATTTGATTGCGGATGATATGGCGACGTCTTCTGTTTGTTGCAGTTGACCAATTTTGCCAGTGCCTGGAAGAGGGCTGATTCGAATTGAGAACCTTGATCAGAGGTAATTGTCGTTGATGTACCCTAATGTGCAACCCAATTGTCGAATAAGGCTGCGATGACCGTGTCGGCGGTGATGTCCCTGAGAGGCACGGCGGCGGGCCATCTTATTTAAATCCTTTATGTTCCGGTAGCACTATTACATCAAGGTGTACATGCACAAATCGGTCGTCTAGCACGTCTGTACGTTTTGGTTTGAGGCAAGTGTGCCATTGAATTTTTGATCGTTGACGTGGAAGACATTCTCGGGTCCAATTTGTTCCGAAGTAACATTTCTGCTCGAGTGTAAATGACCATGTATGATGCCGCAAGCTGTCCTGAGGAGAGACTTCGGTAAGTACGGACGCAATGTTCCTATTGAAATGTCGCAATATATTTCTGCCTGGTCGAAGTTCAGTTTGTTGAGTTTCAGCGATGATCGGTCTTCCTCAAGGAGTTGTAAAATTTCTTCGTCCTCTTGCTGGTGCTGTTGAATGTTGTCCAAATCCAATATGGTCGGCATGTCTATTGTGTTAATTTGTGAGAGCGTGTCGGCGGCTATATTTTCCTCTCCCTTCACATAGACGATATCTGCTATGAATTGTGAAACGTAGTCTAACTGCCGAAGCTGTCGCTCAGATGCTGCGCCGCAACTTTTTTAAAAGTGTACGTTGATGGCTTATGATCAGTTCTGATGGCGAGCGATCGTCCTTCCAAAAGGTGTTTGAAATATTTAACACAGGCGAAAATCGTTAGAAACTCTCTGTCGTACGTACTGTATCGTGTCTCCGTGTCTATGAGCTTCCTGAAAAAAAATCCTATTGGGTTTCACCCGTTTTTTTCCTCCTGTTCAAGGGTCGCTCCGATGGTACCGGTCGATGCATCAGTTGTCAATCTAAACGGTATATCCGGTGCAGGATAGCTGGTAAGTGCAACATTTGAAAGTGCTGCTTTGCACGCCTCGAAAGCTGATTCTGCCTCCTTCCTCCAAACGATTGCCGTATTATTCCTCTTCTTGGAACTCTTTATGTAGCCGGTAAGAGGAAGTTGGAGCTTCGCTGCATTCTGTACCCAAGAACGATAGCAATTAAACATGCCCAGGAATTTCCTCAGCTCCATTATCTACTGTTGCTGGAAGTGGGTAATCGTTGATGGCTCCTACTCTCTCAGGATTTGGATGATAACCCTTGCCGTTTATTTCATATCCCAGGAATGCGATTTGCTTTTTTCCGAAGTTGCACTTATTAATGTCGATGGACAGATTGTTGTCCGCGAGTCGCTGGAGAACTTGATGCAGGTGATCTCTGTATTGTTCCTCGTTCTCAGACATTACCAAAATGTTCTTTATGTATTTAAATAAGAACTCTAAACCATGAAAGATATGGTCAATATATCTCTGAAAAGGCTCGGTGGCATTCTTCAATCCGAATGGCATCCCAACGTATTCGTAGAGTCAAGGAGTCGTTATTATTGCAGTTTTTGATATGCTGCCCGCATGGATAAGATTTTGGTGGTACGCCTTCTCGAGATCTATTGCATAAAATATGTTTTTTTATGAATCTCTAGCGAGAGGCTCTGAATCAGCGGCCGTGCATACTTGTCCGGAATTATGATGCTATAGTGTTGTCTTTTTTCTTAACAAGGTGTATAAGACTGGCCCATGCACTGCTAAACGGTCGGATGACCTTACTGTCCAGGGGTGCCTGCGTGCGCGCGCGCGTGTGTGTGTGTGTGTGTTTGTGTGTGCGTGTGTGTGTGTGTGCGAAACAAAATCGACAAATGTATCAGTATAAAAGTCTCTTTGAAAAACGAACACGATATAGATGACGCAACAGAATATTTCATCAAACTGGTTCAGGACGCCACTTGGGAGGCCACACCAGAAAACTGTCAGATTCCCCCTCTCATAGGACATCCAGAGGAAATAAGAGAAAAAATCGCTCGAAAAAAGAAGAATGAGACGGCAATGGCAAGTAAGCAGGCATCCAATCGACAAAAGAGTATACAATAAAATAACTCTCGAACTGAAAAAAAATGAGCCTCAATTACAACAGCAACAATATCGAACATCACTTGATTAACCTGACCAACTTGGCAATTACGGAGCATTCTCTATGGAAGGCCACCAAAAGAATTAACCACGGACAAAGTCATAACCCACCTATTCAAAAAAGCCAACGGAGAATGGCCTCAAACCGTCACCGAAAAAGCGCAAACATTTGCTGAATATCTCGCCCAGGTATTATCACCACTCTCCACACAAGAAAATGTCTCTGAAATACACTAATTTCTAGAAAGTCCGTTACCAATGGACTCACCCATCAAACACTTTTGATGCAAACACTGCAAGGTCCACCCGAGTTCGATAATTCTCCCATTCACAAATGTGATTTGCGAGGACAAAAGCGCGCTCTATTATTCCTTCATCATCTATCGAGTTACGCGGTCCACCTCGAACTCACAGGATGCTCTTCCTTGCTCATTAACTTCGGTTAGTTCTAACCCCTGGGGACTCCGTAGTGTAAATTCATTCTAATTTTCGTAGTGGGAAAGAAACGGCGATCAGAGAGACGTAAAAATCAGCTCCGGAATATTATCGCTCAATATAATGTGTATTCACGGAATCGTACTCGCGGTTATTACACCGACGAATTCCTGGAGCCTACATTCTCTTATTGTCAGAAACCCATCGAGATTCCGTATAAACTACAAAAATTGGAATATACCATTAAATTCTTGCATCCATCTTGGATCCCCAAAACCGATTCTTGGCGGAGAGTATACGAACCGAAATTGGTAATATGTAATAAAGTTTCTACTCAATACACAAACTCCGTTTCATCAGTTACATTCTTTGTTCTACGTTATTTATTATATCAAACTCCATTAGCCCGTTTCCCAAGACTCATTAGCTTTGCTAAGGTCAACAATAGGGCAATAGTGATGTTACTAACAATAAGACGTAACATTGGCAAGCCTCAAAACTCCGTCATCTCCTACAGACCAATAAGGCTGTTCCTACGCTATCTAAACTATCGCTATCTATCTATTTGTAAAACTGCTCCTAACAAGAATGCGAGGCCTGATCAACGAACAAGGAATTATACCTGATCACCAATTTGGATTCAGAAAATATCACTCAACGATGGAACAAATCAATAGAGTCTACAACGTAATAGCTAACACACTCAAGGAGAGAAGTATTGCTCAGCCCCGTTTTTAGATATTCAACAAGCGTTTGACAAAGTATGGCATCTAGGATTGTTATACAAAATTAGAAAGACCATACCGCAATTATTTCTCCTATTAAATTCATACCGAGCGATTGGAGATTTCAAGTGAAACCCGGTACTGAACAATCACAATATTTTCCCATAAAATCAGGAGTCCCATAAGGAAGTGTACTAGGCCCTGTATTACACATCATCTACACAGCTGATCTTCCAGTCAACGCAAATACCACCGTCGCGACCTATGTTGATGACACGGCCATTACATCTTTTCACGCAAACCCGAGTATAGCCTCGAGAATACTCCAAAAACTTCTCAACGACGTCCAAAAATGGCTTAAAAAATGGAGGATTAAAGCCAATGATAATAAATCAGTTCAGATCACTTTTGTCATGAACAAAAAGGATTGCCCCAGTCTCGCTAAATCACCAGCCCCTCCCACGCGTCAATGTGGTCAAATATCTTGGAATGTACCTCGACCGCAGGTTGACTTGGACAAATCATATCAAGAAAAAAACAAAGGAATTCGATCTGAAATTCAAAAAAATGTATTGGCTCCTAGGGAGAAAATTCAAAATATCTCTATCCAATAAAGTTATCGTCTACAAAGTCATCGTTAGACCAGTTTGGACTTTCGGTATTCAGCTCTGGGAAACGGCCAGTAATTCAAACAGAGATATTACAACGATTTCAGTCTGAAACCCTCAGGACCATAGCCAACGCCCATTGATGCATCACAAACACTGGTCTGCACAAAGACATCAACATAGACACGGTAAAAATGTAGCACAAAAATTGTGCACTAAATATAAGACGAGACTTGGAAATCACCCAAATGCAGTAGTGGTGCACCTATTGGACAGGACAACAATTTAAAGGAGACTGAAGAACTTTAAACCTTTGGATCAAAGACAACGATTTCTTGACGAACAAACAGCGTGATCAAGAATTACAATACATACAGCAGAGCACATAAGATGTGCCCTCTAAACACACCCTAATGCTCACAAATAAAATTATTTATCGTTATCATTATAACAGATTCCAGTCAATTCATTAAGTGAGAACAAAAATCTTTTTACTCGAAATCACTTTTTTCTATTATGTTCATTATTTTCATTCTCTAAACCAAATTAATAAATGTTTTTAAGCTGCAATGCCACATGGCAAACATGAAAAAATAAAAAAATTAAAAAATGGGTGCGAGCGTGTGAGATCTATGACGCATGCGGACCGAGGTGCGTGACTTGTGCGTGAAAATATTTAAAATCTACCAATCTAACAGGGACCCCACGTTTTCGCAAACTGTAGTTTGTAGGTAAGAGAATAAAGAACAATGTTACAACTATTTAAACAATAAAATTGTTATAATTTTTTATTTATTGCCGATTAAAATTGAATTCAAAATACTCTTTGAAAGTTTACGGAATAGAAAATAAAACTGTAAAAGAAAAGCGTCGATCCGATCAGTAGAACTGGGGATAATAAATATCATGTATGCGATGGTTCAAGTAAATCCAGTAAATTGTCAAAAATTCATAGGGTAGAGCGGGAATAGTTGAGATGTTTTTGGCTTAATCGATCATAACTTTAAAAAAATGCATCCGATTTCCTTGATTCTTGCACCGTTAGATCCGCAAATTCTCCAGCTCGAAATGCCTTCAGAAACATTATCCAATTCAGGTCTGCTTTAGGAGATATTATCATAAATGTGAGAGAGCGTAAAGCTGCTCAACTTGCCCCATAGGTGGGGTAAGTTGAGCAAGGTAAGAATTCCATCAACAAAGCAGACGCATGCAAGACCATTTGATACAATGCAGTAATAAACCAATAGCTACGGATTAATTAGCTATATTTTGAATCATGAACATTAACTGCAACAAACTGTGAAATGTTTTTTTCTTAAATAAACAAAAATCTAGTTAATGTTATAATGAAATACTGGGTTTAATTTTTTCTCGAACGTAATTTAGACTGTATAAAATAGCGGATGCCTGAACATTAATTAGTAAGGGAATAAAAATTAAGAAAACGTAGTCATAAGACCCAAACAACAAAAAAAAGTGAATTTAAATTACTTGTTCTTCTTCAAAAAACAAAAATCAAGATGATTCCATTTTATTACTCATTCACACAATGATTGAAACAACACACTCAATCGCGTATGTTTTTCGTTTGTATGTAATATGCAATAATAAAGCGTACCATCTCTTACGTCGCGCGGCTACCGACGATAGCGTGATGTATTCACCTCCGTCATGCGATGCGTGCCAGCCCATCAGGACAGTTGAGCATCGTTCAACTGGCCCCATCGAAAACTGCTTAACTAGCCCTTTCTCAGATTTTTTAACAAATATTAGTTTATAATGAAATCCGTACCACGTGCGTTAAAATAATTATTGCAGATTGATAGCCACTTAAGCAGTGAGGTCTAGTTGGAACGGTAAAAAAAGGCCTTTTTCCGATTTTTTTTTGGCCAAACGATAAAATATTATAATTTATAACAAAAGTTCTTCCGTATAAAAGACACATATATTTAGTGTAAACATTATAATTTTTTTAAAGAAATATATTTAAAAATAAGCCGTTATATATTAACGGCCGAAGACGCTGCAAAATAAAAAACAGATTTTGCGGTGATCACTCCCGCGCTGCAACGGATTATCTGAAACCAACAAAACAGGGCGGGGGGGGGGGGGGGGGGGGGGGGGGGGGGGATTTTTAGTTAATGATATAATGCTCCGGTTGAATGAAGGGTTTTGAAAAATTTCCATTTTTCACAAAATGGCGGACGCTGAAAGTCAGAAATGTTGTTTTGACCAAAACTTCACTAACATTTTTGACTATAAAAAAAGATTATTGTCCAAAAAAAATCCGGAGGAGAACTATATTTATATAGAAGAGGTGTATGGCGCCAACACGGCTTCCTTCAGAGTTATGTATTTCGGCGAATAATGGTCCGATTTAAATGCAATTAGTTGGAAAATACTCGCATACTTTTAGAAAATGACAAAAAACGATGTTGTGAAAATGTTCACTAGACCTCCCCCGTTAAATATACTAAATACTACTAGTACTCGTCTAGTTGCTGCCCTGGTTTTTCATACAATGATAGAAGAAAAATACTCAATCACGTATTTTTTTACTTTTGTGTGCAATAATGATAAAATTAAGTCCCGTGTAGAGTAAAAAAGATCCGTATCATCGTCTCGTGCCCCGCGTGGGTACCGGCAATGATTTGTTGTATTCCCCTCCCCCATACCTCTCTTTCGTCCATTTGATGCATCAGCGTGCGAGGCTTAGTTTTCGAGATATTACGATTGCCCAACTTACCCACTTGCTCAACTATCCCCGCTCTACCCTATGTGAATATTTTCGAAGTAAAATTTTGTTCAGCACAATCTCCTTAAGGTATTTCTATCGCAAAATGCTATTATAGAATATATGTGCCGACAAGCGTTGAAGTCACCCACCCCCCGCCTAAGTTCATAGCAGCCAATGCCCGAGAAAAAAAAATGACTGCGGAAAAATACAAGCAATCTAATTGACTGCTCTGAATTTTGCAAATCCAAATGTAACGCCCTAATCTATGCTATATTTACGGCTTGTGTGGGGGTCGAGGTGGGCAGCTTCAACGCTTATTGGCACGCTGGGCAAAATTCAGAGCAACCAATGACCGCGAACAAAAATTGACTGCGTACTAATACAATCAATAATATTGACTGCTCTGAATGTGACAAATCCAAATGTAACGCCCTAATCTATGCTATATCTACGGCTAGATGGGGGTGGGCGGCTTCAACGCTTCTCGGCACGCTCTGATTGGACCAACTTTAAATATTTATATCTCCTAAATTATTAACAATATCCCTAATGTTTATTTGCAACTTTTGTTCGTAATGGCCTCATCTACCTCAGATTTCGCTATGCGTAACTTTTTGCGATTCACGCTGTATAATTTTGTAACTCCGCCCGAACCGAGACGAAATTGTCAACCAACTTCGACAAGAGAAGCAGAATCGACTCAACCTTGAAATCGAAAGCATCTTAAGCTAACAAATCTCCGACATTTGAAAAATCACTCTAAGTCCAATTTGTGTTGTAATTTCAAAGTACAACTTCAAATTTGAATAAAGTACAGTTGTTTTTGTTAATTGTATGTGAGGTGTTGGTGTTGCAATCAATAATAATTTTCCCAAGAAAATACGTCTTCTCGGTTCAAATTCTCTCCACCTTGGGACGTAACACTCCTTCAAGGTTTTCAAGTTCTGTAATTGCCAAAGCTTCCGAATGATTTTCCTTTGTAGAATTTGCGTATACATTGAACGTACGATTTTTATATTGAGCTGCAATTTGCCATATTTCGTCAGTTCGAGAAAACCCCGATGTTTCGAGATCGAAATACACAAAATGACATGTCTCAGACGATATGAGAATTTCCGGAAAATGCATGCCAAGATACTGAGTATTTAAAACGGTGCTCAAATCTTCAAAACTATTCCAAGTAAGACCACAATTAGAATCGTATTGCACTCCTTCAGATGTTTCCATTTTTTTCGAAAATGGTCATTTTTTGAGCCAATTCAACTCGACGTCTTTTTGCAGATGGAGATTTTTTGCTTGCTGACTGCCTCAGTTTCGACAAATCTTTTCTCGTTGCATATGATGCTGTATGTTTTCCAGGTGACACAAATAATTTATTTTGTACTTGAAGAAGGTGATTTTCGCCATCATTTTTACTGCAAACCGCACTTGCATATCGATAATCACTTGATTCGCTTCGACTATAACATACATTTTTCGGGGCTTTATGAGCCATTATATTATTCACACTTTCGTTTGCCTGACTAGAAGCAGCAACAGAAAATTTGTAAGCATTTTCAGCATACTTCGAAAAAATTTCCCTTAATTTTTCATGCAACTCGATATTTTTCAGTATTATTTTTTGTTCTTTCTCATTGTGTTTTGTTTTATAACTACACCAATCACCACAATTTTCGTGTTGATTGTATACGTGATCGGGAATATTTCGCAAAGTTGTAGCTAACTGAGCACTTTTACCTTTATTTTGTGCTATAGCATAGCAAAAACATTTTTTTAAATACGGAATTGTATCTTTTCGTTTCATTTCTTTGAAATTCTTCTGAATGGCACATAAATCACGAGTAAACGATTTTTTAAAGTGGTTTCTATCGGATAACTTATAGATAGTTTTTGAAGTTCCCTTATGTACAGCAGCAATTGTCGAACTGTCTTCGTCGCCAATTACTACGCGTACGACCACACCGGCGTCGTTGAGGATAGAACTTTTATTTCTCAATGCAGCACCTACGTCGGGTTCCATCATCTTTAAACTTCCGTTGAAATTTTTACGAGAGTCGTGATCGTCTTTTTTTCTTCCCACATCGCATTGTTTGCACTTACGGTTACGTGTAGCAAAATCTAAAATTTTACCGCTTACAAAACCTATCACGGAACTGTAACCGTTCAGACTATTGTAGCTTTTCCCGTTTCCTCGCTTGCTCCAGCCCATATCATACGAGGCAACTATGTTGATGACTTCTCCTAAATTTTCATCAAATTCGTTAGTCGGTGGAGTTGTCCAAATAGCAACCCTTAAGGTTTTTGCATTTTTTGCATTTTTTGTTTTTGCGTTACCATCAAAATAGAACAGGTTTCCTTCAATTAGATCCACCTCGTTCTCATAGAGGGTGGGGGAAAGTTACAAGGATGGTTCAAAAAGGAAAATAGAGAGGGGTTCGATTACCCTCTCACGATTAGAGTCTCATATTGAGTTCGCAACATGAGGAAACGTCGATTCGGAGTTGTTAGAAATATTTTGAATCGGCCAAAACGTGCTAAATGGGAAAAGACGACCCCGGTAAGAAAGTTCGGGTAGAGGGTAATTTACCCCCTTAAGGTTACTATTTGGAAAAAATGCAAAAACACCTCAACTAGATTTTTGTGTTACCATCAAAATAGAACAGGTTTCCTTCAATTAGATCCACCTCGTTCTCATAGAGGGTGGGGGAAAGATAAACACAAGGGTGGTTCGCTCCTTAATTTTTTGATGAGGGGCGGCGAGGGCGGGGATTTTACAAACATGCACACAAACGTGAACAATGAGGTGAATTTACCCCGGAAATCCATAATGCTAGCTGAGTATACGATGCTCTTGCCTCAAAAATCGAAGGGTGGTTACAACCCCTTAATTGCGAGATGTCGGAAAAACAAAAAAATATGTATTCGTTAATTTCCCATCCACGTGTATGCAAATTTACATCTCAATTGATTAAAAATTCTCGGAGGAATAACTCTCATACGTATGAAAAAATTCGAATTTCGCAATAAACAATATGAAATTTATTGTTATTTGTATGGCTCTCATCTCCAATGTATAGTACGTAATAAAATACGTGTGTTTCACCCCCTAAAACGGTTTTTCCGCCGATAAAAAAAAATACGTGTCGCTTAGTTTTCGGTACTCTACCACTTACCAAAGTTTCAACAAAATCGGAGAGGGACACCTAAGTGATGTTCCCTGTGAGTTCTGATATTTCTAGAATACGCATTCCTTCGCAGAGGTTAGAATCAGTCACTGGAGTGAGACTTTTCGTATGTCGACTATTTTTTTTAAATTTTGTAAGTCCATAGCATTTACACATTGTACATATTTATTTAACACGTTTTTTTTAATAAATCTTCTTTTATGACGCATGATTTTCGACATTTTATATTACTTTACTTTCAAACTTTCGTCACACACGAGCACGAGGGACGAGAGCACTTTGTTTCTGGACTTAGCCGTCGTTGCTTACAGCGTTGCCACATCGACACTAGCGACAAGCTTTCATGATGTGTATATATCATTGTAACTAGTATGACTGTGTGAAGAGCGCTTCGAGTCAAAAATTTTCGGCACATGACGTACAGAGCGCCATTACATTTTTCTATGCCCTAATGGAAAATTTTTGGCGCAGACTGTCGCGGTAGAACTACCTTAAATACGTGTAAACTAATTTTATGAATATGAGTTGTAAACAAATTATTAAACGATTTTAAAATGTCAAGTTTGTTTTTCATGAAATTCTACGATATGTAAAAGAATCACCCATATATACGAGGCCCGTGTGGTAGTCAGCCGGATGACAGTTGATGACAGAGGAGGCCAGGATTCACAATCTAAACATAATTATATAAATATATAGCGGCAATGCTTTCTTGCATTTGTTTCCGCCTTCATCGGTTACCGCATGAATCTCCCGAGAAAATTTCGCCAGCGCATTCACGAGGAATTTCGGTACATTTTTTTCAAATGTCGGTTAAATCGTCAATGTCTTTTTGTCAAAAACTTTCAACGGTGCGCATTCACCCAGTATTGCATAAAGTCTAATGAAATAAAGCTCGAAATGTGTGTTTTTTTACTTGTGAATCGGGTCTTGGTATAGAAATTACAATTCTTAAACATGAATATTTATAATCAATAATTTTGTAATTTTAACTTATAAGTAGTGTCTTGCGAGAAGCCGATAAAAAATGTAAGTATATAGACTACATTTCGTCATTGTTTTGCTGTCTATATTGTCTTTCTACTACTGATGGTTGTTATTTTATATGTATGCAATTATAAACAAGACAAATCAAATTATCAAAAGTCTTATTAAGTCGTGTTTTCTCCGAGTGCAGAAAGAAAGTGCACGATGCATGGACGCGTATAATCATAGCATTGGACATGCCGGTTGTAGAATTCAAGGAGAAGAAGGAGCCGCAAAGCATCGCAACAATCGGAGGCCGTCGCTGACGATGTGTACAAGCCCATATGATTCGCCTTTCAACTAATGCACTCGTCTTTGGGAGAAACGGGGAAACATCAAAATAAGAGATTGAACATAGTAGATGTAAGTAATTTGCGTTATTAAAAATTATTTATAACTGTTTATTTTTGCTTACGTTCTACAAAAATAGTTGACGTATTTTTGTCTGATTTCTTTTGCCTCTAATGGTGGCCTACGTCCAATATTTAAATGATTTCGAATGGCACCTTTCTCGTTACATTCTTCACGCCATGTGCCAGAGCGTATAAGTAAATTTAAATTATTTTCATCATCCTCATCAAATGTATTTGCTGAAGTATATACTTGTCGAGGCGTCTCACTTTTTCTAAGAAAGTTCTATAGCAATCTACAAGCCATAAATACGAATAAAGAGCAAATAGTCAACGGAAAATTCGAAATCTTGTTGCCAGAACTCCAAACGTGTTTTCTACTATTACACGCGATCTGCAGAGCCCTTGATTAAATATACGCTTCGGTGTTTCATCATCATAAGTTCCAGGAAAAGGTTTCATAATATGTTTGCTCAAAGTAAACGCCCCATTTCCTTAAAAAACGCATGGAATATCTGAAGTCGAGCCTGGCAGTGAGGCAGTGAGGCTTCGGTAGGTTCAAACTGTTTAAGCAAATTCTTTTCCATAGTAAACGATCTCTGAAAATTCCACAGTCACTGTTTCTATCACAATTTCTATGTCAACTAAAGCTAACAGTACAATACTAAACCTTTTTTGTAGTTAATATATTGATATCCAGAATTGTTAGGACAATTTATAACTATATGTTTCCCATCTATAGCACTTAAACATCGAGGAAAACTTTTTAAAGCCTTCTTCAATTTGTAATCATTCTTCGGTGAACGCCGGTATCTGTAATAAAAACATAAATTTTAGACATTTATCAAAAACATATGTCATAAAGAAAGCAACAACATGTCGGAGAAAAATGTTTTTCGCGCTGGCTGCAGCGGGGTGCTTTTGAAGCTACCTGTACAGTCGTGTTATGTCGTGCGTGTTCGGGTGCGCTTGTCTAAGCAAGCACATTAGGCGTCGAGGCGCACTGTCTCACCTAGTCTCTTGAGAACAATAAGTATTGTAGTTCCTATTACACGAATAAATGTCACCGACGTTTTTGCATTTATTAACATACCGGTATCATAACCTGCGCCCAACCCTCAATCCGCAATCGACTCCTACAAAAGCTCTAACACAACACAAAATGCATCGATAAAGAAAATCAAGCTGTAGACGAAGCACAAGCAGAAGAAGGCGAACCGCAAGAAATGAGACAAAAGGAGACCGCTTTACCAAAACCCACATTACGGCGGAAACGAAATCTACTAGAGGTGAAAGCAGCCGAAAAAATGATGAATGACGCTTCCGCCGTTTTACAAAATGCTCAGAATAAGAATCTCGAATTGGATTGCGATTTGTACGATGAAATGGTGGCGACGAAATTAAAAAAGGTTCCGGAGGAAGTAAGAATAAATTTCATGCTCGACGTTGATACAATGTATATTCGCGACGTTCAATCTTTAAAGAGGACGACGGCTGTATCGAGTGTAATGACACCGAATTCGAATTCGCCGCATTTGCTACAACAGCACCATTTAAATCATTCGTTCCTCGATTTCAGTTTTATTTCACTTCCATCTGCCTCACACGTTGAAAGTGTCATTCGCCCATCTTCCTCCACTTCCTGCTAGTCTCATTCAATTACCATCCCAGTCCAATACCAACAATCGCTAAATGCAATTCACCCAAATAACGTGGAATTTTCATCCACCTTCATTCTACCTTCTACACACTCTTTAAACCAAACCTCAGAATAATCCCCATCGTCGAACATAAATATATCGGATCAAATGATTTCACCCGCACCTTATACGAGTAACATTATTATTCGTGCTTATCATAAAGCATCATTTGTGTTAAAAATATCAGATATATTATTTTGTATCGCTTTCTACGATTATCAAAATAATTATTAAACCTACAAATTAAAACTGTATTTGTCATTGCCGCTTACCTTTATCTCTTCCCTTAATACTTCGTTTAAAGCTGCATTTTAGGTACGATTTTAGATATGAACTGCGGAATAATTTTGAACAAGAAGTACCTATAGGCTTTCGTAACTGTCGCCTGATGCCAGGAATCTTAACGCGATGACCAACCGTATCCTAGCTAGAATCGGTGCCCGCCCGAAAGTATCTTTTTTCAAGATAGCTGGAGGAACTTTGTTCAGCAAGTATTCAAAATCGTCAGAATTTACATGTTTGTTCTACAGACAAAAGAATAAGCGCATACAATTTAAATATTGCTGCAAAAGTTAAAAAATTGTTCGTCTCTATTTTTACAACGAATATCATTGCTTCTATTTGATTACGATTAAACGTAATTTACTTGGTCCTGCTACGATGTATCGCTGTCATCCACCACCTTCTCCTTTCCCATGGTTTTTTACTTTTATTTTTGTTGCAGGTTTGAATGGTTGCAGCAGCAACGGCTTCTATGTCCATCGTGATCGTATACGCGGCATCAACTGAGCGATACGAGAGTATAGCCAGGCATATTTGTCATGTCTCGTGAGAGGCAATTCTCCCCCGACACATTCGACGAGACGTCTCGGCTATTGTGTAGGACCGGCTTTAGGGTTACAAGATATCTAAAGGTAATGCATGCCGTCTATAATGTATTTATTTCGACGACTCGTGGATACCGTCTGTACGAAAAACTCATCCATATCATCGAGTCCCTGCAGCTTCGGACGGCAGCGCTGCCAACAGCCAAAGAGACGAAAACATCGACGGAGGGAAACCCACGTGCTCTGCTTAGCGATTCTAGATAGCTATGTTACATTTCGACCTTCTTCTCCGAACCGAGCCGAGCATTCGAGCAATGGCAATCCCTCGCGAGACCTCGGTTGAGCAGCATCGAGACGCGTTCGTAACGAGGTGTGCGTCGATCGACACGCATACTCTTATGTATAAAGCTCAATAAAATACATTCTATTTTCTCTGTTAATAAAGTCTCGTGAAACTCATTACTACCCACCATACCGACGAAATACCTGGACATTAAGCAAAATATACACGGCTACAGAGTATTTATCGATAACGTCGTGTATAGGAAAACGGCGGGAGCTAAGTAGTACACCTAATATAAGCATTGGATATCGCCCACGACCACTCTCGTTTTATTCGTGAATGTCTACAATAATAATAAAATTTGTGGATTTTAAATACGTGATCCGATTTATTCGATTTGTAATGCGATGTGGGTTATGTACAAGGTAGTGAAATAGGAGCGGAAGTAAGCAATGACATATCAACACTATATTTCATACGCCCGCAAACACACATTTAGGCGCGCATCCAGTCGCGAAGATACGTATTATGCGATTGTTATTTCAGAAAAATATTTACAAAATATATATATATATCTCATTTTTGACAGAAAAGAAAACCCTACCGTTGAGCGCGATAAATCATTAACACCATACATCACCCAGCAATATACCCCGGCCCCAATATTTTTTTCCTCAAAGTACAAGACTTTGTTGATATTTGGTGTAAAACTACATAAAATTTTGAGGTGTGGAAGTGTGGTAAATAATTTTTTGACGTTAGCATTTGAAATAATTTCAAGCATTTTTTTCCGAAATTCACAGGTTTTCCAAACATACTCTCCTTCATATACATATATGTATAAATATGATTTACGATAAATAAATAAATAGCCATATACACTAGATAAACAATTTATTAACTATAACTAAAAAAATATATTATTCAATAGGAAATTTAATAACTAACATGCGTCAGAAGGGAAAGCGGGCTACTTTTCTCTTTTTAAATGTTTAATTTGCTTTGGAGCGTTTTAAAAACTAAATCGAACAAATAAAAGTTACAAAATGCAAAAATGTGGGAACAAACGGTTTTACACTGAACGACTTCAAAATGTAAAATGGGTTAAAATAATAGTTAATGAAGGTAAAAAGATGCTAAACTTTTTATACGATCTAATTGTAACTATTGATGGTTACTTCAATCGAGACAACACCTCGCAATTCATTGGACATTCAAACCTTTCAGAAAATCGTGTTTTCTGAAAATAAACATTTTTTTCACCTAAAATGCACCTTTTCTCGGAAGCTATTCATCGTATCGGCATATTTTTTTTGTTACATAACAAGTACGTCAAAATGAAGGGCATACTGAACCGTTTTTTTTTCTTTTTTTTTCGAAAAACCGCTTCAGATCCGAGATAAATATATTGGAAGATTAAAAAAAGTGGTAACAATTTAAAAAAAAATTCAAAATGACGTCAACAAATTCTGAAAGAAAATATTGAAAAAACAGGTCGATACAATTTTTATACCTAACATACACACGCGCGCTCGCACGCACGCACCTACAAAAAATGGTTAAAATCAAGTATAATATATGGTTGCTAAGAAAAGGCATCTTTCGAACCAATTTTTTTCGAGGGTATATTGATCCCCAAACTTTTCTAATTTCAATATAGTTTGTCTAAAGCCGTACATAAAATTATGTATAAAGCCTTTTTGAACAAAAGAAAAGAAAAATCTCCGAAAATAGTTAAATAGCTTTGGAGAAATCTGAATTTGAAGCAAGGAAGGTAAGGTAGCCCCTTAATAGCGTTGATTCTGGACTAAAATAATATCGGGAAACATCGTCGCCGGGGACATGGACATTTTTAAACTCCAACTTTCACTGTAACTATAACTTATTTTTTTTGTAACCATTATATTCATACCAAGAACGTAGTTTTTAAAGACAATAAATAGAGAAAAGTTAGGTACTACCTAAATTATCAGATAATGCTGATTGTTATCTGAAGGACTTGCATGGCTGAGTTATAACATACCGTGTTGATTCCTTTCCAACATCGAATTTGTTGAAAATCCCTGTTGTATTTCGAATACGGCGAAGCCGTTTCTAAAGCCCGTTTGTTGGCAAGTCGGTTTCAGAAATATTAATTCTGCATATAGTCTCTTTTTAGAGAATTTTCTAATTCTGAAATTTCAATCTGGAAAACTTGGTATATTTTACCATCTTGATAAAGGGACCTTGCCTAAAAGCAAAACTACTGAAGCTATTATTGGAGTTTCGAAAAAATCACGTTGGTGAATAATTGTTTACGCTGTTTTCAATTGCCGTAGCAATGATAGCAGCACCCGACCACATTTTACAGAGATAAAATCATACCACAATGATTTTTACTACAGGCATGTTAAAAGAACAGCTGAACTTGTATTATGGAATACTTGATGCATACAGAAAAGATTCAAATCAATATAATCTAACTGGATATCATATAGGCCCGCTTATCCAACGGGTAACTCATTCATCGCGTCCATGAAAAAGGGTCGTTAGATCATCGCGGCCAGTGCCGAATGGGTCTAGTGTTCATGTGATGCAATGCCTACCGCCATAGATGCCAGTTGGCACCATTAGTCCAAGCAATAGAGCTCTAAAATCACCAGTTTTTGACAAAAATAGCACCCGATAACGGCGAGTGCCATCAGACGCGGAGCAGCCTCCCGATCATAACTGACCACTTTTCGACTCCTGATTCCCATTTTATTTTTTGTTATTAACTAATTAGTGAAAAAAAAACCACATTTTTTCGTTTTTTGCTTATAAAACAAAAAATAATGAAGGAATCTGTTTGGTCCCAATGGACGAATTGTAGATAATTGAAATACGCATAAAATGAGCGCTGAAAGAAGCCGGTCGGTCAATAATTAAGGGAGATACACTGACAGAACCGAGAAAAAAACGTTTTTTTCAAAAATGCATAACTCCGCCATTTTAAAAGTTGTAGGCTAGGCTCTTCGCGAGATATTAGGTATTGATACGTACTTTTTGTCTGCGAAATCTGGGCACTGTCGGATAATTAGTTTTTGCGCGAGGAAAGAGATTGAAATGTTAACGATGGAGGGACTGCAAGTAATTGTATTGTTTTTGTAAAAAACTGTAAAAGTTATGCAAATAAAACACACATTATATATATATATATAGTTTTTGCGCTATTGCAATGAACATTTAATTGTGCCATATTTTGCGGAGAGGCTTGATGCTCTGGAGGTCGTCCGATTTAAGTTTAACAAGCGGATTTTAAAACTAGAACTCTTGACCTATAAATCGTAAATTTTAGATGTTCGTTTAATTGCGTTTAAGTAGGTGAAAATTGCGCCTAAACATGACCAAAAACGCCCGAGCGCGCGAAAGTGGTCGAGTAGTGGGGGTAGATCGGCAAACGCGGGGAAGCCGCATATATAGTAATAGAAGCGCGCACGGCCCAAGTTTCGTATCTATTTATTTGATTATTTCAAGAACCAGTGGGACTATTTTAACATTTTTTTTTTAATTATGGGTAACTCGATCACCGGAATCTGATTATTTACTCAGATTTCATGTAAAATGAACGAACAACTTTTTTCAGATGTTTTAACCTACACGTACTCACATTAATATAATATATATTGAACAATTAAGAATATTATTAAATATTATTCGAATAATATTCGAATAATATTTAATAATATTCTTAATTGTTCAATGTACGAAGTGGAACATTGAATATTAAAAAATGATAATTTCATTATAATTAATGTGAGGACGTGTAGGTTAAAGCATCTGAAAAAAAGTTATTCGTTCATTTAACATGAAATCTGAGTAAAGAATCAGATTCCGGTGACCGAGCGCACTTCTATTACTATATATATATGCGGCCTCCCCGCGTCTGCAGGTCTACTCCCACTACTCGACCACGTTCGCGCGTTCGTTCGTTTTTGGTCATGTTTAGGCACAATTTTCATTTACTTAAACGCAATTGAACGAAAATCTAAAATTTACGATTTATAGGTCAAGAGTTCTAGTTTTAAAATCCGCTTTTTAAACTTAAATCGGACGACCTCCAGAGCATCAAGCCTCTCCGCAAAATATGGCACAATTAAATGTTCATTGCAATAGCGCAAAAACTAATTATGCGACAGTGCCCAGATTTCGCACAGAAAAAGTACGTATCAATACCTACAATCTCGCGAAGAGCCTTGCCTAAAACTTAAAAAAATGGCGGAGTTATACATTTTTGAAAAAAAAAACGTTTTTTTTTCTCGGTTCCGTCAGTGTATCTCCCTTAATTATTGACCGATCGGCTTCTTTCTGCGCTCATTTTATGCGCATTTCAATTACCTACAATTTGTGGGACCAAACAGATTCCTGCATTATTTTTTTGTTTCATAAGCAAAACACGATAAAAATGTGTTTTTTTTTCACTAATTTGTTAATAACAAAAAATAAAATGGGAATCAGGAGTCGAAAAGTCATGATCGGTAGGCTGTTTCGCATCTGATGGCACTCGCCGTTATCGGGTGCTATTTTTGTCAAAAAAAAAGTTTATTTGCTTGGCCTACATACCGAGTCAAGACGGGCATGGTATTCGCACGAGTGGTAAGTACGGTCAGTCATGATGATACTTCATCTCGGAAATGCAAAGTACAGTCGATACACCTGATGTTTAGATCCATCAAGATGGCACGCTGTTCAGTTGGAATACGTATATTTGCTTGAGGCCACTTGATTTTGAAATACTTATGGTCTTATGAAATCAATCGTCGGATGGTTTTGCAACTATGCAAGTGTTATACGCGGCAATTCTATAAAAAACACAATGCAAATCTATAACACAAATGGGGATCTTAAGGTTGTTGTGGAGTCAGGTCGAAACGATGTCACTGAGATGAAATTTTGTATGAATGTTCATGATACATTTACTAATCAACCTGTCAAATTTCAAAACAATCCACAGTACAGTTATTTAGAAAAAAAATCGCAAACTTGGAGCATTTAGTGTGCTCATCACATTATGTCTATGGGAATTTTTCGAACATTTTTCAGTATATTATATATATATCTGCCGAGAAAATGATGGCACGGAGTTAAAAAAACCGGTACGGTTAAATGAAATATCAGACTAACTTTTGGTGCTTTGAAAATAATAATTTATAGTACCGATTCAACGTTATTAATTATTATAATCGCGAATTTTTCCAAAAATTGAGCACGCAAGATATAAGGCTTCGGAAACATGACAACACCGTAGATGTCACAAGCACTCCCTACTTTAGCGACCCTTTCCAACGAAAGAATTTTTTCCCGGGAGCTATGTTCATGGTTGATAAACAGACACTTCGATTTTACGGTTAAGAACGGAGCGGGTATATGACAGCTGTGCGACACTGCTGTCAACCCAAGAAATTATCGTGGGTCATAATTGACGTTGTTGCCAGTTCGTCTTCCAATAATTGATCTCTAACGAATTGTCGAAAATAATGCCATAAACTAATAGAAATCATTCCTGTAACCATCACTTTGTGAAAAATGCATATTCTTTTAAACTGATGTAGATTTTTTCCTTGAAAAAATGATATTAAATACGACGATAATTTGACGACAAGCAGTTGGTAACAATTCATCGGTTCCATGCATAAGCATAGGGCACCCCCCTCGTGCTTCACCCCCGATGGCTAGACCCCACAACAACCTTAAGGAGTTTCGACATATTTCAGAGACAAAAAATGCATTTTCTTTTTAATTATTTTTTTTTCTTCTAAAAGTACACGTCTTTCTTGTTACGTGATTCTAATTTTATGAAATTCGGAGCAGTGGAAGCATGTTAAATAAGTTTTTTAATTGAGCGTTCGAATTCATGCGAAATTTACTTTTCGAGAAAATCGTGTCGCCGGAAAGTTAGTTATGTTTCTTGACCTGCAATGTACCTTTTCTTGAAATCTGCTCATCATATCGGCAGATTTTTTTGCGTAATAAGTACATCCAAACAAAGGACGTGTCGAACCGGTTTTTTTGAAAAAAACAATTCAGACCTGACAAACAAATATTTGGACGTAAAAAACATGCTCAAAAATTATAACAGAATTTCAAAATGATGTCAAAATATACTGAAACAAAATATAAAAAAAATGCCTGCACACATTATGCATAAAACTTTAATATACACATACAATAAAAATGATCAAAATCAGAAGGTCAGGTTCCTGAGAAAAAAACATACATTGAAAATAGACATTTTTCGAACCAATGTTTTTCGACTTTCAGTTGAACCCAAAAATTTACTATTTCGAATATCCTCTAAAATCCTACAGGGAATTATCAATAAAGTCTTTCTGAACAAAACTAAACAGAAATTGTTGAGATATGTTGAATAGTTTTGAAGAAGTCTTAATTTGAAGCGAAGGAGATCAGACAGGGGCTTTCGAATATGTCGAACCTCCTTAAAAGGTAATCTGAGATGCATACGATACTCACCTACAGATCCATGAATGGCGCCTTCTCGGTGTGTGACTCGGCGGTACAAGAAGTAATGGCGCCGTTCCCCGTACAGCGACACTGGCAATGGCACTTCCGCCTTGACCAGCCGGGAGCCTCAACTCCGGTACGTGGAGGCTGTTGTTCATTCTTGAATCTATGCCAGATGACGCGGTCCAAGGCCCGCTTACCATGACAACTTGTCCATTGTAACCACCGATTCTCCACGACGCATCATCCACTAAAGAAGAATTTTTATTTCGATCTTTCAATAGCTAATAAGTTCGAGAGGGTTCGAGAGAATATGAAATGACATTCGATATTTATAACATCGGGCTCATTCACTTTCCCCTTGAAGGCTTTCCCCTTGCAACGTCACGGGTATTAGCAAAAAACCAAAGGTAACCCAAACCTAATCGCAATCGTCCACCACTCGATTTTTTCTGTCTGCCTTTATTTACGTCGTCGCAAGTTCTCGCTCTGTCGCAAACGCATCACCTCGATCACTTTCATGCTTCTGGTCTCGTCCTCGGTTTCCGCGACGTTTCTCGTTCAATTTACAATTTTCTCCTTTAATTTATATCGTCGCGTATAACACAGAATACACGCCGGATCATTCCCTACATAAATTTCACTCCCACCACTCATTATATTTTATATTTTGAACAATTTTTAAATGAAAAATGTTTTCGTCAGTTATTTATGAATCTAGTACGCTTAACTACATAGAAAAAGTAAAAACATTTCGAATCAGGATGCAGTATATTGCAGGGATAAATATTACTAAATCAATGCTTGTTGCTGATGCGAAACCCATCGCGATGAAGAAATATCCGAGGATTTGAATCTCTCTATTTCATTGTAAGAGGTTCCTTCGGATTCGATGTATCCAACTTTAGGATTACTTTTGATTCCGAAGAAAAAGTCATTGCGCTATAATGCAAGGCAGTATTGAACATTTATTAATATAATTCTTATAGTGGTAAGTAGGTAATAGTGAAGATGGCAGCAATGGCAATGTTAAAGAACAGGGTACGGTAGATGGCAATGATACTATAATCGAAATATTTCATTTATATAATTTAACGTTTTCAGTGATTTGATAACGACGGTGCGTTATTGCGAAAAACGTTTTTAGGTCCTCAAAATAAAGCGATTCGCAAGGCTCTCTAATAATTACGACATGCAACATGGCGGTAGTAATAAATTGTCTTCCAGCGCTAGTACGCTGGAAGGAGTTTGTTGAGTTAAGCTGCACGGGTACACCCTCATTCTCAAGACAGTGAATATTTAAAAAATGTCCATCGTTTCCTTTCCAAGGATGTTTGGAAACGCTTCTCAGGAAACAACTAATCCCCACGTGTACACGAAGACTCATAGGTAAGTCCGAAAATCCAGAAAGTAAAACTCCTAATGCATAATCCAAATATTTGAGTATCGTTTTCTAGAAAAGATCGGTCCCGAACTCGAAGCTTTACCATGTGCCGTGACGAAACACTTTCATGTATACCCGTACTTAAAAAGATTGCAAACGATATCGGCAATGATGTCACCAATTACAAATTATTACCTTTGTTGCGGCTTGATGTACATTAAGCCGTAGATGTTTCTCTATCGTCAATCTATGTTATGTCTCTACTATATGTCACCCTCGACCGCCTAATAGTTTGAAAGCGATGTGCGTAATAAAAGATGAAATTTGATGAAGAAGCACTTTTTGATGGATATGAAATTTTCACTTTTTTTGGACACCGTTCTTGCTTGTTTTTAATTTTTCTTTCCAAATTCTAAGTCGTAGTCTTCGCTCCTGAGTACAAAGTCATCTCAACTTAACTCGAGAAAATAGTTAAATTAAATTTGCGATTTAATATTTGTCAGTGTCCGGTATTTATTACTGTATCATTGAACTTCCAGAATTAACATACTCCATTTTCAACATTTCTTTTTTAGAAAGTCGTTCTTTGGGTTGAAAAATTAGTCAAGCTTCTGTTACGTCCCGAGAGGGAGACAGAGCGAAGACGCGGTACGATCGGAGTTGGAGCGCGAACCTTTGAATTGATTAAGTTGCGCGAGTGAGTCTGCTTGATCGCCGCGAATTCCGAACACAATATATGACTTAATGGGATTTTGTTGGAATTGATGTAGTTTATGTCGGTTCTCTGTTCCAGAGAAATGGTTAACACTTTGGTTGTACTTTTTAATAATCACCAAATAACATAAACTCCATTGATTGTACGTTGATAGAATTATACATTGAGTTGACGTTTTACAGATTTTTAGTCGAGATAGTTATAAGGTCAACTCTGAGTCTTGACGCGGAGGTCTTGACTCGATGAAAGCGAAGAATAAAGTGTGCTGAGTTTTACAAAGAGTCGGTCGTTCTGCCTCGCGGAGGCGGATTACAAAATAGAGACGGTTGATTTGATTGGTCGGATTTTGTTGTAACATCCCTTGTTTTTCTTGAAGAAGGGAAATAGTGCGTACGTGACCAGTTGTGGGAAAAGGAAAAGGTTTCGAGTTAGAATTCGTAGAATACTTACAGTGTTTTGTTTATGGGTAGATTTTTGGGCGACGGTGTCGCTCAAGAGATTCTTTAGAATGTAATATGAATAAAGAAAGTAAGGAAAATTTATCTGGCTGGATATTTATGAGCCTGAGAGTTTAAGCCTTCGAATGACGAAGTCGCGCAAGAGGTTCGTGGAAAAGAAATAAAGAAAAATGTTCGTCAGAAAGAGTGTTTATAAGTGGATGGGGTGTTCGAGATTGGTTACGGTTTGGGTTCCTTAATATATGAATGTAATAAGAGCTTGGTGCTCTGGCAACCTTTAGTTGGGAATATTCCCTTACAATTAGTCTATTTAAGTTCTAGGAGTAAATGATATAGTAGGTTGAGTTTTGATCGACGAGTGATGGTGGGTGGTGTGTGGAAAGTTTGTTGGTGAGTTACCGATTATCGGGAGTTTCAATTGTCGACCGAACACATTGTCGACTTCTGTTTTACCGGCTAGGACGTAACACTTCGGTGACGCGATCGACGTTTTTCCACGCAATCATCGTTAATTGACGGTGGTTTCTCAGTCGTTTAACCTTTTACGAAATTATTCAATGGCGACCTAGTTCAGATTTTTCTCAATATTATGAAATTATTCTCAATTGATATGGAGTATGTAGGCGTTAGGAAATGATTAATGTAAATTCTTGAAATGACTGCGTAACCTCAATTTGTAAAAATCAACTGTACACCCTAGAAGGTTCGACCAATTAAATCGGTTAATCAGGCCCATTTGGTGATACAATTTAATATTTCGCACTGCATTTCTTAGTTTTGTTAAGTCAACCTAGATTCTTTCCATTAACATAACGAAAAAAAGGTATCGATTCAATTGTGAACAACCATGATTACCTAGTTGGTCGTCTCCCCCATTTACATTTCCTCTTTTTATCGTCGTTTCTTTATCTACGCACATTGGCATGCACGGTATGCTTCAAAGTGATCTGCAACGTCGAAGGCTGCGATTTTTCATTACCGTAGTAATTCTTACATGCAACTGCAGGAGTGGAATATGCATTAAAAGAAACATTAAAACGTTTTCTCAGATCTTTTCCACTAGCCCTTATTTTTTGTATAGTCTTTTCGCAAGACTATTTAAGAACAATATTAAGTAATTCCAAAAACATATATAAAGATATATACTCGACCTATGCTTCTGATAAAAGACTCGATGAACAGGATATTATCTTCTGAAGCTTGACAGCAATACTTTATAGACAATTCCAAAAATATTTATACATTCCACAGGAATAATATTTATAAAAAAAAAAAAAAAAAAAAAAAAAAAAACCAGCAAAGATGAATAAAATTATTGTTCCACTCCATTTTTTTACTTAATGTTTATGTCAGATATCTCAAAAAAAAGTGAATTCCCTATTTTGCTTGAAAAGTCTTTGTCTCACAAGACGACGAAGAGGTAAAAACTTTCTCAGAATCGCTAATCTGTAATCGATTAGTACACAAGGTCGTAAAAAAAACTGGACATAACACAATTTCAGAAAAAGATTCAATTAACTCTGAAGAGATGGCGCCGGGCCTGTGAGGACCACCAGTGGTACCTATTAGATAAACGAGTGCCACTTCTGCGACACCACTGCAGAGTTAAAAATAATAAGAAACAAGAAAAAATAAAAGATATACGTTAAAAAAAGAATGAAGAAAATAATTTTTCGACAAACGATAACGTTCAGCTGTAAGTCTAACAATAAGTGTAGAATTACTGTACCTCCCCCACGCTCCCGCCGGTGCGAATAATGTGTTTTAACATCTACTTTACGTAACGCCTTCGCATTTATGTGATTTTGAAAAATATCGAAAGAGAAACATACTATAGAAAAAAGCATGTTTTTTAGTAGAGATTAAATTAAAAAATGGACTTTCTTCAAAATAGTACCATTCACAGAATAAGAACTTTGTAGGACATTTTGTGTAGTTTTATACTTTCTTTAACAACTACAAGATCTTACAGACCAAAGGTTGTATACCGAGGTTGTACGCGAAAAGTCCAACCGCAAACTACGCGAAACATTCCAGTAGCACGATACCACCATAGCGATGTACCATCTAAAACGATACCATTTCTAATATCAACATCTTCCTATACATTTCCTATACATTTCTAATGGTGTAGTAGTAAACGTGGTATAGGAACACATCCGATGTCATTTCTCATAGATATCAACGTTTTTTCTAATGGTATAAGAAACATGGTATGGGAATACATCAAATACCATTTCTAATATCAACATTTTCCTATCGTAAAGATTTCACCAGAGAAGACAAAGTAATTCGGTGCTTCTCATTAAAATAATCGGTAATAACGTATGTTGTGCAAACCTGCGGGAACACTGCTATGGAAAAGCTAAGAATCTTCAAGAGCAAATGGATTCGGGCTTGCTTCTATCGTTCTCTCCATACTGTAGACAAATATTGGACACACTATCTCTTTCACTTTATTTTAACATCTAGTGATTACTTTGATTATTGATTTTAACATTATCAATAATCAAAAACCGTGAGGAGACCGACCCTCACACCACAAGGTATCTCACACTGAAACAATTACTTATTTTGATAGAAAATGATATGTTCACAACGGTAAGAAAGTCTGGATATTATGGCATTGCAAAAGCAATTGCACATATAAACAAATTTCATTGAAGACCAAATAGGTATAGTCATAATAAAAATAGATTTAATAACGCAATTTCCATCCAAAAAAAAAAACAACCTCGATTTCATCAGGATAAAATATAAAAAATATGTATATGTAGCTTTCATAAAACAATATTACGATGAAAATCGTTGCCGTAAAAAAATAATGCAATGTCGTGCAAAACTGAAGAGAGAAGCAATAATGTACGACGTTTTTCTGCAGAGATTCTGATTATCATTTGGAAAAGTCTGACAGGAAAGCAACCGCGCCTTTAGGCAGTTTAGATCAGTGAGTTTCCGCGGAACCGTTACGCTCCTCATGTTTCGACCGAAGTCAGTTTGTAAATAGTGTACTGCATATTATTTACAAAAGTGGCTTTGATCATCTTCGGATAAAATTTCCACCACTGCGCACTGCTCCTTCTGCAGGGGTCACCTGCGAAGGTCCCTTAATAGTACGAAGGTGGTTCCTTTGTATGATGTACAAACTATCAGCATTGAACAATTATTAGATATAATCATTCGGAGTGTTATAAAGCGCCTAAAAATGATTTTAATTTAACCCTACAATCCTGAACATGGGTCGTGTGTGCCCATGCCAAATCTTTCAACGTTACACACCATTAGATGGTTGCAGGTACGAGCCTGCAGCCCGAGTGGGACAAAAGTTCAGGGAGGTGTGAGTATAAATACCGTGGCTTGTTTATTTATTTCACTTATTATTAGTTCACACGTTGTAGAGCAAGAAACTTTGGAGCGGACACGATCGACCCATGTCCATGGTTATGGTTGGTCAAAACTCAGTTTCTACAAATAGTTTTGTTTGTATTTCATTAAAATGTACTTCCGATGGACAAAAGAAACTTATCTGTAAAGGTTTCGATTTCTTTTAAGCAAAATGGCGGTTCGCACGAGTGATGAATTAACGCATTCATCTTCGGTCTCGAGAATGTATCGAATATTTTAGTTACGAAGCTTCGGAAGTCGAAGATAATATTGAAGAAGAGGATTGCCTCGAGGCCAAAGGAAAATGCAATAGTATTGACGACGATGACAGTGATCTGTGTCTTGAACCGGAGCGTGACAAAAAAGCTACAATCAAGGTACAAGCACGAAGACCATATTTTTGAGGGCAAAGATGGTTATAAGTGGTCGGCAAAATATACCGATTTAAGAGGATGCCGGTCTCAGACAATACGAATGCATCTTCCAACCCTTCCGCTATTTGCAGAAGAAATCCTTGATATCATTGTCAGACATACGAATGAACAGATATGTCATGTAGTGAGCCAAATGGATGAAGAGTTTTCATGCCGTACTTCATTTCGAGAAACAGATATAAAAAAAATGAAAGCTTTTATTGGTGCGTTATATTTTGCGAGCTCTAAAGCAGTCCGAGCAATGAAGTGCGAATTCGGCATGTCATTTTTCGCGTCTGTAACGAGTAAATGGTATTTCGAATTTCTTGTTTCTGCTCTAAGATTTGATGAGAAACACCAGGGTCGTATGAAAAAAACTCGATCTTCGACACAAAAACGTACTATATGCACAACACTATTCCATGCGCTGGAAAAGTCTAACTAGTTAGGGGAAAAAATAGCCGAGTATTACATTAGCGTTTTGACAGAATTTATACATAGGGGAACGGTGTACGAGATGATCCGTTGGGATAAGATGATCCTTTTCAATTGCGGTGAGACTATCAGCGCCATCTAGTTCTGTTTTTCGGTAAGACGCAGGGCCCGACCCCCTCACACAACAGTCAAGTTCTAATAGCAGTATGACTCGCGAATGAATATTTATATAAAAAAAAAACACGTGTGCTCGTGATCTAAGGAAAGGCTAATTTTAAGCTTAAGTGACTCTTCAGAGGCAGTGTAAGTCAGCGGAAATTTCAGACGGCTCCGGTAGTGCAGAGCTCGTAACATTTTGTTAAGCGCCGCCGCCGCCTACCGCTAGAAGGCATGGCGTGCGTATGCTACGAAGCCCCAGTATGACACTTGACAAGACAGGCCAAGCGCTGAGGCCTCGTAGTAGCCCAGTCGAATTAGCTCAAAAAAGGGGCAAACCCGGAAAAAATTTAAAGTAGCAATTTACCTTCGGAATTCGTTGGGGGGGGGGGGGGGTCACTGGCAGTCTAAATTTGGTTTTGCGTGGTATTCGGTGTGTTGCGTTGTCCGCCATCTTGATTTTAAGGGTTAATTTTTTATTATTGAATAACTCGTTTATTTTCAGTTTTACACGAAAAATAGTAATAACACAAGTTGTTTGGAATCAAATTTCCTACAATTTGGCTTCTTATTAATTTTTTCCTAGGATCGATATTTTCCCATGTATACCCCAAAAGAGGGGGTGAAATTTGTTTGATTAACAACTAGTTTATTTTCAATTTTACATGAAAAATTGTTATAAACAAAGTTATTTAAAATTCAATTTTATACATTTTCGGTTCCTATAAATTTTTTCGTCGGATCGATATTTTTCGACTTATACCCGAGAAGAGGTTGGAGTAAAATGAAAAATTCCTGAGATCCGAAAAAATTAATGGGAACGAAAATGGTAGGAAATTTAATTTCAATCAACTTCGGTTGTAATAATTTTTCGGATAAAATTGAAAATAAACGTGATAATGCAATCATAACATTTTACACCCACCTCTTCTCGGGTATAAATCGAAAAATATCGATCCTAGAAAAAATTTATAATAACCGAAAATGTAAAAAATTGAATTTTAAACAACTTTGTTTATAACAATTTTTCATGTAAAATTTAAAATAAACTAGTTGTTAATCAAACAAATTTCACCCCCTCTTTTGGGGTATACATGGGAAAATATCGATCCTAGGAAAAAATTAATAAGAAGCCAAATTGTAGGAAATTTGATTCCAAACAACTTGTGTTATTACTATTTTTCGTGTAAAACTGAAAATAAACGGGTTATTCAATAATCAAAAATTAACCCTTAAAATAAAGATGGCGGACGACGCAACACACCGAATACCACGCAAAACCAAATTTAGACTGCCAGTGACCCCCCCCCCCCCAACGAATTCCGAAGGAAAATTGCTACTTTAAATTTTTTCCGGGTCAAATGCTAATTCGACTGGGCTATAGCGATATCCAGCCGCCCGCGGTTCCCCCGCACTGCCCCACGGAGGGAAAGAGACGGAGCGAAAACAATCGAGTCGCGCGAACTAATCTCGCAGCTTTGGTCATGCATATTATGAGAATTGCTGTTTATAAAAACTGTTCACAGAATAATATGATTCTTGCAAAAGATATCTGGGTATACATACAAACCCATTCAGCAATATGTATATACAGTCAGTGACGAAATTGAGTGGACACTTTCTAGTATAAAGTGCCGGAACGGTTTTTTATGTCATTTCGCCGGTAATTGACCTAGGCCAATTTAACCAGCGTCATTTTAAAGAGGAGCAATTTACCTTCATTTTTGCTGTTTTAAAAAAATTTTACGATTTTTTTTTTTTTTTACAATTGGCACCCAATTTTGAAAACAAAATTTTTGGCCGTTTTCTTGTTTTTCTTTGAGTGGACACCTTTCGTAGTAAAATTTTTTAAAAACATTTCTTTAACCGTGATCGTAAAGAGAGCAGTCCAACCTTGAATTTCTTTTCTTTAGAAAAAATTGTACGATTTTTTTTCCAAAGATATTTCATTTTTAGAGAAAAAATAGACGATTTGAAAATTGCTGCGCAGGACGAAAACGATGAGGTTTACAACAAAACCTCAAGACGGTAAAAAGTTGTAATACTTCTTGATGAGTTAACGAGAATTTTTTCAGATTTTTTTTTCGAAATTTTTTTCCATCTATTTTCGGTCGAAGCTCGATTGATCTAAATACCATGAAAATAATAGAATTAAATTTTTTACATACCAAATAAACTTTGGTGTCGTCGAATAAAGCTCCGAAGAGACCAAAGTTTAATATGTAAGTAAAAAATTTCAAAGGAGTAAGAAATTTCAAAGGGTCAAAGGAAAAAATAAAGAGGCTCTCGGCGCAGTAAAGTAGGTATTTAGGTGAAAAAGAAAAAACAGTTTTTACACCAGAAGAAGAAATCAAGTTCGTAATGCATACTAAAGATATGGAGAGAAGAATGTATGGGCTAACGCGACAAGATTGGTTATTGTTAGCATGTCAATTGGCAGTACATAACAATATAGCACACCCTTTCTAAAAACAAAAAGTTGGCTATGAGTGGCTGAGAGGATTTCGTGTACGACACCCAGATATTTCATTTCGTGCTCTAGAGTCCGCGTCAACTGCTGGAGCGCGTGCATTTAACAAACCTGTAGTCGATAGGTTTTATTCTGTATTAAAAGACGTCCAAGAAGTGCAAAGAATTTCACCTTGTCGAATGTATAACGTAGACGAGACAAGTGTGTCTACAGTGCCGACCAAAAATATGAAGGTGTTTGCAGAAATGGGATGTAAGCAGGTTGTGCGAGTAACATCTGCTGAAAGAGCAGAGACTACAACGGCTGTAGTTTGTATGTCTGCTTCAGGAACTTTTGTTCCACCAATGTTTATATTTCGAAGAGTCCGCATGAAGCTTGAGCTGATGGATCGCGCACCACTAGGGTCCGTATGTGCATGTAATTCATCAGAATGGATGAATTTAGAAGTTTTACCCAGTGGTTTGACCATTTCTTACACCATACAAAGCCTCCTATGGAAGATCCAGTGCTGCTAATGTTAGACGGCCATCTATCTCATATGAAAAATTTGGAAGTGATTTTGAAAGCACGGGAAAACCACGTTACCATTATTTGTTTGCCACCACACTGCACTCACAAACTCTAACCACTCGACGTCAGTGTCTTGTATCCCTTAAGCATTTATCATAATCAGACACTGGAAAGATGGACGAACAACAATACCGGCAGATCAGTGACTGTATTTCAGATTGCAAGGATTTTTGGAGAAGCGTATGTAAACGCTGTCGTACCAATAAATGCAATTAATGGTTTTTCTAAAACCGGGATGTATCCTTTTAACGCGGATGTGTTCGCCGAAGCCGATTTCATTGCTGCTGAAACAAGAGAAATGGAATTGGATGAAGATCCAGGCGCATTACAAATTGAAAATCCTCCTGTTTGTTCGAGCGATACCTACACTCAACCGAAGGGGACACCGTCGGTCCTATATGAAGCTAGTCAGCTTAGAGATTTTGTTATAATCCCCCCGCCTTATATACAACCATTGCCAAAGATCGTCGGTAAAAGAAATAACTTGAAAAGAAAATTAGCAGGTCCTTCGATGTTAATTAACCCAATATATATAAACTATTTAGAGGAAGAAACAAACAAAAAGACTGAAAATGAAAATAATAGAACACAAAAACAACATAATGACAAGAAATCCGGCGTTAAAAAGAAACAGAAAGGAAAACGAATGGGGAAAGGACAGTCAAATAGAAGGAACAAAATTTCTTATATCCTTGAGTCTGAGTCATCGAAGGAAGAGGACACAGAATGGCTATTCTGTATGAACATTTTTTTTAAAGATAGCATGCATGAAGCATAGATAAAATGTAATGTTTATCAAAAATGGAGTCATGAAGCGTGTGCAGACATAGATAGTGATGATCCTGATAATCTTACTGTGACTTCTGCATGAAACCCAGTGCAAGCAACATTTAATATTCTGTCGTAAATCGGTTTATTACAATTATTGCGAGAACATATTTATTATTTTACTTATTATTATAAAGATTGTTTATGTTTCATATTTATTATAAAACGATTTGTTATTTGAGTTATTTAATAAGCTATTTATTTTCATTAAAACGTTGTATTATTACAGTCACAAGTACAATTAGTATTTTTAAGACCGACTGATTATAAAATCATCAATATTAATTGAAGTCTAGCACAATAAAATAAAGGTTTTTTAGACCGAAAGTTCCCCAAACGTTATTTCATACGTATGTAAAGACGTTGTACAGTCTAATAAGGTATTTAATTTAAACAAAGTCCTCCACTTTCCCAAAGTGCGATGATCCCCCGGATCATCTTATCCGTACTTTAGCGATCATCTTGGATACTGGGGTGTCCAAGATGATCCTTTGGTACGTTTTAAAAAAGTAATAATAAAACAATGAAACATTAAAATATTGAATATTCCGAGTATGGTAATAGTAAGATAGAGTAATTTGCCATGAGTGAGTGCTTTTATATCTGGATTAAGTTAAAAATCCTTGAATTTGCGAGCATTCTCCCCTAGATCATCTTGGACACCGTTCCCCTAATAGTAAAACCGATCTGTGACTTTCGATAACTGGTTTACGACAGTTAATATATGCAATAAAATGCGTAATCGGTATGGCCTCGATGCTGTTGGAACAATACAGAAACCTAAACGAGCAGTTCCACCATATTTCATCACACCATCATCTCCCGGACATAACATACTCGTTATGCATCCCACAACGACAATCACGCTTGTTTCTTCTTGTCCAAAAAGAAACAAAGTCGTTATGATTTTGTCAACAATTCACAAAAAGGTATTGCAGGCGCATCAAATAAACTCGAAATCATCGAATTTTACTTTGCAACAAAAATTGGAGACATATTTGATAAATGGTCTGCGCGTACAACTTAGCTAGAAAGACAAATAGATGGCCCATGCGTTGCTTGTTCGGTATGCTAGATCAAGCAGATGATAAAACGATCCACGGCTGTTATACCGACTTAATATCGACATCTAGGATATAAGTGATTTTCGTGCTCCTACGGCCAGGCCGTACAATCTCTATCAGTATTGTGGCGTTGTTGGCTGGCGGAAAGTTTTTGTCACAAAATATTCAAAATTACTATCCTCGATCGTCGATACGGTAAGCCATTATTTCACATTATGTAGCTTTAGTCTACGTACATATTATGTAATAGGTATGTTTATCTCAGTTTCTGTTATCAATTAATAATGGAATTAATCGCCGTCCATTACAGTATTCGAAAAAACATAGGTTAGGTTTTCATGTTTTTCGTTAATAAGGTATTTGGGACAAACCGATCCCTTCATAGGGTGAGCAAAATGATCCCAGGATCATTTTACCCCCTGCCTACCTACTTCCAATCGTATTCAGTTAACTTTTAATAAATATTTTTTAATTTTTTTAATATGAGATATTAATATGAAGTATGAAATTAAGTCAATGATCTGGTTAAGAGGAGAGTGTTGGTGTTAAGATTCTGTTCAGAAACACCGATAATAACTAATAAACTAATATTAACTGTTATAGAGATTTACGAGAATTAAGAATTTACCGGATGATTATTAAGACCAGAGTTGTTTAAATTTGTTGCCTAGACTGAATCTACAATAAAACTACCAAAGAATATTAAATGTTTTATTTATTGCTTGAATTTTGAATAGTGCGGGTAAAACGGTCAGGGGATCATTGTACCCGCACTATTCAAAGTTCACTCTGGGTAGACATTCACTTTTAGTAGACCTTCACGGAAACATTAATGAAAATTATTCCTAATGGCTCATGCGATTTGATGCTTACAAAATTTGTATTTCGATCGAATAGCTACCCCTTAAATATTTTAATTTTAAGAAAAAGTGGCATATCCTCGTTTTACAGCTGGTTTCTCTTAGGGGGGATCATCTTATACCACTTTCCCCTAAATACTATAATATTTCCGCATAATTTTATTGCGGAAAATATCATCATCTCACGAATCGAATGCCTCAAGAATTTATGTTTACAACTTGTTCGCCCACATTTGGAGCAACGCGCTACGATAAGTACGCTATCCAAACAGTTGAAAACATCTGACGCTGTCATTTTGGGTCAAGTCAACGAATCGATGCATCATATTGTTGTGGTCATTGTCAGCAAACGATGCGCGAGGATCATCGTGTCAATGGTTGTCATGATTGTATCTAATTATTGCATGGTAAATTTGCATATTTTTGGTTAAAAAAACAATGAATGAACAGCAATAATATCATTTTGTAGGCTCGATGATTTTTCCTATTGTTACCCTCCTATACGGAGAACATATGCCAATCTTGAAATCTGCTTTTTTCGATTTGCAAAATAAATATCTTGTTTTTACGATCGAAATTTTCCATATATATATTGTAATGATTTTATTTCCGGTCCGTTTTACATATATGTTTAAATAACTCTGATCTGCGAATATAAGCCCGTGGGCAGGTAGAAAATCGAATTACGGGACAGGTATGGGTTCACCGGGAGAACTCACGGATACAAGTTCACAATTTATCGCACGCACACCATATATTGGCAATAATGAATCTTATTAGTGCATACGCATGCTCAACGTAAGACGGTTATAACATAGACGGATATTTTTATCACGAATACAATTTAGATCATCACTTAACTAATTGGGGGCCGCGCTTGGGCTCGCATGCAATAAATATTACGATATTATGTGCACATATAAAGCAGCGAGAATACAAAAAATTATACATATAAATTAGATACGACAGAGCACAGTGACAACGCTATTATTCCGGTTGCGATCGACTGCCTCGAGATAACCGTTAGGAGTTCTCCCCGCCCGGCGCGCGGCGCGGGGAGAGACGGAGGGGGATCCGTTAACGCCAATTATAATTTCGGTGGTCGCCGCTGAAGCGCCGGCGAGACCCTTACAATATATATATATATATATATATATATATATATATCGGAAATTTTGCGAAGAATTTATATATATTTGAAATTCCATTAATAACTCGCGTGGGAATTTTGTATTTATCCCGAAAGCAATAGAAGATATGAATTTTGAAACATTCTACTGTAAACAGCCTACATTCCTGCGAATTTGGATAAAAATGTTTATTGAAAAAAGAAATTTTAGGACTGGCAATAATTTTATCGGATAATTAAAAGTCCAAAGACGGCCGATGACTTTTTTCAGAGTTTTCCTTACAGAATAACATCCACTGCTGCGTAGGACAAATTCGCACAAATACAATGACTACAAGTAAAGCGCTAACGATGACATCGTGTAAAACGATGAACTAAAAGAAAATGCATAATAAAGGGAAAAAGAAGAGAGCTAATAGAGTTTTTCGCTGCAGTGGTAATAGAATATATCATACGAGTATTAAAGAAATAGGAGGAAAATTTTGTACGAGGTAATTGTAATAATTTCTAACAGTCGCCGAAGATTGAATCATAATAGATCTTATCACATCTCTCAACTAAATTGGGCAGATGAAGAAACAAAAAAAACGAGAAAGAGCGAGATCGAGAGGGATAGGGAGAGGGGGGGGGGCGAGAGAGAGAGAGAAATCTCATAAAATAAAAACGATAATTACATTTCCCAAGGTGAATTCAAGCAAATATTCTCTACATTAAATGGGCATTATTAATTACTATTCATCGGAAACGATTCTCAAATCGATTGTATTCTCCATTATACACGATGTTCCGCCTACATCGACGTTATATTTTTCCCGAGTGATTATTCCCATCTGCGATAATAAAAGCAAGTATTACAGGCTGTGTTTAGGTTAAATGCGAAACAGCTGCACAATGCGATACGCAAATTCTCCGGCACGACGCAACCCATCGGAAGCAAATACTGCTCAACGACTTATTTCATCGCTCTACGTTGGTCACATTAAATCTCTTCATTTTAAGAGAGAGAAAAAGAAATAGTATTCCGATTAGCAGTTTGAGCAATACTGAGATTAACGTGTTTTCTTCCTGCAAAATCCTTACTAATCTTCAATAAACAGCGTTCTCCCATTTATGCGTATTAAAGTCCCTAAATATCTCCGACTACCAAATATTTGGCACTCTTATAAACATTTGGTAGTGAAACACTTGGTGGTGAAATATTTGGTAGTGAAATATTATATTTAATAGTGATCCGAGTTAAAATTAGCTGGAAATGAGAGATATCGGAGATCATAGTTATTGACAACTCTTCGAATATCTTCTGTTTATTTACCAATCCGCGTTAATCTGTATTGTATGTAACTCAATCGAGGTTGTAGTTCAGTTTGGTTTCGAATTTCGATAAGAGATATTGAATATTTAAAATGTACCGGCAATTCGAAAAAGTGAACATGACACTGCGTTACGGTGAAGCAAGAAAACAATTCGCAAGAGCGCGTTTGTTGCATGCTGAGTGTTAGTTATAGGACTCTCTCTAAATAATAACCAATTTTGAAATCAAGTGTGTGGAAAATCCTCAAAGGACCTCATTATTTCTATTCATATCGAATGCCGCTACATCAGACTCTCGAAGCGAATAATTTTGAAAATCGCATCCACTTCGGTCAGTGAACACAGCAGCCATTGCGGATGGACGAACAATTCTTTAATAATGTGTTATTTACTGACGAATCAACGTTCACAAATCAAGAACAAGTGAACACGTACAATATATGCACTATTGGGTGGAGGAAAATCCCAAATAGTTACGACAAGTTGTTCATCAACGACCATGGAGTGTTAATCTGTGGTGCGGCACATGGAAAAATAGAATTATTGGTTCACATTTCGATGATGGTAATCAGCCTGGAGTTAAGTTCGCTTTTTTCTAGAAGAAATATTACCTGTGTTGCTTGAAAATCTAACCTTATGAAAACGAGAAAAAATTCTGGTATCGGCATAATGTTTGTGCAACCCATTTTGCACAGATAGCTCGTAATATTATCGGCCGAAAGTTTGCTAATAAGTAGATTAGTCGAGGATCACGAATAGGTTGGCCTGCTCGATCGTCGAACTTCATTCCACTCGATTGTTTTTTATGGGAGACGTTAAAGGATAACGTTTATCAAGATATTCCCACAACACCCAGCAACATGCGAAAATGCACCATCAATGCGGGTAACAGCATCACTCTAGACAACATTCTCGAAACAGTGACTGACTGTGTGGGTTCAAAAATATTTGGAGGCTGATGGAGGTCATTTTGAACATCTATTGAAATTAAATATTTTCAGGTAATTTCAGCTTGAATTACTACCAAATGTTTATAAGATTACTAAATATTTGCTAAAATCCGAGATATTTAGATTTGTATCATCGATACTGACGTTGAATGACCTCAAGGTTGTTGTGGGGTCAGGTCGAAACGATGTCACTGAGATGAAATTTTGTATGAACGTTCATGATCCATTTACTAATCAACCTGTCAAATTTCAAAACAATCCACAGTATAGTTATTTAGAAGAAAATCGCAAACTTGGAGCATTTGGTGTGCTCATCACATTATGTCTATGGGAATTTTTCGAGCATTTTTCACTATATTATATATATCTGCCGAGAAAACGATGGCACGGGATTAAAAAACAGGTACGGTTAAATGAAATATCGGACTAACTTTTAGTGCTTTGAAAATAATAATTTGCAGTACCGATTCAACATTATTAATGATTATAATCGCCAACTTTCCCAAAAATTGAGCACACAAGATATAAGGCTTCGGAAACATGACAACACCGTAGATGTCACAAGCACTCACTACCTTAGCGACTCTTTCCAACGAAAGAATTTTGTCTCGGGACCTATGTTCATGGTTGATAAACAGACACTTCGATTTTACGGTTATGAACGGAGCGGGCATATGACAACTGTGTGACACTGCTGTCAACCCAAGCAATTATCGTGGGTCATAATTTACGTTGTAGCCAGTTCGTCTTCCAATAATTGATCTCTAACCAATTATCGAAAATAATGCCATAAAATAATAGAAATAATGCCTGCAACCATCACTTTGTCAAAAATGCATATTCTTTTAAACTGACGTGGATTTTTTCCTTGAAAAATGATATTAAATACGACGATAATTTGAAGACAAGCAGTTGGTAACAATTCATCGGTTCCGTGCATAAGTATAGGACACCCCCTCATGCTTCACCCCCCCCCCCCCCCCCCCCCAATGGCGAGACCCACAACAACCTGAAACGTCTTTGACCCCCTAATGTTTTATGCGGCTTAAAGGCTCTACAAAGTGGTTAAAAATGTATGATTCCATTTAAACAAGTGAAGGTGACCACCGAAATAAAAAAAAACAGGCGACGCCTTGAATATCCAGTCAACGGAAAGTCACGCAGATTATTATGCCACAAAAATCGGGTAAACCGCCAAATGATGTCACCTCATATAGGCCAATAAGTTTGCTGCAAACATTTTTGGAATGGAATATTATACCAGACTATCAATTTGGTTTCAGAAACCGACACTCAACAGTGGAGCAGATCAATAGAGTATAGAAAACCACAGCCGTTAGATATCCAGCAGGCATTTAACCAATTGTGGCATCTTGCACCCCTCTACAAAATCAAACAAGCTACTCGAAAATTCCATTTGTTTTTAAGATCGTATTTAAACAACCGAACATTCGAAGTGAAACACGGAGCGGAAGATACAAACCTCTACCCAATAAACTCGGAAGATCCGCAAGGCAATGTTCAATGCTACACACGCTGTCTACAGCCGATCTGTCGGTGGGATACAATACCGTCGTGGCAACGTTTGGCGAGGATACAGCAATCATGGTCACGCACAGGAACGACGTTACAGCATCAAAGAAGCTACAAAAAAAAGAACTCAACGACGTGTAGTCCCGGCTAGAGAAATGGAGACACCAAGCCAGCGTGTCAAAATTGGTGCATATTACATCCACTGTGAGAAAAACATGTGCCCGATGGTTACGCTGAATAATCATCCACTCCCAAGAGTCAGTGAAATATAGTAAAGTATCTCGGATTGCATTTCGACAGAAGGCTCACGTGGGCTAGTTACATTCGGAACAAAAGAAGGAAATTGGTCATAAGCTTAAGAAAAATGTATTGGCTCCTAGGGAGGGGGTCAAAGCTATCGCTGCGGAACAAAATTGTGGCGTACAAAGCAGTTTTGAGGCCTATTTGGGCATATGGAATACAGCTGTGGGGAACCACAAGCAATTCAAACACAGAGATTTAAATCGAAACCCCTCGGGAGGACGTGTAGGTTAAAACATCGGAAAACAAGTTTTTCGTTCATTTTACATGAAACCTGAGTAAAGAATCAGATTCCGGTGACCGAGTTACCCCAAATTAAAAAAAAATGTTAAAATAGTCTCATTGGTTCTTGAAATAATTAAATAAATAGATACGAAACTTAGTCCGAGCGCGCTTCTGTTACTATATATGCGGCTTCCTCGCGTCTGCCGGTCTACCCCCACTATTCGACCACCTTCGCGCGCTCGGGCGTTGTTGGTCAAGTTTAGGGGCCATTTTCACCTACTTAAACGCAATAAACGAAAATCTAAAATTGCCGATTTATAGGTCAACAGTTATAGTTTCAAAAGCCCCTTGTTAAACTTAAATCGGACGACCTCCAGAGCATCGAGCTTCTCCGCAAAAGATGGCAGAATTAAATGTTCATTTCAATAACGCAAAAACTAATTATCCGACAGCGCCCAAATTTCGCACACAAAAAGTACGTATCAATGCCTACTATCTCGCGCAGAGCCTGACCTACAACTTTAAAAATGGCGGAGTTATACATTTTTGAAAAAAGCATTTTTTTTCTCGGTTCTGTCAGCGTATCTCCTTTAATTATTGACCGATCGGCTTCTTTTAGCGCTCATTTTATGCGTATTTCAATTACCTACAATTCGTCCATTGGGACCAAATAGATTCCTTCATTATTTTGTGTTTTATAAGCAAAAAACGAAAAAATGTGTTTTTTTTTACTAATTTGTTAATAACAAAAAAAAAATGGGAATCAGGAGTCAAAAAGTGGTCAGTTATGATCGGGAGGCTGTTCCGCGTCTGATGGCACTCGCCGTTATCGGGTGCTATTTTTGTCAAAAAAAAAGTTTATTTGCTTGGCCTATATAGTTACCAGAGATGAGTAGGGAGATCAGCAACGCTCGACAAAAGTTGAAACCTGGAGAATTTGTTCTGCGACATCTGGGCGGCCAAAGCGCCAACTATTTCGTGCCCCCGTTAAGTTGGCCGCAAGCTACCGTGGTCATATATATGGCGAATGACTGCTCTGAATGACTGCTCTGAATTTTGCAAATCCAAATGTAACGCCCTAATCTATGCTATATCTACGGCTAGTGTAGGGTCGAGGTGGGCAGCTTCAACGCTTATTGGCACGTTGGGCAAAATTCAGAGCAACCAATGACCGCGAACAAAAAATGACTGCGTACTAATACAATCAATAAAATTGACTGCTCTGAATGTGACAAATCCAAACGTAACGCCCTAATCTATGCTAGATCTACGGCTAGGGTGGGGGTGGGCGGCTTCAACGCTTCTCGGCGCGCTCTGATTGGACCAACTTTAAATATTTATATCTCGTAAATTATTAACAATATTCCTAATGTTTATTTGCAACAAAAGTTGCAAATAAACATTAGGAATATTGTTACGTAATAAGTATACGTAATAAGTGTAAATTTACCTAATAAGTGTAAACAATTTGTAATTCGTCTATACAGATTTGATAGCTGAAAGAATAAAAAAGGCATCGGCGGCGTTACACAAGTTGTACACGAGGACCTTTAAATATTCCGCTCGCTTGGATCTCAGAACATTCGAGATTCGAGCAACGCGTACAGGCCTAGAAATATTGACATATATCATCATTGCACGTCTGTCTCATTCGCGGAAACACCCGACCGGCGTATACGGACCGTCAAATTATATATATATATATATATATATATATATATATATATATATATATATATATATATATATATATATTGTGACGAGGCGGTACCCTCCTCGCAGATCGCGCTCGCTACTAATATTCGTGAGGAATATAAGCAGAAAAGAAAAGCAGAGTCGCGACGCCTCGCTCCCGTGAAAACAAAAGAAATAGAAGGACACACTCTGTCGGCGAGGCTTCCTTGATTTACAGAAAGCGGTCGCCAACCGTCAGCAGCAACGACGAGAGAGAGCGACGCTGTGCGAGGACCGAAGGAGCGAGAGGGATGGCTGTGCCGGGGATCGAGGAGCGATCGCCGTGAGAACCCCCACCTTCGCCGACAGGGGAACAAGGGAGCGAGGAGTACGAGAGAGCCGATGGTCACCGAGGGAAGAATTAGAATAAGGAGTTAGTTAGGCTTTGGATTGATAAGAGGAGTGAAGATTTGGACTGAGAATGAGATAGTTAGGTTTTGGATTGATAAGAGTTAGAGTTTGAATGTGCGAGAATAGAGAACGAGGAGCGATAAGAAGTAAAACGAGACGAGAAGTAAAACGAGATATAGTAGAGTGAGTGAGACAGTTAGAGGGTGAAAGAGTAAAGATTAGAGTGTGAACGCGAGACGAAAAGTAGAGTGAAGATTTGAGAGAGTGCAGAGTTCAGAAATCGAAGGATTGAGTGTGCGTGCGAGAGAGAGAGCAAGGCTGAGCCACCGGCGTACCGGCGAAAGCGAGCGAGAGAGAGGATACGCGCCGAGGACGCTGTGCGACACCGAGACGATCGATATCGACAAAAAGGTAGGCGCACGCGGTGCATTTTCTTTGTCTCGCGCGACCCCTCCGCGATCGGGCGTGAGGTGGCGGTTGGTGTCCGTCGCGCGCCTCCTCGCAGCCCCGAATGATCAGCTGTGCTTTCCGGCGTAACCGAAAAGCCGCTGCGTCCCCCGCGTACACGAGTTAAATCCGTAGAATAAGAAGAGCGGAAATTGTATTGTATTGGTCGTCGATTTCGAATTAATAAATGTTAAATTAATTGTTAAAGACTCGTAAGAATTGCTCACCCGTTATTTTTGTAAAAGTCATAGATTGTCCTCCGAAACCCCCTCATTCCCTGAGTCAGAAAGGAAACGAACAACAACCCTTGGTATTTCGGGGTGAAGGAAATACCTGGCGCCCAATTGGCGATAGTGCAAAAACGGGAAGAACAATAACGGGCGTCATTATAGATTTTCTGGCTGGTAGCTCGCCAACTGTTTTTTAACGAAATTTTCAGATCGCGAGCTCGTCACAATATATATATATATATATATATATATATATATATATATATATATATATATATATATATATATATGTTTGTAAAAAGGCACTTACCGGTACCATAATCGAACCCGAATGGTACATACGGGGACATTTGTTACATATGGGGTCGGGCCCCGCATTTTTTTAGATAAATCGGATGATACGGGGGCCGGTCCCGATTTTGTTTATCGATCATTATGAGGTCCGCTTAACGGCGACTGAAAGGAGGTTACGAGGACCTCTGCTATGTATATAGTACAGAGGCTGAAAAAGACGAAAAGCATAACCTCTTGGTGAAAATATCTGTGAATGTTGACAGAAATAAAGGTTAGCTGGTATGAAAGTTACAAAGTGAATTAAGCTATCTAAGAACTCAATACAGTAATGAGTTTGAATCATTTTTTTTCTATTGATCAGGGGAAAGTTTTGCACCTTCCGTATCGAAATCATTATAATTTTACTATTTCTATCCAATGATTCGGTAAGTATAATTTATGCATTATCAATCTAAAGGAACACTCATGGAAGGAATGCTGGTGTCATTGACGATTCGTAAAGGGTAATACAGAAACCGAACGAGGTACATTGATAGGTTACGTCTGTATAGAATGGTATATTTTGACATCCGTTTGTATTTTACGTTGATGATACGTGAACTTAATGCATTTTTACGGGAAAGATTAGTTTCGATGTATACATCTATGCGTAATGATACAAAAGAGTGGTAGAAAAGAGACACCTATTCATGTGTTGTATCGGTCGAAATCAGGACATGGAGTTCTATTTAAATGGGTGGTTACGACTTATACCAATACAAAAAGATGTATACATCAAAACTATATTTCATTAAAAAGGTGCATATTAGGTCCGCAGATTTCATGAATATATGCGCGGTCCCTATATTATCCATTACACAACTTTAGCGGTATCAATATATACCATTATACATACGAGCGTACGTAGTAGACACGTTTTCCCTAAGCGTATGTCTCAGAATCACAACTGATTCAATCTTGAAGTGAGCTCTGATTAAAAACTTAAGGCAGCAAGTCCATTTACCAATTTACAAAAAACGTTTTTTTTTCTTTCCATAAATTGATAGTTCAACTTCTTAAGAATATTGTGTCCAATTTACATAGCGGATTTCGAAGAATTGTTGGAGTTTTCGCAAAAAGACGCCAAGAACGTTCGTGCCGGCTAAACTGAGCTATATTAGAACGATATCAGAATTATATTTCATTAAAAAGGTGTATATTGGGCCCGTAGATTTCACGAATATATACGCGGATCCTATATTGATAACGGTCAACATAGTATTTTATGAGGCTATACTATGAAAATATATATGTATGACAGTGAAATAAGATAATAACGATCCATAGATGAAAATCAATAATTTGATCTCGAATGTCAGAATGTCTGAATTTGTCTAAAATGTTTTATAAAGGGCTCCAGAAAAAGGTACATGACCAAATTTTAGGTAAGGTTCCGTAACCTGGCTCCTCTCTTCTGACCATGCCGAAATGTTACTTTCACCTTTCTTTCAATCTTCTTGGAGGACTGCTAAAAGGATTCTTGGCAATTTAGATATTTTTGAATATTCAATTTAGATATTTTTGAATATTCAATTTAGATATTTTTGAATATTCAATTTAGATATTTTTGAATATCCAATTTAGATATAGAACGTTACTTATTTTACTGACCTTCTACTGCACTAAAGAAATCTAAAAAAGCCAAACTCTAATAAACCCATTGAACAAGGCGAGCGATCTACGTGCACGAGCAACCATAATTCGACAAAACGGGAGGAATACTATATATTTCGACAACTATTGCTATTCGCCAAAAATGTTTTTACATAATCTCTTATAATGTTAAAGGAAAGTATCGGCTCGATCGGAGAGGGAGGTGTATCGGAACCTCATTCGTAGCATCCGTAGTGGTGATGGTCCTGCTATGTATTCTAAAGAAGATGTGTACATCCGTGTGGTACGGTACACAACATACTAGACACAGTTGTGTTATGACCTTTGATGTTACCATATGCCACCACACGCAATTGTACGCATCTAATATATATAGTGACAAGTGTTCATTCTTTGTTCCTGTTTCATGGGTGGGACGGTTATTGTGGGGACCTCGAAGCTATAGTTTTTTTATTGCGGCTTAGCATTAAGTTTTGGTCGTAGAAACAGCAGTTTGATGCCGGTTGGAACAACGTTCGGTTCGATCGAGAAAAATGTTCGCATTAGTGCGGTTCGACGATGATTTTTTACATATTTGTACAATCTCGCATGTGAATAGCAAAGACAAAGATGAAACACAGTGTTGATGTATATACGCCTACATATCTGTACTGGTAGAATCGGTTAAGTTTTCTTGTCTCACGTTTTGCCTTATTTTTTTCGTGTGAGATTTTACGGTATCGCGGCAATGAGTGAGAATTTTGAAAGTATCTGAAAGAAATTTTGATTTGTAAAATTAATTTCAAAGTAAGAGTCGTGGGTTCGATCGGCGAACTGTCTCGGCCGCGAGCGAACGTCCTATTTTTCCTGGCTTTGTCCAGCCGTGCGGACCTCACCGCTATTGTCACTTGGCAAATTGTTGCTCTAGCTCGGAATCTCAAAGCGATCGCGGCAACGCCGCCTCGATGCGACGATACCATAAAATCTCACACGAAAAAAATAAAGCAAAACACGAGACAAGAAAACTTAACTCTGGCAGAGAGACCGTTTACGTGATTTTCGGCTCAGTGGAAAATCTGCCACGTTACAATGTATACCTCGAAGCGAATATTATTCGTAAAGATTTATACCCGAACTTCATTAGTTCTATTATTTCCATTTTTCAAAGTTAATTATCAGGAACCATCGCAAATGAAAAATAGAAATAATAGACCTAATGAGATTCTGGTATACATCTTTACGAAAGATATTAGCTTCGCGGTATACACCTACATGTATTGGTACAAAACGGTCCCTAGTTGTGTGTCGTATCGGTCAAAATCAGGACATAGAAGTCTACTTAAATGACTGGTGATGCTTTCTACCAGTACGAGTAGGCGTATGCATCAAAACTGTGTTTCATTATAAAGGTACATATTGTGCTCGCAGATTTTGTAGAATTAAGGAAACACGTTGCAACGATGTGTGTGAACTTTAACCTCACCGATGAGGAGGTATCAGATCTAGCAGACTTATGGGCCATGCAGAACGCATTCATAAAGATCACAATCGGCAACCGATTATCACGCGTGATATAATCCAAATGTCAAAATTAATGGAAATCGTTCAAGGGCAAGGAAATGACGATTCTAGCGACGAAACAGATAGCGAAGAAGATTCCCCCTCTGAAATTAGAAAAGATGCGACAGCAGTTGAAGGAAATAGAGATGACACAGTCGTTCCATTGCACGATTCTTTAGCAGAAGCTTCAAGCAATAGATGGTCCGAAAACGGTAAAAAACCTCGAAGAGCTCGCTGAAGTAAGAAAACGTTTTTACAGATCACTATATTCTTCGAGGAAAAGAGAAACAATTCACACTACAAGTCTTGCTAACAAGTATAAGGCCACCTTCAAAAATTGTATATCTTGGCGAAAAACAGGTCCTATGCCAATTCACCAAACAGTCTAATACTTTTCGGCAAGACTGTACATTCAATTGATAAGAGTTCAACGTAATGGAGGATTTGGTAACTAATGCAGATAATATGAAAATATAAATAAAAAAAATTATTTCTAGCGACATGTATTTCCAAAGTGCAGTTTCATTAAAGACGCCATTACGTTGGAATTGTGTTGATCAACATTTTTATACAGCCGAAGGTTTGTCACTCATGATTATTTTTATGCAGCTTCCCCTTACGGGACATGCAAACGTGTGCGTTGGACACACGAGGAGAAAACGATCGCTCTACGAGAGTTTAAAGATTTCCTCGAACAAAAAAAGCTACCTTCTTTCAAGCATATCGAAGATGTTATCAATCGAAATAGCTGTATGACCGCCCGCAGTGTTGCTTCAATAAAAACCTGGGTCAACAACCAAATAAAAAAAAAGTAGCCGGCTTTTTTAAATCTTTATATTTGTCCATGCATCTATTTAGTTTAGTATTAATGCACCGCAATATTATATAATTGGGCCTATTAAGTAGCAGTCCTACTATTAACCGTTTTGTCTAAAAATTGAAAAATCGTTTATATTATTTATATTTACATATACATCATAATTTTAATACGTATGTACACTTATAAATGGTATTGTAAACCTACGTATACGTTCGATACCCGATGTACATTCGGTCCCGACATGTGCCTTTTTACAAACACACACACACACATATATATATATTCCCTTCGCCATATATATGACTACGGTAGCTTGCGGCCAACTTATCGGGGGCACGAAATAGTTGGCGGTTTGGCTACCCAGATGTCGCAGAACAGAATTCTCAAGGTTTCAACTTTTGTCGAGCGTTGCTGATCTCCCTACTCATCTCTGTGGTTACCATGTACCGTCGAAACAACATATGAAGATTGGTACAAGCGGTTCAGAAGCGGCGATTTTGACACCGGCGATAAGGAGCGCTTGGGAGGACCGCAAAAGTTTGAGAACACCGATTTGTAAACGTTATTGGACGAAAATGATACACAAACGAAAAATCAACTTGCCGAGACATTAAACATAACTCGGCAGTGCATTTCCAAACGTTTCCACGCCATGGCAAAGATTCATAAGGAAGGAAAGTGGGTTCCGCATGCGTTGACTGACAATGAGAGACAGATGGAAACTCGAATCGGGACTTCCGAAATTGTGCATTTGCGGCACAATAGAAAAAGTTTCCTGCATCGAATTATTACTGGCAATGAAAAAAGGATATATTTAGAGAACCCGAAACGCAGAAACTCGTAGGCTTCACTTGGCGACGCATCAACATTGACAGCACGGCCAAATCATTTCGGGAAAAAAACAACGTTCCGCATTTGGTGTGACCAGAAAGGAATTGTATATCACGAGCGGACAGAATAGCATTCGAAACACAAGCGTGTGATATTGCAGCAGCAAATATTCCGTGCCATCGCAATTCCGTGGTCCAGGAGACCATCAAAATGCTTAAATGGAATCTGCTAGCGCACCCACCGTATTCGCCAGACCTGAACCCTTCGGACTAGCACCTGTTCCAGTCGATGGCGCATGGTTTAGGTGGGCCGCACTTACAATTAGCCAATTATGAGGCAGTTCAAAATTGGCTGTGAGAATGGTTTCAGTCGAAGGATACGACCTTTTATCGTCGTGGAATTTATGTATTGCTTGAGAGATGGGAAACATGTGTGAACAGCGAGGGACAATACTTAGAATAAACCATTTTTTGTATTTGTCTTCAAATTTTCGACTTTTTATTGATCAAAAAAACCTCGGAAACTTAGTTGCGCGCCTAGTAAGAAGAGTCAAGATAACACTTGCAATTCATTGTATCGCACTCGCAGCTGACCAACTGCGAAATTATTCCCTATATCCCCACTTTAGTTCGGGTCATTATACTCCTAGATTGTTCCCTATATCATTTCTCTAGTTCGAGTCATCGCACTCGCAGCTCCGACTCTTGCATCTTATTGTTAGACATTATTTACTTTCCCAGAAAAACATATCCCTTCCACTCACGAAAAAATTTTTCTTAACATCCCTCCAAATTCTGACCCCCGAATCATAGCAGCGATCCTTCCATAGACTTTAGGAATTTTAACGAATAAGAACGTAAAATCCTCTACCATAAGAAACTCCAAATATCACGGAAAATAGCTCTTTTCCTAAAAAGACAAGTTCCATCAATCTTAACCAGTCAGTCAGTAAAGTTAGTAGTCGGCGGTCCACGCCCAATTCTCTTTTCCAAGAGGCGACTCTTAACACTCCGATTTTCCAACTTTCACCATCGACAAGTACTTGTATTATGCTACATCGTTAGTGTCCATCGTTTAATCAGGTAACTCAGCGTACTTCGACATCGCCACTATCGCAGATTCACACCCTCAACGCCATCTATCAATAACGTCTTCAAATCCAAATAAGCATAAGCAAATTTGTAAACCGCGTTTGAAATACAAGGTGTGTTCAAAAAGTAAGGTGACTTTATATTTTTATGAACAAATATTTATTTATTCATCAATATTTATATTGTACCCTTCAAAATAATCCCCCTCAGATACGATACACTTGTCCCAACGCTTTTTCCAAACCTCAAAGCACTTCTCATAAGCACTTTTTGGTATAGCCTTGAACTCCTCCAGCGATGCAGTTTTTATTTCATTAATCGTTGCAAATCTCCGTCTTTTCATAGGTCTTTTCAGTTTTGGGAACAGGAAAAAGTCGCAGGGGGCCAAATCCGGTAAATATGGTGGCTGAGACATGATTGTCGTGTTGTTTTTGGCCAAAAAATCTCTCACAAGAAACGATGAATGAGCAGGTGGATTATCGTGATGCAAAAGCCATGAATTGTTTTTCCACAATTCCGGACGTTTTTCGGTAGTGCTTCTCGCAAGCGGTGTATAACTTCAAGGTAATACTCCTTATTGACCGTACGACCTTGAGGTAAAACCTCCTGATGCACTACGCCACGGTAGTCGAAAAAACAGTGAGCAACACTTTGACATTTGATCGGACTTGGCGCGCTTTTTTCGATCTTGGCTCTCCTGGGTGCTTCCATTGGGACGATTGGGCTTTGGTTTCAGCGTCATAACCATGTACCCATGATTCTTCACCATTTATGACCCTTTTGAGCAAATCAGGATCATCACTGATGCCATTCAAGAGCTTCTGAGCGATGCTAATGCGACGGTTCTTCTGATCAAAATTCAGAAGTTTCCGAACAAACTTCGCTAATGGACGTCACATGCCCAAAACATCCGAAAAAATTGCATGACACGAGCCGACTGATATGCCAACATCCTCAGCAACTTCTCTTCTGATAATTCGGCGATTTCCAAAAACAATTTTCTTCACAGCTTCGAAGATATCTCCTATTGTTAATGGGGCGTCCAGAGCAATGTTCGTCGTCGGCATCTGCGCGGCCATCTTGGAAAAGTTTGTACCACTTGTAAACATTTTTTTACTTAGAGTGGACTCACTGTACGCCACTATCAACATTTCAAGTGTTTTAGTACACTTGATTCCATTTTTCACACAAAATTTAATGCAACTTCTTTGCTCCATTTTTTATAATAATAGAAAATCGCCGAACACAACAAAACGCGTCTGACCTTTTTATTTGTCAAGAACAATATACTATGTATTTGAAACTGTGAACATATATTCGGGATATATGTACCAACACAACAACAGCAAAAAGTCGATAATCGAATGTACGTTGCCCGCGAAATTTGAAAAGTCACCTTACTTTTTGAACACACCTCGTATATGATCAGAAAAACACCTTCAGTTTTAATAGAAACCTTTGTAGGGGTACGGTGAAGGAGGGGGGGAGGGGGCAGATTGAAAAAACGCGTAAGCTGGATAACACTTATAACTTCGAATCGCGTGACACGACGCTCGAGTCGCTGTGTACATAGAGACATGCGGTGACCTTGAATGTATGACCCGAGCTTAATCCGGCTCGTGGGAACGAGAGAAGAATACATAAGTGTTGCTTGTTCTGCATTAAATTTTTACGAATCATTCGTTTTTTGGAAGTGATATTATTTATACAGGGTAAGTAATATAGCTATTTCTGTTTTTAAAGAAATCTCCTTCTAGGAATAAATTGTACGAATCAATAGGGAAACCAAAAAAAATATTAAAAGCTTAGATACAAGCGGTGATATCATTATTGGCAACGGCTGTTGGGAAGATGAAAACTGTTCCATGTTGTCTGCGCATAATTATTTTCATACTTTTTACAATTTCTCCTACTAATTAATCCTTTTTTTTCTAGATTGTCTTAAAATATAATAGAAGAAGCAATGCAGAGAGCGATGGATGAAGCTAAAGCAACAAAGAAAAGGGAAGAGGAACGGGAAATGGGTAGGGAAAAGGAGGGACAATAACAATTCGGAACGCTATCTTCATGATAACGATTTTAGTTGCGTGTAAACAAAAATTATTTAACAAGTTTTTCTAAAATCAATGTTTACACGATAATTGTTAATTACTACGAAATCGAACTTCTTATTTCGACCGTCCTAATTATTTGTCACGTGTTTGAGCACATTTTAAAGGTTACCAAATTACGAGGCACTGTCACAATGGTCTATATCGCATATCGAGGGGGTTGCCAAGCCTCACTATACCGAAATGTGTTGTTAAGATGTTGCTACGGACAGCGAGGCTTGGCAATCCCCTCGATATGCGATAACGATCATTGTAAGTTCGATGTCGTATTAACTAACAATTATCCTATAAAAATTAATTTTGGAAAAACTTGTTAAATAATTTTATTTGCACGCAACGAAAATTCGTTATCGTTAAGATAGCGTTGCGAATCGTTATTCTCATAACGAGTTACAGAATCGCGCCACGGGCAGGTTGAGCGTATAAATTCGTGTATCGAGTTCGTTGTTGGCAAAAATCATCGACAATACGGCTGGGAAATATTGGTACAAGGCATTTCCCGTGGCCGAGTTTGCCCTCAATAACACGATCAACAAGGCTACTCCAAGGAGAAACTCTACGTCGCGCAAGATGATTGGCGGTATAACGCAAACAAATATCGAAGGAAATTAGGAGTATAATTTCAACATTTCGATAAAAAATGAAAAACACCTCATCGGTATAAAGCAGGTGCAAATACTACGTAGGAATACGCTTACAACTTTGATAACACACCAAGTGAGCCAAGAAAATATAGCGTACTTCCAAATGATAGATACAAGTAGGTAAATAAAGCCGGTTCTGGATCAAAGCGTTTTAGTGCGTACACATCCACGCACATATGTGATAAATATTCTTTTATATCGCCTACCAATATAGGATATCCACAACCGCAATCGTATTGTTTATTAAATGGTCGACTGTCCGATAAATAACTTTTTCGGCGAAGGATGTAGTAAATTAGATGAGGTTGGGGGGATGTGTCTCGCGATTGACCAACGAATAAATAATTTTTTGACGCGACGTGTTACGCGATATATTTCGTCGGATAAATATTCGAGACCGCCGATCAGCGTAACATATTTTTTCAGAGAAGGTTGGGGACAGTGGGATTGCGGATACATACCGACTACATGCATATCGAGACAATTCTCATGATGAGATTAATAATAAACGAATTTTTTTCTTCGATACCTCCGACGCAGCTCCTCGAACGCTTCGCAGTGAGGCTCGCGAGCATTCGATATCTTCTGATGTTCGACGTGTTACAACGTGTCGCCGTGACATCATAGATAGACAGAGCAGAAGCAATTCCTCTAGAAGAGCATGGGTGTCTGAACCAACGCGTGTTAATACATATTTTAAAGGTACCGCGAAAAATCATTTTATAAATAAGTGTGCAGGCAAAGGGCTTAGATCACGGTTTGCTATATCAGCGTCCGAATAATATCCCACATAAAATAATTTTTTGCGTATACCACAATGGAGTCGAAGGAGTGTCAGAAGCTGATTCGAATTATGGAGGAAGCATACGAGTCGCTCAAAGACAAGTTCTCCGTGATCAATGTCTCCGCGACATTGATCAATGGTTGAAAAATGGATTTACAAATATTAGGCTTTTGAACAAAATGTCGAAAACGGTCACAACTCTGGGCGAGAAAAATCGTATTTCTGCAACAATCGAAATTCTCAAAACCATAAACGCGAACTCTTTGCAAAAAGTTGGTTCACATGTTTCGCAAAGTAATAGAGTTCAGTAAGCAGATTCCGTAACGTTTTTCGGATCAAGCATTCGTACCGGAATAGTTATCAATTTCGAACACAAAGATGTTCGAAATTCGTTTTGTCGATGACGCGCAAAATTTGATCATCAGAAGATTGAAAATCATTTTGTTAAAGAACAGCAGTGTCAAAGTGAACTGTGTTCTTGCATGTAAATTTTCAATCGCCAAAAATGCTGATGTCATCGAGGAGATTAAATTTTTCAACGCGTGAAGTGAAGAAATGTACACAACGACAAATTTTAAGCACTGGTACACCAAGCTAGTAGAAAAACTACTTGTGACAGTTGAAGACTTTCAAGAAAAAGATTCAACCTGGTCCATGGTAGAAATCATCAATTTAACAGTGAACATCAACAGGAATACAACATTACACGTGACATTCAAAACAAAACAAAAACAGTCGTCAACATCCAAAATGTCGACTCGTACTGTTTTCTATGGGCCATTACCGCTGCTCTTTATCCAAGCTCATCTAATGCGACTCGCACGACTTCATATCCTTACTTCTGCACAGTATTAAAGTACGACTCTCCGACTCTTCCTACGAAATTTGAAAAATGAACAATTTGACAATTAATACGTATGGACTCGAGCGCGATGAGGGTAATATAAAAAACATCGTAACGAAGTACTACCCGTTAGCCATAATAAATTCGACAGATCAACAATTCATCTGCTCGTGCAAGAATTAAGTACCGAAGATTTTTACGAGAAACTGGGATCGCCGTTTGTCTCATTTTAATTCGGAAAGCGCACTTAAGAATACGGCGTTGATTGCACAGTTTTAAATAAGACGAGAATTATTATGCCAATCGGTGAGGATTCGATTCTGAAGTTCAAAAGTTATAAACATAAAATAGACACTCCGTTCGTAATTTACTCCGATCTTGAATGCATCTTGAATCCGATCACGCTAAAAGACTATGCAAATACGCGCGCCTATCAGAAGCCTATCCCACACAGTATTGCATATTATTTCAAATGTAATTTCGACGATTCTTTATAAAAATTCAAAATTTCTTGTAATAATAAGGATTGTATGTAATGGTTTGTCAACGAATTAAAAGAAATAGCCGAGCCGTTGAGTGCAAGCTTGAAATCGATCAAGCCGATGAATCCGATGAGTCACGATGAAAAATACACTTTCCTTTTGCAAAAATTTGTCACATTGGCGAAAAACCGTTTGCACCGGAAGATAGCAAATATGGCCGTTACTGTAATTTCTCGGGTTAAATATCGAGGTGCAGAACACGGAGGGTGTAATTTGAATTTTAAAAACTCACACACCATTCCAGTGGTATTTCACAATCAATCGGGCTATGACTCGCACTTTTTAATCATAGTACTTGCCAAAAAATTTGAGGGTTCGATCAAACTTTTGTCGGTAAATAAGGAAAATTACATCTCGTTCACGAAGAGTGTCAAGGGTACCGCCATAAATGATCGATTTATACATTCATTCAGATTCATGCCGTCGAGTGTCGACGCCTTAGCATCGTATCTTACAAGTAACGAAGAAAAAGTAATCACGAGGAGGTATTGTAATAACGTAGAAGAGTTTGATTTATTAACGAGAAAAGGTGTTTTTCCATATGACTACGTATGCAATTGGGACAGATTCGACGAGACTGCATTACCGACGATACAAAAATTTTGTTCGCAATTAAAGGGCAAATACATATCGGACGTCGAGTATTCTCTTGCGTGCACAGTGTGTCAAGTTTTCAATGTAACAATCTTGGGAGAATAATCAGATCTCTATTTAAAAACTGATGTCCTCCTTTTGGCTGACATTTTTGAAAATTTCCGACTGAAATGTAAAATGACGCATGACCTCGATCCATTGCATTATTGCACTGCTCCTGGGTGGGCTTTCGATGCGGCGCTAAAATCTACGGGTGTGAAGTTCGAGCTCTTGACAGACGCGGATAAGCTCGTGTTTATAGAGGGAGGTATTCGAAGCCGATTGTCACAGTGTTCGAATCGATGTGCAAAAGTTAATGATTATTAAACTGCGTAACGATTGTTACGTAGGCGCAGAATTCGATTTAAGCAAGCCCGAAACATACCTCATTTATTACGATGTAAATAATTTGCACGGTGCAGCTATGCCTACCTACAGACTGTTTCGAGTAGGTGGGGGAGGAGGAATCTATACTTATTCGAAGTTGATCCAGAGTATCCGCGCAAATTACGCGAGTTACACAAAGACTTAGCCCTGCTAAGCCCTGCCACTCGAACCTTATGTACCAGGCGGTACCTTATGTACCAGGCGGTACATAAGGTTCGAGTGGCAGGCAAGCAATATATGAATTTCGGACTAAAACTCGTTAAGGTTTATAAAACTGTTAAATTTCGACAATATCCATGATTACAAAAATACATTGATTTGAATAACGACTTGCGAAAAAAATCCACAAACGATTTTCAAAAACCATTCTACAAACTTTTGAATAACGCCGTTTTTGGTACAACCATGGAAAATGTAAGAAATCATCGCGATGTACTGTTAGCATCGAATTGACGCGTGCTCAAGTTCAATTTAACAAACCTATATTACTGGTTGTGTATTCTTGATTCGGCAAAAACATGCATTTATGACTTTCACCACAATTATATAAAGAGCAACCTTTGACGATCGAACCAAATTAATGTACACCGATACAGATAGTTTACTTAATCACATAGAGACACCCGATATATACGAAATTATGAAACGCCACATTCACAAGTTTGATAAATCGCGATATTCGTTAGACAACGCGTATGGTATACCGTTAGTTAGTGAGAAAGTTGTGGGCCTCATGAAAGATGAAAATAATGGACAAATTATGCAAGAATTTGTAGAATTAAGAGCTAAAATGTATACTTTCAGGGTGCAAAATTCGACGAAAATGAATGCGAAAGGCGTAAAAAGAGAGCTACGCTGAAAAAAATAACGTTTGAAGATTACAAACGATGTCTCTTCGACCATCAAATTTGAGTGAAAAGTCAAAAATTAAGTCGAAGTAAAAATTACAAGGTCGAAACTGTGAGCCAGAAAAAATAGCTCAAAATTGGAACGATGGTAAACGGATAATGAACCCAAATATCGCCGATACTCTTCCATGCATCCAATTACAAACATATGGTATTATAGAGGTGCAAATATATCGTTTTCATTCGCAATCTACATGGCTAAGGAGCTTTGTTTATTTGATACATCTCCCATTATTGTCGAGAAGAGAATATTTAAATGCGCTGCAGCATTGCATTCAATTTTAATTTGAAACTTCGCTCATATTAGAGAGACAGTATGTCGCGATCTCGTCCCTATTGTTATAATGGTACTTGCACACACTGGGCGAGAAAGTGTGACATTGAAAATCGGAAGAAATTGGTGTACGTTTGGCACAATGAAAATCGCTAAAAATTCCGAGGATCGCAGGAAACCTGGGCCGCCAATCGCACTCGAGGGATTAAAAGTGGTGAACCGGAGAAATGGATCACGAAACGAGAACTTGGATTCGTTACACCACGTTCATGCGATGCAAATCTAAGTTGAAGAAACGATCCATGGTATTATCCAATCGCTGAAGCTATCGTGAAGAGATGTCCATGTATCGAGTGACAGGGGTGAATACACCCGAAAAAACTATGTAGCTACGGACAAATGGTACTTTCGCGGAATGTAAAAAAGTGAATAAAATTTATAACTTTTCGCCATTTCACCATGCATGAGAATAAATTATAAAACCATATTTATTTTAATTTGTTTATTATATCTATTGACTAAAAAACTTATGATATAAACAAAAAATTACAAATCAGATTTGTTTATCCAACTATTGCGCGAACTATTAAAACTTAACCATTTTACAAGCAATTTATTTCCACGTTTCCCAATAACTTTTTCCACAAGGTATGTATTTCGATATTTGACGGGTACGAGTTCTTCTTGATAGAAGCCCCCCTCGATCGGTTGGTCCTCATAATCTCGCAACTTGTATTCATCAGGTGATTTTTTACATATCAATTCCAATAAATCCTCACTTTGAGTCTTATCACCGATACGAATAATATTTGGCTCGAACGGACTAGGCGAATTCCCGATCATTAAACGATCTCGCTGTAATTTTCGCAGTCCATACGACGTAACCAATTCTTTCTTATCCTTCGTGCCGAACATTTTCAAATAATTTTGTGACATATCAACATTAATATCATCTTCAATACTAATATTCTCAAAAAGGAGCGCAGTGGCTCACAATCAGTGGATAGAGCTTCGGGTTCGCACGCAGCGGACCCGAGTTCGATTCCCACAGCCGACACCAATGGAAAAAAATTTTTCTACGTGTTTTTTCTGCAATCCTGGCGGTTCGAATTCCACGAAAATAAATGCCCAACAAAAACCTCACTGTGATGAGTGGGGGATCGGTGCTCGGCTTTGGTGCTCCCGCAAGGCGGTTCTCATCGCGCGGATGGTGACGCCTTGGTCGGGCACTGGCTGCCCGTAGTATCACAGGTGAGGAGGTGCCAGCCCTAGGCGACTCTGGTGGATGTGCTTGAGTTTACTCGCATTGACGCTGGGGGAGACTAGGTACGTACCGACCTGGTATCGGCGGAGGTTTTCTGCAGTTTCCCTCCGTCCATGGCGAATGCGATACAGGGAGAGTAGGGCGAATGCGAAGCGGCTGCAGCCGGGACAGCAAGGGGAGGACAACAGAAAGATGTCAGAGATATACAGACAGAGAGAGAAAGAGAGAGAAAGAGAGAAAGAGAGAACGGTACGGTAGATTGTAAGAACCCGAAAGGGTGTGCAATTGAAACTCCCAAAATAAAAAGTACTAATATTCTCTTCCGAAGTATCCCCGTGAGCTATTTCAAATGTTTGTTCAAATCGATCATCCTCATTATCAATATATTCATCCTCGTTTTTCTTGGGTGATTCGACATTTAGCTTTTCCTTGATAGCTGATTCCTGTTTTACCGACGATGACGGTATCGGATCGACTAGTTTTTGGAATGGAGCTACCACCGGCCTAAAAACTTCTTCCATTTTTCTCCCGGCGGTCATTTTTCGGAATTTCAACATTTTATGCTTACTCGCTGAGTCGCATCGCCCGCACTCGCCATTTGGCCCAAAATATTGTTTCTCCTTGTTTAGCTCGACTGTGTGCATACTGACGCTTTTAAGGCTAAACTATAACTGCGCGATAATGTTGAAATCTATAAATTTATAAAGTAATCGAAATAAAGAAGTTTATGAGGAAAATCCCGTTTTTTTTGGGTCTCCCCTCATATTAAATGAAACACAAATTGAGAAAATATGCTTTTTTAGTGTCAAATCCCACGCAACTTCTAAACTTCTAAAGTACCTGCCACAGATTGAGATTGAAAACACAACACCTTTTGGAAAAAAGAAGACAGTTAATCAAATAAGGACGTTTGACAATAAAAGAGTTCCGAAACTTTGCAAAAAAGTAAGAAAGAGGGTGGAAAGGGATATTGAAGGATACAAACAAAGAACAATGCAAGCCATTATAGAAAAGTACAAAGGCCCTATAAGTAAGGTATTCCGAAAAGCAATATCTCAAGGTACACACCAAATCATAAAACTCGTAGATAAAAATGGGTATGTGGTAACAAACATAAAATTACTGTTGCGAATCGTTGAGCAGTACTATTAAGAACTCTACTGATCTAAAAGACCAAATCCAATAGAGATGCACAATAGACATATCATAAACGTTTGTTCCGAAAATATACCGGACATCGAAACAGCTCTAAGTAAAATGAAGAATGGCAAAGCTCCTGGCGAAGATGGGGTAGTAATCGAAATGGTTAAAGAAGGAGAAAAACAAGTTATAGATTTCATTAACATACAAATGCCTCAAAGAGAATAAAATATCAAGAGAAAGGGAATCTGCCAAAGTAAGACTATTATTTAAAAAGGGTGACAAAGCAGACTAAGATAATTATCGCCCGATCAGTCTATTATCCCATCTGTATAAACTATTTACCAAAATCATCACCCTCCGTTTGACCAATAAATTTCATTTCTACCAACCTCCCGATCCAGCCGGATTCAGAAACGGACTTAGCGCCATTATGTACCACACTATGACGATGAGAACCGTAATTGAAGAAGCTACAGAGTATCAAACAGCGCTCGGTAGCTTTTATTGACTACTAGAAAGCGTTCGATAGTGTGGAATCCTGGGCAGTTGTTCAAGCACTACAGAATGCTCGCACAGATAAAAGTCATAATAGTCAACTAAACACAAGACATAGGTATGGAAAAAGACGTAAGACAGGGAGACACTCTTTCATCAAAATTATTTACCTTAGTACTACTAGAGGATGTCGTCAAAAAACTTTAATTGGAGGAACACGGTCTTAACTTGCCAGGAGCAAGATTGAATAACCTAAGGTTCGCTGACGACATCTTTCTCCTGATTGACAATCCTAATGATCTCCGAATCATGATTGAGGAGTTTAACGGACCCTTCTTAAATGTCGATTTAGCAATGAATCTCTGTACAACTAAGGTCATAACCAATGAAATGTAAACTAGATTGCCATTGAAAAGGTAGAAAGAAATAAGGATGGGAAAATGAAATCAGGTAAATGGTATAGATAGATAGACACATAGACGCGTGATAGTCTCATGTGGGCTGCATACGCAAGACTGGACTTCACTTTTAGAATGAATATAACAGCTAAACAGAAAGTCAGGTTGTTCGACCAGTATATTTTACTGGTACCTATGTATGTGGCAGAAACCTGGACCCTGATAAAGGAGAATATGAAGAAAATACACGTCGCCCAGAGTCGAAACTAGAAAAGAAGCTCGTGGAGACTACGCTAAGAGACCGTAAGATAAACACCTGGCTTAGAGAGCAGAGTAAGGTCACCGATGCCATCAAACGAATAGCAAGTTTGGGATAGCAGATAATGACTGAGAAGAAGGGAAAGAAAGAAGAAAGAAAAGTTAAAAAATTTAATTATTTGAGTGTGTACATTCGAGTTTATGGATTCTTTAAAGATATACCCTTTTCCAAACGGTCAGGGTGGCCACCCGCCTAACCTCGTAAAATTAATACATTCACACCGACACGAAAGATCTGTGTTATTTATTTCAGACGATAAAATTTTATGGAAGCGGCATTATTCCCGACAAACTTAGAACATTGGTGTGAAGATAATAATCATTATATATTGCATAGCGGCGAAATGACAAATCATTAATATAACGTAACGGAATCATGTAACGAAAAGTTGCAAATGTGCATTAGGGATATTTTTAATAGTTTACGAGATATAAATTTGTTAAGTTGGTGCAATCACAGCTCGCCGAGAAGCGTTGGAGCCGCTCACTGCCCCCCTGTTAGTCCAGTCGGAATAGACATAATTTCGACCAAGTTCTATTCTAAGAGCCCAGCGCTTAGCCAATTTTTTCCTAGGTAGTATGGACCCCCACGAATATGCCGTCAATTTGTCCCCGACAGAACCCGTGTTTTGCAGCCAGGAAAGTTATTTAAACAAATAAAAATCGGTTTTTTCGAGTTTTCTTGATTGGAACCGGTTTTTTTAAAAATTTTACAATAAAAGTTGTGCGTTACCTATAGTTGTGCGTATAACATTACATACATATACATTTCGATTTTTAAAGTAGTTTATCATATGGATAACGCCACTGCCAAGAGAGTCACGTAAAGTTTATCGACGTGCGTCGCAAACTTTAGCAACAATTGTAGACCTACGAAAAAAAAAGGGTTTGCCTTTCCCGTCTATACCTGAAGGCGCACGGCGGCGAAAAAATTCAGGTGGTTCGATTCACCAAGCATTTTGAGAAATCGATCGACTAGAACAAAATCGTTAATAAAAATATTCGTTTTCGGACGATTTAAAATTTTTACTTATAAACAAATAGGAATAACTCCTTAATCCGTTGACGTAAGTAGAAAATTTTTCAGGGATCGTATGCATATTTGCGAGACGCGCAATTAAAAAAAAAAGTCTCAATATCTCAATTAAAAACAAAGATATGGATATGTTTACGTTTAGTCAATTTAACATTATTCTAAACAACATTTTTGCAAAATTCAAGTCTTACAGCTTTCTACACGCTTTTCTACACAATATCCAATTGGATGCAAACTCTCCCGAGCGTTAATTTTGTTGCAGTGGCCGAGTCATTTTAATCGGCCGCGCGCGAGTCTGCACCCGCCGTCGTCGACGCGGTCGGGCGGCGTGGTGGGGGTCGCGCTTCTGGCCCCGTGCCTCGTCTCGAGCGCTTACTCAACAATTTGTATAACTTCCTTAAAAATTGACGTAGAATAATTTTTCTTTTTTTGAACCAATGTGTTTTTTCCCCCTCAACTCGAATATGCTATTGAAAATGAAAGATCTTCAGTATTGTTGCACGTCTCGATTAAAAGTGGCTGATAATAATTTTTGCATCGTAATTTTAATTGCGATATTTCACGCATCATAATATTCAACATTTTGCATTGTTATATTTTCGTGCCAAATAAAATAGTACATGTAATGGGACCAAACATATGACGAAAGTATTTTTTGCGAAATCTCATTTATTACAGTGTATTATTTACAAAACTATTAACTGAAATTGGCTGCAAAACACGGGTTCTGTCGGGGACAAATTGAGGGCATATTCGTGGGGGTCCATACTACCTAGGAAAAAATTGGCTAAGCGCTGGGCTCTTTGAATAAATCGAATGTCTATTCCGACTGGACTATGTAGCCGTAGAGATAGGACAGTGTAGGGCGTTACATTTTCGGTTGCAAACTTCAGAGCAATCAATACTGCTTAATGATATCTTCTTATATATAAAAATGGAAGAATATTTGTTTGTTTGTTTGTTTGTTTGCACGCACTCCCGAGAAGGTTTCTGCGTTAGTAAAATAATTTTCTTTGCCAAAATAAACGCGTACAGGGCAAAAGAAAATTAATATTTATGTATATCTATATATAGAGATTATTTGACAGCTGTCAAAGTATGATCCCAAAATGGCAAGCGAAATAAAAGACACTCATTTGTTTTAACGACTCGATCGACTCGATATTATATATTAGTTGCATAATTCATTTGACTGCGAATGTCAAATTAATCGTGACTCTAAATAAGGAATCGATTGAAAGATCTACGCCTCAATCAAAAAGGAAACATACATTACGAATTTCAGAAACGGACGATCACCGAGAAGAAAGACTGAAAACCATTAGAGTATGTACGACGAAGTACAAACTTTCGTATAATAACAGCAACAACAGACGAATTGATTCACAAAGTTTATGAAAATAATGTACATAACTGCAAAAAATATAAGTGGTTAAAGGAACGTGTTGTTAATTATCTAACTGAATTCCTAAATTCGTTTCATTTGCCAGGCATAGCGTCACACGTTGTAACTTTCATAATTGGCGTGCCTATCATACTTTTACGAAACATCAATCCACCGCCACTTTGCCACGGTAGTGAGGTTCCAGTGAAAAATATGATGAACAATATCAGCGAAACTATAATTTAAAATAGAAAATTTGAAGGAAAAGACGATGTACTGCTGTCACGTATCCCAATGATACCAAAATATATGGCATTCAATTTCAAACATTTGCAGTTTCCAGTGCGACTCGCATGTGCAATGACCATCAACAAACCACGGAGACAATCGCTAAAAACGTGTATAGTATAGATTATATTTGTAAAGTTCATGCTTCACACATGGAGAGAAAAACAAAGAATATTGTGTCTCAAATGAATTATAACACCAAAACGGTATTGCAACGCATGCCGGGTACCGCTAGTAATAAATAAAATTGACTACTTACAAGTAATCTCAAAAGAATCATTCGTAGTAGACGACTAAGATTAGAAAAGTCGTTCAACTTAAGCGAATAGGGAAAATGAAAAAAATAATTGTAACATGTGTCTCCAACTACGTGATTCTCCCGGCGGTCGGCAGACGAGCGAATTCAAATAGTAGTTATATTAGAATTTCATTTTGATAGAATAGTCTAATTTAGCTAAGGCAGAATTTATATCGTATATCGGGATGTAAACACGAGGATCGTGCAAATATTTAAAAAAATAATTAACAATAATTTGGATCGAAACTACGTCGAAAATACATGGCCCAAAAACCGGGTCCGACTGAAAAATGATGAAATTTGTAACTGCCGATTATAATTACGTTGTTGGTAAATTTTTAATAATTCTTAGGTACACCATAATGATGTTTATTATGATTAAAAACTTATTTCGAATTATTCTTAATTGTTAAAGAGAGAAATTGTTATTTTTAACTCCTCCAGTAGTCGACTTTATTTGGACAGCTTATAAAATTCACTCGTCTCTGGAGGAAATAAAAAATGGGTGGTAATACTCTATCTTAAGTAATCCACTTTCCATGTCACATTATATACCAAAAAACGTCGAAGATTCCGAGCACATGTCGGTTAAGATTTCATTCATTTTGACGCAGATGCAATGCGCGAATGAACACGCAAAACGTTTTTCGCGACTGTATATGAAAATGTCAGCCACAATTTAAACCTCGCAGGACCAGACCTATGTCAACTATTGTATATTGTTCTTCATTCACAAATACTTCAGGGCTTCCCATTGGTCTGATATTGTTAACAATCCGCTCGGTAGACCCACCCACGTGGCCGCCGATATGTTCGATGGAGGTAATGAATGGCGATACACAGTTACAAAAATCTATACATATTTTGTGGAACGCCAATAGTTTAAGAATTCAATTTCTATAAATAACTAATCGGCGTATAATAAAAATGTTCCCTTTCGTAAAAAAAAAAACATCATATCGGCACTAGAACATCATGAATAAAAAAAAAACGACACGTTTTTGCAACACAAAATTTTTCTTTACTGCAATTCGATAGCGAGCATATACATGACTAAACTTTACTTTGTCAATTTACCCATGGCGAACACGCGCTAGCGCTCTGATTACGTTAAAGCAAGCGATGCGCCCGATCGGCCACGATTCTATCGATAATCATTACACGAGCGCTTGGTCATCGTGTAGGCATATATGTATTATGATACAAGCCTTAAAACGTCGTTACATTCTCTCTCTGTGAAAAGGTTTTATTGAGGTCGTATGTGAGGTCGTATGTACCTCGGGCCTTTCGAGAAAAACAAAACCAATTATAACCTACTTTGTTGTTGTTGTTTTTTTCAAGACGTTTCCGATTCCTATTTTTTACCGTCATCATTGTAAATGCCGATTCTCGAAAAAAATGTTTCACGCTATATACCTACATATAAGTGCGTCGGAAAAATTATGAACAAACAAATATTGTCGTCAATAGTATTATCCTCTTACAATAACATATATCTGCCTACCCAGAAAATTTTGTTCAAAAATTCTCAAAATTAGCTATGTAACAACCAATGGAAAGGTACGATAACATCATCAAAAAATCGCGGAAAACTTGTGTAAATGCTTTTCTTAAAATAAGAATATTTATTTATCTCCAACGAATACATCTTGAAAACTGATGGAGCAATTTAACTGAAATTTTGTACAGGCGTTGGCATGGAATTGGCTAGTCTTTCCAGTTTCTTAATGTGCGCCATATTTGATTTTATACTATAAATTAAAATCTGTAACAGTAAAAAAAGTAAGGTTTTATCATGATTTGCTTTAAATTCACTTAATGATTATTTCGGCTCGATTATAGATATGTTATTCCACATATATTTAAATAAATTCAAGTGAATTTTTATTGGACAAAAGTAATAGTTGAAGTACAAATGGCAGAGCGAACGCCCGTCGCAAAATTGCCTCTTTCTGATGAGATTGAAATCTCTGATCTGATTCACCTGAATAAAAAAAAATATACCGTTATTGATTTTGTTACTTTTTCAAAATATGACCACGTGTCGAAATAAAAAGTATTATTTTTACTCTTATATCAAAACAAAAATGTTTTCATTCAAGCTCCTTTAAGAAATAATGGCTTTAAAACAAAACGGCTACGTTCAACGATAGTTCTTGCAATTATACAAAATTTCGTGCAAAAATTGGACTCGTCCAACTATTATTGCTCAAGTCCGTAAAAGTACGAAAAAAAAACGGTTTCGAGTTCTTCCACTAACTAAATTTCCTCGGTTCCAGACCCGTAATAAGATTTATCTCTCTTGTTTTCGTCATCTATCGACGCTCTCAATTTTTTATGGGCATTTCTGCTCTTGTGTGATGAACTTGCTCAGCGACGGCCTGCGACCAGTACGCGTACTTTGTCCCGTTCCACACAATGTTATTGCACCCTTACCCCAATTTCGGTGCCGAGGCTTTCAAAAATAAAGCAATTATTCACTTCATACGCGATATCAGCTAGTGACCAAATTTCAATTGAAACAGGTTTACAGCATATATACGCTTCACCACTAACAAGTAAGTTATAACCAAGGCCACGAATACTGCGATCACGCAACTGAATGTGTGGGTAATATGTGGGGAACTGTATTTACGTGAAGGTCTCTATATAGTAGATAAATAAACATGGTCGGATTCAATAGTGGTCGTAATCATATGGAATCAGTCATATATATACGAGTATATGGGACTTTTCACGCCAAATTGGCCAGTTTCAACTTTCTTCTTCCACTTTCTTTTTATTTTCTCAATTTATCCATATTTTTTAGTACCCATCGAAAAACTCTTGGTATGAAATTTTGTGATTTTTTTTATTATCCGTTCAAAAGATATCGATTTTGAAAAATCGCTCTTTTTTCGTTTTTTTTTTCTCGTAACTTCTTTAATAGTAGGCCAAATTGAATTATATTTTATGAAAATTTTCGTTTTTGAATGTACTTTAAAAAAAATATAGGAAAATTATTTGGGGTGTTTTTGAATGGGATTTTTTTTATTTTTAACTTTAAATCTTTCTTTTTAAAGTGAGTGCATATTTAGATTTTTTTGATAATTTT